>CM072534.1:28345047-28712547 GCA_036898165.1 Silybum marianum
ATAAAAAGACTTGTTGTTATGAAAGGTTTCATGTTTCCCTTCATTTCTTTCTCTCTTGCGTGAATATACACAACAAGGTATGTGTGTTTTCTGTTTTACTTGTGCAACAACTTTTGGGTTATTTTGTTATATATCCAACATGTGGTATCAGAGCCTGTGTACTTGATCATTGGAAATCGAAAACAAAACACAGAAAACACAGTTTTTGGTTGTTCGATCGATGGCTTCAATAAAGACATTCGGCATCAAATATCTTCAAAAAAGAAAGAGAAAGGCGTGGTAAAAGAAGTATCAATAATGGAGGAGGAACAAAAGATGAAACTCGATTTTGTACATGTTGCTTGTAAAAATCAGATAAAAGGGATTAAGAAAAGGTTGTGGAAACGCGAGAAGATGATGTCTTGCTTGAACACGTAAGGAGATTCGGACCGAGAGATTGGAACTCTCTTCAATCCAAAGGAACTCTTAATCGCACGGGAAAACTATGTCAACTTCGATGGGTGACACAATTACATCCCCATCTTAAAGAAGGTACATTTTCGGAATCCGAAAAACAATTGATTTTTTATTTACAAAAAAGATTTGGGAATAAGTGGAAGAAAATAGCCACTTACTTACCTGGAAGGAGTTATTACCATATCAAAAATATATGGTATCGTAATCATAAGAAGATGATCCGAGACAAAAAGGATGGAGTAAAAATACCAGATAAAAAGATTACGGAAAATCTGGTGTATTGAAAAAGAAGATGTTGAATACATCACAAAGTATTGTGATATGTTGCTTAGAGAGAATTGAAGATTGCTAAAGATGATGATCTTGTTGAAAAGAAACAAGATAAGACGATTTTTGTGTACAAAGGATAGTATGAGAAAAAGTTTAAGGAAATTTGCAAAAAATATGGGTTCGTAAAAGAAGGACCGATGTATCCAAGAGATAGCACAGTTGAAGGTATGCATGTTATTGGCGACAATGCTAATAACCGTGAAGATCGACAAGAAGACAACGATAGTGGTGAAGAAAGCTCATGTGCTTCAAACGAGCTCGATGACTTTACCGTTATTGTTTGAAGATTAATCAAGAAATTTATCTGTTTTGTCATTAAGGAGGAATGTTAAAATATAATGATGTAAACAGATAATTATTATTATTTAGTAGTTATTAATTAGCAATTAATTTATTAGTGGCAGTTAGTTTTTGACAGGTGTCTTAAAGGGTGGTTGTGCTCTTTGGTGAAGGGTTGCATCCCTTCATATCTATATCAATATGTACGTGTGTTTGTAAATACAGTTATGTGGATGAAATATTAATAAAAAGACTTGTTGTTATGAAAGGTTTCATGTTTCCCTCCATTTCTTCCTCTCTTGCATGAATATACACAGCAAGGTCTGTGTGTTTTCTGTTTTACTTGTGCAGCAACTTTTGGGTTATTTTGTTATATTTCCAATAGTTAAGAGGTGTAAAACTGGATAACTTATATTATCGGATAAATTATATTATCGGATCCGGGTAACAAAGGAAGAAAGAAATCATTTTCCAACTTTGGATAATTACGAGAAGGATAGTGAAGAAGAAGGAGATAGGTCGTCTAATCCGTTGGAGTGGTCGGAAGAAGATGGGGATGATGAAGATTGGCATGTGGAAGAAAGCGTCTTCGGTGAGATGTCAAACAAAAAAGAGGAAAAGGAGAAGCCGAACGACACACGGGAAGACGTAAAAAATAAAAATGAAGATTCAGAGCATGTTAGCAGATTACAAAAAAATTCAACGTCACCAAATTCCTCCGGCGAAGTTAGGCCGGAAATGGTTCACCGGCAGGAGGTAGATGAAGAGACAAAAGATGAAAATCCTAAAAACTCAACAGAGACCGAGGAGACTTCAAAAAAAACTCTAGGGTTTGAGAAGGAAGCATTAAATACGAGTGAGGAGGCACATGTGAAGGAAGAAGAGCATACGATTCGAGATAGATGGAAAAATGATTGTAACTGTTAAATGGGTGGCTGATTTCAAGAAGTGGGCCAAAGGAAGATCAAACACAAATTGAAAAACCAACGCATACATGAAAAGCCCAAAGTGGTCAAAGTGGGCCAGTCCAAAAAGACAATTCAAGCCATCTGAGGGAATTAAATAAACCGTCAAAAAAGTGAGTGCCTACTCTTATACAAATATGAATCAAGGGGAGAAAAAAAGATAGAAACAACAATAAAGGGGATCTTTGAAGCACAGAAAAGAAAAATAAAGGTGGGGAAAGGCGATAATCAATGTATGGGAAAGGGAAAAGTGAGCTTTCACTTGCTAAAGGAAATAGCGAGAGCTAGTGCTCATAAGTTATCGAGCAAAGCTGGAGAAAATAGCAACCAGGAGAAAGGAAAAAAAAAGAAATCTACTATCCGATTGATATCAGGATCACTAGTGGCAGCTTCCTAGGATCTGAAGAGTATGAATAGTACAAGAGACCTAATGGAATTCGGGAAGCAATTTGGGTTGTCCTGGGAGGGGGAGAATCGGGGGGATGGTCAAAAAGGAATGCCGATATAATCCAGGTACGTTTCTGTTATACCCAAAATTTACACCGTTAACTCCGTTTAGTTTCCTTAGAATTCTGCCGTTAACTCCGTTAGGGAATGTTATAACTTGACTAATGAAGTAATAACCTCGCGACCTAACATCGTTAATGATATATCCGTTCTACCGTTATCTATGTATTTATGTTAATTTCAGTTACAAGTAAAAGGCTTCATGAACGCATTATGGTGACATTGAAGACAAATCATGAAGACTCGTCCGTTGCGACCGTTTGGCCGTTACCAAGACCATCATCCAAGTTCAAGTATAAAAAGATAGCTCAAATCAACAAGAAACACACGGTGAAACACAGTGAAATACTGAAAAAAGCTCTGAGTACACTTTGACGAACTTACGACATCGCATTCCAAACTCACGACACTAGTATCGCAAGTCCCCAACAGTCATAGACTTGCGACCGATCATTGATACTGTTTCTATAACCTTGTTTATTGTTCTTAAGGCCGGTGTCCCTGTTTGATGTCCTTTTTCCTTAGTGCATCGACGATCCCCTTTCGGTCATCCGCGGTTTTTTCTCTCGAAAGGGAGTTTTCCGCGTCAACAATTCTTTGTGTCGTTTACATTCTGTTTGTTTGTTTTTCGAATTGGTTTTCTTTCTTTAGTTGATAAAGGTCCGAATCATTAGTCTATCGTTAAGTCATTTTTTGGCATTAACAGTTTGGTGCCATCCGTGAGACCCAACTAGAGAAAAGAGCTATTCGAAAAACTTCCTTTACTACTAACTTGTTTAAGACCTTTCTTTGAAACAGGTTTGGTGGGGATAGAAGATAACCAAAGCGGAAACGCACGAAATTAAACGCCAAACGAATTGGAAGCCTTGCGGCAACGAGTGAACTTTTTGGAGGAACAAAATCGCAAAGCTAACCAGGAGATCGATGCTCTAAGGAACACAAATGTCGGCCCATCCTCTGTCTCAGTCACGCTCTTTGGATCTCAGGGTACGCTGCCTTCGCCTCCGCCAGGCAGTTCTGTGCCTACCTCGTTTCTAGGAAGACTGCCACCGCCTCCACCAAGCAATTCCGGGTGCATCACCAAGCAATTCCGTTCTGGAACAAACACACATGACAGCATCAGTTCCGCAAAATACTACAACGTTTCCACTAAACAGCTCCGTCATGGATTCGACGTACATATCTATACCGTTTTCTCAGCCACCGAATAATTCCGATATTGGGCAAACATACGTATCCGTACCCATCGCAACCACCACGATATATACGTACATTAATTCACCGTACACAACCACTAATGGCGAAAGTCATGATTTCACCTATCGGAGTATACCATTTACGACTAACCATACGTCAATCCCCGTGATGAATACAAATCATTTATTCAACACTTATGAAACCCCCTACGACAACCCAGTTGCTCGAAAATTCAAGCAACTTGAAGAACAGAATGAGAAAATGCTGTCATTACTTGCAAAACTACCTGGAGCAGTAGTGCCCGTCGACGTAAAGCCTCCCACGGGTTTTCAAGCTTCGCCTTTTGCTGATTCGATCGCTTTGATAGACGTTCCCAAAGAGTACAACATTCCTACATTCACACCGAAGTATTTTGGTATCACGGATCCCAACGAGCATGTCACACAATATAAGCAACTTATGTGGACAACATCGATACCCCATAACTTTCAAGAAGTCTGCATGTGCAAAAGTTTCGGAGCATCCCTCACGGGTGCAGCACTACAGTGGTTGATCAACCTCAAGCCCAAGTCGATCAATTCGTTCGCCGACCTCGTCAACCAGTTTTTCCAGCAGTTCGCCAGCAGTGGCAAGATGGAGAAACAAACTAGTGACCTTTACTACATAATTCAGAAGGAAGGAGCAACATCAGGAATTACTTTAACCGCTTCAACATGGAAATGATCGGGATACGTAATTGTGACGTCAAAACGGCGATCGAAACTTACAAACGAGGGATAGACAACAACTCGTGTCTATACCTAGATCTTACCAAATATCCGGCCGATACATTTCAAGACGTGAGAGCACGGACCTTGGCTCATATGAGAGTCGAAGATGACGCTGCCTTCCGACAACAAAGATCTTCTGATAAACAGGTGCTTGGAGTAAAAAAACCTGAATTCAAAAAACCTGAATTCAAAAAACTTGAATTCAAAAATCCAAAAGTGATTTCTAACGTTAGATATGAAAAAAGAAAAGTCGAACCCAAGGTAAACCCCAAGTTCACCCAAAACCCGAAATTGTCAACTTACGGTTTTGCAGGTACTTCGAAGAAACTAGTAGAAACATTGAAAAATATCCAAGCTACAGTACGATAGCCCAAGAAAAGTGATCGTCCAAACGACCAAAAGGATATGATGAAATGGTGCGATTTCCATAATGATCATGGGCACGACACGGACGATTGTCAAGGCCTCAGGAAGGAAATCGAATGGCTATCGCAAAAGGGCTATCTCAACGATTTGGTCTCGATGCAGGCCACAGGTAACACCCCTAGAACCACATCTCCTACACATACTAAAGTCGTGAATTGTGTGATAGGAGGATCCGACGTGTGTGGATTAACATACTCAGCCGCTAAAAGACACGCGGGGCAATAGTTTGATGAGTCCAGCATCCTCGTTGATTATCAAAAAGGAGACGACAGAAAGCTCGACTCCATGACAGTAATGATCAGCGACGAGGATCTAGGCGACACCATACGCAGACATCATGATGGCCTTGTCGTTCAACTTACTGATAACTTCGTTATATAACAACTTTTCACCATCCAAATCTTTAGTTTTACGGCTTATCTTGAAGTAAAAATTGGCATTTCGAACTGATATTTTTACAAAGGTTGTGTAAGAGTGCAGGACTCAATTTTGAAGTGAAAACTCAGGTTTTTGAGGCCATTTGATCATCCATGTGGGAATTCTTGAAGAAATGAAGAATGAGGAAGGAAAAGTGGGAATCTGGCAAATGCAACCTGAAAATGCGACCTTGGCGTGGCCAGGTCGCAATGTCATGGTCGCACATATTGTACCGTAAGTTGTAATTTCCATCCAACAAATGTTGTGACGCGGGTCAAGAAAAAGTGCGACCTTGGCAAATGGCCAGGTCGCAATTGTTGGTCGCATTTTGCCACTGGGTATAAAAGGAAGCTAAATGATTAAGCTAGGGTTATCTTGGGATTTGTGGAGGCTAGGCTTGTGGCAGAGAGCTATTTTTGATACCTGGAAGCTAGAAGAAAGAAGAAGAACATTGATTGAAGAGCTGGAATCAAGAAGCAACCTCAAGAGTGGTAGTTGGTATCATTCATTGGGGGAGTTATTTCATTCCTTGTATTTTGTCCTTGAGAAACAATATGACGGGATGTTTCTATTTCCATTTACTGATTTCTTCTATTTTTAACAACATAAGCTAAACCCCTTAAAGGTTGGGGGTAATGATGGATTTTGGATTCTTGCTTCTAGTTATATGATGAATGCATTTATGGAGTTATTTATCTTGTTAGATGAGTTCTTATATCTTGTTCTTCATATTTTGCTAGATAGGCCATCTTGCTATGTCATGGTTGTGATTTCAATTGAGAAATGGGTTTTACAACTAGATTAAGGATATTTGAATCCATGGTGAAATATTGGGTAGAGATACACCAATGAGACTATAGTATTTTACAAAGCTATTCTTGTGCTAAATGAGTTGAGTGTTCATGTGTGTATTATAGAGAATTAATATTTACATTTTCATGATGTATTCTTACTATTGCTTGAGAAAGAATAGGAAGTATTTGAGGAATAGCCATTGTCTATCTTGTTTAATAACTCATGAATGTGTCTTTTATGATTGTTAGTAGAATCCAAATGAAGTCTAAACCCTAGCCTTCTCTAATCTTCAAAAGTATCTCTTCTTGCTAGTTAAATCTTTGTTTGACCTTTGGTTATTTGAGTTTTCCCTCTTTGTTTCTAGATTAATAGTTTATGTAAATTCAACCCAATCCAATTTTCGATAGTTCAATTAATATTTGTCATAGTCATTGTGATACTCAGTGTCCTAGTTCCTTGGATCGATTCTCGTACTTTGTACTATACTACTTGATTGACACCGTTCACTTGCGGTAGTTTTTAAGGGGTGTGAAAACCTCTATCAAGTTTTTGGCGCCGCTGCCGGGGAACTAGTGTTGCGCTGATAGCACTACCACCTATAGTCATTATTACATTGGACATTTTATTTTTCAGTATTTTATTTTCACTTTGGGTTAACAGTTTCGTTAAACTGTATTTCAGGTACCAATTGGTGTATGCCAAGAAGTTCCCGAAGCTCAAATCTAGAACCTTATAACCTAGAAATTGAAAGAACTGCCCGTCGGTTAAGGAAGGAAGCTAAAGCAAGAAAACAAAGAGAATGGAAGCTGCTAATGGTGGACCACCACCGGGAGGCCGTGGTCGGCCACCACCGGAACAACCACCACCGGATCCACCTCTTCGTATCCCTATGAAAAGTTTTGCTAACCCGACAGTCAGTGTGGCCAACGCTGGGGTACGGTTACCCACTATTGCGGCCACTACTTATGAGATCAAACCGGGTACCATCCAGTTGGTACAACAGAGACAGTCGTTCCGTACTTTACTTACGAGCCCCTTGCTTTCATTTGAATATTGGCCCTCGCGCATCACGGTGGAGGTCACCCTACCGAGGACCCCCACAGTCACATTCGTTCGTTCGAACAAGTATGCAATACTTTTCGAATGAATGGAGTCTCCGATGATCCCATTAGGCTGCGATTGTTCGAGTTCTCTCTGAGGGATAAAGCCCTAATTTGTATCCAAGAGTTGACCCAAAGAGTATCTACTTGGGACGAAATGTTGGCGGTATTCTTGCAAAAATACTTTCCACCGGTTCGTACCGCTCAACTTATGTCCGACATAACTCACTTTGAAGCATGGGAAAGATATAAAGATATGTTGCGCCAGTGTCCTCACCATGAACTCCACGGTTGGGTGATTATTCAAACATTCTTTAGTGGTTTACACCCTAAACATAAGAATGATGTTACCGCAGCCGCTGGGGGTGCCTTAATGAACAAAACCTATGAGGAAGCAATAGAGCTCATCGAGAACTTGGCGGAGCATAGTTATGTCATTCCAAGAGCATCGGTTCGGAAGGTAGCAACCGTTCAAGAAAGAGATGAGTTGAGAGAAATGAAGGCTCAAATCACTGCTCTCACTAGCCAATTAAATGGCAACTCCATGTGTTCACCATCTCAATTTGACGAAGGGCAACCGGAATATTACGCTCAAAATCCGGAGCAAGTACATTTCATGCAGAACAAGAGCCGACCTCGAAATGATCCGTTCTCAAATACATATAATGAAGGGTGGAGGAAGCATCCTAATTTTTCTTGAAGTCAACCCAAGGAAAACATGGGTCAACAACAATTTTCCGGAAACAATTACACTTCTAATTCAAATCCTAATAATGTTTATCGTCCACCGGGTTATCATCAAAGGAGAGCCGAGGAGGCACCAACTCAAGACAAGAAGCCGGGAATGGAGGAAATGATGATGAAGTTCATGTCGAAGATGGAAAACAACGTTGTAGAATTAAACTCCATGGTCGGTAACTTATCATCTACGATGGGAAAGGTGAAAGCGGCTACGGATCAAAACACCGCATCTATACAAGTTCTGGAAAGGCAATTCGGGCAATTGGCTGACACGCTAAAAAATCATCCACCGGGGCAATTACCAAGCCAAACGGAGAAAAAGCCACACGATTGCAAAGCGGTCCATCTAAGAAGCAGAAAAGAACTAATTCCGGACCCCACCCGAGATGCACCTATTGAAACCAACCGGAAGAGAAAGATTGCCGAGACCGGGGCAAGGGATGATGAAGATGAAGAGGAAATGGATGAGCATATAGAGATGCATAGTAACCAAAATAAAGACGAACCCAAAAAGAAGGAGAAGAAGTCGGATGCCAAATCCTCGAACCAACCAAGAAGATTCCCACGCCTAGAGTGCCATATCCTAATCGCTTGAAACCTCATAAGGATGATGTGAATTATGCTAAATTTCTTGAAGTATTTAAGAAATTGCATATTAACATTCCCTTTGCCGACGCGTTGGCACAAATGCCATCTTATGTGAAGTTCTTGAAGGACATCATCTCAGACAAAAGGAAGATAGAGGAGCACGCAACTGTTGCACTTACTGAGGAGTGCAGTGCTATTATCCAAAACAAATTTCCACAAAAGCTTAAAGATTCGGGGAGTTTTACCCTACCGGTTTATATTGGAGATGTTAAACTTGGAAAGGCCTTATGTGATTTGGGTGCAAGCATCAACCTCATGCCCCTATCTATTTTTAGGCGACTTGGATTGTGCGAGGTACAACCAACTAGTGTGCAATTGCAACTTGCCGATAGATCGATCAAGTACTCGTATGGGGTTGTTGAAGATGTGTTGGTGAAGGTGGATAAATTCTACTTTCCGGTAGATTTTGTGATTTTAGACATGGATGAAGACAAGGACGTTCCTATTATCCTTGGTTGCCCATTTTTAGCCACCGCAAGAGCCCTCATAGATGTCCAAGCCGGCAAGTTGACACTTAGAGTGGGAGAAGAGCAAGCAATCTTTGATGTGTTTAGAGCCGTGAAAAATCAATTAGAGAATGATGCATGCTACCGAGTAGACATCTTGGAGTCCATTTTGCAAGAAACACAATATCAAATGAGTGTTGATGATCAATTGGGGGATGTACTCATCGGGGTGAATTCGGACGAAGAAAGTGATTGTGTGATGCAATTGAATGCATTACCGGCATTTAAGAAATCTTTTCGACCGGTGATAGAAAGCTTGGGGGACCCAATTCCAAAATCTCAACCGTCATCTGAAGTTCCCCCAAAGTTGGAACTTAAGCAACTCTCGTCACATTTGGAGTATGCTTACTTAGGTGAGGGTGAGACTTTACTGGTCATCATCTCATCTCACCTAAGCCCCGAAGAGAAAGAGAAACTTCTGAGAGTCCTCCGAGAACATCGATCCGCCATTGGGTGGACGATTGCAGATCTTATAGGATTAAGTCCGGCTTTTTGCACTCACCGGATAAATCTTGAGGAGCATCACCGACCGGTAGTTCAACCTCAACGCCGACTTAATCCCAACATGAAGGAAGTTGTTAGAAAGGAAGTGCTGAAGCTTTTAGATGCAGGGATCATTTATGTCATTCCCGACAGTCCATGGGTGAGTTCGGTGCAAGTAGTACCTAAAAAGGGGGGTATTACTGTAGTTTGCAACAATAATAATGAGCTAATACCCTCCCGAACGATTACCGGATGGAGAGTTTGTATTGAGTACCGCAAGCTCAATGAAGTCACGAAGAAAGATCACTTTCCCCTTCCGTTTATTGATCAAATGTTGGAGCGTCTCTCCGGCCATGCTTATTACTGTTTCCTTGATGGGTACTCGGGGTATAACCAGATTCCAATTGCTCCGTAAGATCAAGATAAAACCACATTCACATGCCCGTATGGCACTTTTGCTTATAGGAGGATGCCATTCGGATTATGCAATGCACCGGCTACCTTCCAGAGGTGCATGATGGCGATATTTTCGGATATGGTGGAGCACTCGATTGAGATCTTTATGGATGATTTCTCCATCTTTGGAGATTCTTTTGATTTATGCCTTACACATCTTGAAGTAGTACTTCAAAGGTGCCAAGACACGAGCCTTGTTCTTAACTGGGAAAAGTGCCATTTCATGGTAACCGAGGGTATCGTGTTGGGGCATAAAATTTCAAGTGACGGTATAGAGGTGGACAAAGCGAAAGTAGCCGTCATCGAGAACCAACCCCATCCGACAACAGTTAGGAGCTTCTTGGGACATGCGGGGTTCTACCGCCGCTTTATAAAGAATTTTTCTAAAATCACTAAACCTCTATGTTCTTTGCTGTTAAAAGATGCCAAGTTTGACTTCACTGATGACTGTATTTTTGCCTTTGATAGGTTGAAGAAGGAATTGATATCCGCACCGATTCTCACCGCGCCCGACTGGAGCCTACCGTTTGAATTGATGTGTGATGCGAGTGATACCGCGTTGGGGGCTATTTTGGGCTAACGAAAAGACAAGCGCCTTCATGTCATTTACTATGCAAGTAATACGTTAGATGACATGCAATTGAACTACGCTACTACCGAGATAGAGCTTCTAGCGGTTGTCTATGCTTGTGAGAAATTTCGTTTGTACTTAGTTGGGGCCAAGGTGATTTTCTACACGGATCACTCAGCATTAAAGCACCTCATGGCCAAGAAAGATGCAAAACCAAGATTGATCCGTTAGTTTTTATTACTGAAGAGTTTGACATGGAGATCTTAGATAAAAAGGGTTCGGAGAACACGGTTGCCGATCATTTATCAAGACTTGAAAATTCTGACCGGGATCCAAAGAATGATTTAGCCATCAATGAAACATTTCCGGATGAACACCTATTTGCGGTTTTTCATTCGGAACCATAGTACGTAGATTTGGTGAATTATTTGGTAGCCCAAGTCATTCCATATGGGTTAAACTCTCATCAAAAGCAAAAATTCAAGGCCGACGCAAAATCTTATTTTTGGGATGAGCCATGCCTCTATAAACTATGTGTCGATGGAGGCCACTTTTGTAGTGAGCGGACCGTTGCAAAAATCTTGCAATGCGGGTTTTTCTGGAAATCTGTGTTTATTGCAAGGTGCGATCGATGCCAAAGAGTGGGGAACATCACAAAGAAGGATGAGATGCCGATGAAGATCTTTTTGGAGGTGGAGCTTTTCGATGTATGGGGCATCGATTTCATGGGAGCTTTCCCCAATTCATCACGAAATGAATGCATCCTTGTAGCCGTTGATTACGTGTCAAAGTGGGTAGAAGCAATCGCTACCCCCACCAATGACTCAAAGTTGGTGATCAAATTCCTTCAGAAGAACATCTTCACACGTTTTGGAGTCCCCAAAGCTTTGGTTAGTGATGGAGGGACACACTTTTGTAATCGCTACTTGGACACCGTCCTAAAGAAGTATTCAGTCAAACATCGAGTTACCACTCCATATCATCCTCAAGCAAATGGGCTCGCGAAGGTGTCGAATAGAGAATTGAAACAAATTCTAGAGAAGACGGTTAGTGCCTCGCGGAAAGATTGGTCCTCGAGATTAGATGACGCTCTTTGGGCATATGGCACGGCCTTCAAAACACCCATTGGGACGACACCTTATCGGTTGGTTTTTAGAAGACACCCATTGGGATGACACCTTATCGGTTGCCTGTGGAGCTAGAACATAGAGTTTATTGGGCAATTAAGCAACTGAATATGGAACCTAGGGCTGCGGGTCAAAGACGGCTTCTACAATTGAACGAACTTGAAGAGCTAAGGCAAGATGCGTACGAAAATGCAACAATCTACAAGGACCGTACGAAGAAATTCCATGACCGGCACATCAAGGAGAAGACATTCACCCCAGGTATGAAGGTTCTTTTGTATAACTCTCGTTTGCGTTTGTTTCCAGGTAAGTTAAAATCCAAGTGGTCCAGACCGTTCACGGTGATAAACACTTACCCATACGGAGCGGTGGAGTTACAAGGACAAGATGGAGAAACGTTCAAGGTGAATGGGCAGCGAGTGAAGCAGTATTTTGGAGGCAAGACGGCGTTAGAGGAGACCGTCCATCTGCAAGAACCGTGAGTGCCACCAAGGTCGTGCCACGACCCTAACTAAGGCGCTGGGTGGGAGGCAACCCACCAAGGTAGTGTAATTTTTGTCTATATTACGATGCTCGGGTTGGTGATTTTTGTTTCACAGGTAAACCAGCCGAGTTGCTTATTTTTGGCTACCAGGTACAGTTCCGGTAAGTGTGGCGAACACCCATCTTGAATTTTTGTTCTCGGTACAGTCGGGATGAAAATACCTAAGAGGAAATAACAAGAAATCCAAGAAATTGTCTTCCAAAAGGCCGCTAACTCTTTTCGAGTGAGAAAAGACGCCATGTTTTCATTTTTCTTGGTTTGGAAGTTGAATAGCTTTTAGCAGCTTTCGGTACAAAAATTGCGACCAAAAATTGCGACCTGACCAAGTGTCCTCGTCGCAATCCTCCATCGCACTTTTGTATCTGAACTTTCGGTACAAAATTTGCGACAAAAATTGCGACCAAAATTTGCGACCTGACCAAGTGTCCTCGTCGCAATCCTCCATCGCACTTTTGTATCTGAACTTTCGGTACAAAAATTGCGACCAAAAATTGCGACCTGACCAAGTGTCCTCGTCGCAATCCTCCATCGCACTTTTGTATCTGAACTCTCGGTACAAAGTTTGCGACCAAAACTTGCGACCAAAACATATTGCCCCTGTCACACCTCATCGTCGCAATTCCTTAATTTGGACTTTCGATACAAAAATTGTGACCTGTGAATTGCGACCTGGGCATGGCACGGTCGCAACTTCCGGTCGCACTTTCTGTCTGATATAAATTAAAACCCTAGCCATTTTTTTATCATTCACGCACACATCAGAGCACATACCACGGCGATTTCAGGCGATTTCTTCAAGATTTTTCCGATCTTCTCTTCTCTTTTTAGGTTTCTCTTGTTTTTACACCCATCAAGTAAGTTTCTTCTCTCATTCTTCCTCTAGTTCTTCCATTTTGTGCAAGAAAGTCAAGGTTTTGTTCATGTTCAAACTAGTAGATTTTTGGTACTTCTCTTGAGTAAATGTTTTGTTCTTGCTGAATGTACATCATTTATGGTTACTTTGTTTTTTTTTATTTCATGCCTATTCAACTTAAGGTTTCAATTTTGAGTTTGTTGCTTTGAAATGTGCTTGTTACGTGTGGAAGTATGAGAGTAGAATGTTAATACTTATTTTGTTCAAACTCTTACTGATTTTTTCCTACTCTCAATTTTGACCTAAGAAGTTTCAACTCACCAACTGATTTTTGGGGCTTGATGGTGTGAATTTTAGTAATGGGTGTGCAAGGTTATATGTGATTATACCAAATTTTGATGGTGCATGTTTTATAATTCTTGACTTTGAAAACTTAGCTCTCTCTCTTGTGTTCCTTATAGGTAAACTATGGTACGTTCCCAATCTCTCACCATGGACATTTATGATCAATTCGTGAGATTACCTGCTAGTGAACGAAGAACCATTGCAAGCCGACAGAACAAAGATTACGATGCACGCATCATCGAGAATGCGAATCGGAGTATTTGGACGGAAAGAGGAATCAATCTGGAAGAGCTCGCGTCCACGACCATTCCTTCCACTGTTGCGAACCGTGGTTGGGAGCGTTATACCCGGATCCCGGAACCATATCATCCTGAACTTGTTCGGGAGTTTTACGCATCTATGGTTCCCGAGGTATTCCATGCTCACCAATTTGTCTAGGTTCGGAGACGCAGGGTTCAAATTACTGTCGATGCAATCAACCAATATTTGCAGACTGAACCTCAACCTGACCTCGCATTACGTGACGGAATGCCGTAACACGAATTTTTCCAGAATACTCATGACTCACGCATCGTAGCCGCTCTCAGACGTAATGGGAACCCCATGTGGATTCCGGATGAGGAGGATCTCCGATTCTCCGAGCTCTTCCCGGATCTTGCCATGTGGGGCATCTTCGTGAAGCACAGTCTCATGCCATCTCGCAATAGAACAAGGGTGATGACCAAGGACGGTCAAATACTTTTTGCCTTACATCACGGTCTCCCTATGGATGTGGGCCGGATCATATTCTGCGAAATTTTGGATGGCGGCCGCCATCATGGCGCCCTTCGGTTTCCTTCTTTAATCACGCACTTTTGCAGGTTAGCGGGTATCTCGGCGGTGAGTGTTGATGAAGAGTTGGAAGCTCCAATGAAAAACATTGTGCGCCACGTCTTACAATTCTTTCTGCAGGCCTAATGGCTTGGAGTTGATACCGATTGGGAGACCGGTGCGGGTGAGGCAACGGAACCCAATTCCCCAGAATGTTGCGCCACAAGTAAATGAGGAGCCGGAGCAAGCGGTCGGACCACCACCACCACCGCCACCTTTCGGCGGACAAGGTGTGGCCACACCGCCATGCTTGACCCGACTTGAGGGCTTAGTGCAAACCACCATCAACACTGTCGAGAGTATTAGGCAAGATTTGATTGCATAGCAATCGGTACAGGATACGCGTCACACCGAGTATCTTGCTGATGGGGGCGCACCTTGTTGGTCGGGTGGAAGACATCTACCAAATGTTGCAGCACTCTAGCAGGGTTTACACAAGGCGCCCAAGAAGTGACGAAGCTGGCCCATCTTCCCAACACCCCGGCTCATCTTCATTTTTTTTATTGCTTACTTGGTCTTGTCCTTCGAACTGGTGAGAACTCATGCCTTTACTACTTTATAACTTTTGGGGCACATTGGGGACAATGTGTCTCAAAGGTTTGGAGTTGTTTCGTTTTTATTGTGGATGAAGTGATAGGAACTCTATTTTTTGATGCTTGAAAATAAGTGATTATGTGAATGCTTTTTAATTGGAATGAATACAATGCTTAAAAATTTTGATCTTATGAAGTGGAAAAACTTATATTGACCTACAATATCTGCTGTGAGTCATGTTTGGGGAGAGAGAGAGTAGTTGTGCGTGTTAACTGTGGACATTAGTAGAGACCACCCTTATAAGATGTTTAGCCATGATGCAATTTTTTTTTTGGAGTGACACTTGAATTTCTTTCACAATCTTTATACACGCTTCTTTTCATTTTATTTGTATTAGACTGGTCTCATTTATCTGCATCGAGTAGTAAAGAACTTTTCTCTAAATTTTGAACAAGTTATAATTTGTAAAGTTGGTGGACCTTGAGACGTGATTTCAGGATTTGTGTGCAGTATTCTTTGGTCTATTTCTCTATACTTGTCTTTTGTGGATGTATGTTTCCTTAGCCACGTTGCAGCCAAATTTTTGAAATAAACAATTACTTGAAATCAATGACATTAATCTAGCCGGATACACTAACCTACCTGTAGTCCAAGTGCATCATAGAAACAGTGTTAGCGATACAAGGCAAATTCCAAAAGGCTGTAGAGTTAAAAAAAATGTACTACTATGCAATAATACTTGCATCCTCTGCAAGCAATTGGGTATATGGATTATGATAGTCAAGATTTTTCATAAGATGTGCGAAAGTTAATTCGTATCAATTATGGATAGAAAGATAAGCAAGGATAATCTTAGTTAATGCACTTGTGACTAGGGAATTTCTTTGTCCCATCCTTCAACCCCATATGAAAAAGCCCCGTACATCCCTTAAAGTCCTAAATCATCTCTAGGAAAACTTGATTTTTAGGAATAAAACTTGTTTCTTAAATCACGTCTTACTACTTGATTCCTTTCGTGAGATCTTGACTTATATGAATGGTACGTGCTTTCGAATGCTTGCATGCGGATGACCTTGCTTTACTTTACATCTAAATCCTCCCGCATGTGCTTGATTAATTGTGTGAACCTAGGATTCAAGTGTTAAAGAGGGCATCCTGAGAGGTTAGGGTCGAAGCGAAATCCTCCACTAATTGCATGCATGAGGAAATTGATCTTGCTGAACATGTGCTAAATAGTAGTTTCTTGTCAATATTAGTTTTGCCAATTTCATTTTGATCAAAACACTTTTGAGTACTTGTTGGTTCTCATTAACCTTGCATTTATTCTTTCCCTGTTTTCAATTAACAAAATGGTAGCTCATACATTCTCCCTTGTGAAAACCACCAGTTTGTAAGCTTGCCCTATATTTTTGTTCTATCTTTTCTTTACGCTAATTTTTGCTTGAGGACAAACAAAAGCTAGGTTTAGAGTAGTTGATAACTGCGTTATATAATAGCTTTTCACCATTCAAATCTTTAGTTTTACGGCCTGTCTTGAAGTAAAAATTGGCATTTCGAACTGATATTTTTACAAAGGTTGTGTAAGCGTGCAGGACTCAATTTGGAGTGAAAACTCAGGTTTTTGAGGCCATTTGATCATCCAAGTGGGAGTTCTTAAAGAGATGAAGAATGAGGAAGGAAAAGTGGGAATCTGGCAAATGCAGCCTGAAAATGCGACCTTGGCATGGCCAGGTCGCAATGTCATGGTCGCACATATTGTACCGTAAGTTGGAATTTCCATCCAACAAATATTGTGACACGGGTCAGGAAAAAGTGCGACCTTGGCAAATGGCCAGGTCGCAATTGTTGGTCGCATTTTGCCATTGGGTATAAAAGGAAGCTAAATGATTAAGCTAGGGTTATCTTGGGATTTGTGGAGGCTAGGCTTGTGGCAGAGAGCTATTTTTGATACTTGAAAGCTAGAAGAAAGAAGAAGAACATTGATTGAAAAGCTGGAATCAAGAAGCAACCTCAAGAGTGGTAGTTGGTATCATTCATAGGGGGAGTTATTTCATTCCTTGTATTTTATCCTTGAGAAACAATATGATGGGGTGTTTCTATTTCCATTTACTGATTTCTTCTATTTTTAGAAACATGAGCTAAACCCCTTAAAGGTTGGGGGGTAATGATGGATTTTGGATTCTTGCTTCTAGTTATATGATGAATGCATTTATTGAGTTATTTATCTTGTTAGATGAGTTCTTATATCTTGTTCTTCATATTTTGCTAGGTAGGCCATCTTGCTATGTCATGGTTGTGATTAATATTAAGAAATGGGTTTTACAACTAGATTAAGGATATTTGAATCTGTGGTGAAATATTGGGTAGAGATACACCAATGAGACTATAGTATTTTACAAAGCTATTCTTGTGCTAAATGAGTTGAGTGTTCATGTTTGTATTATAAAGAATTAATATTTACATTTTCATGATGTATTCTTACTATTGCTTGAGAAAGAGTAGGAAGTATCTGAAGAATAGCCATTGTCTATCTTGTTTAATAACTCATGAATGTGTCTTTTATGATTGTTAATAGAATCCAGATGAAGTCTAACCCCTAGCCTTCTCTAATCTTCAAAAGTATCTCTTCTTGCTAGTTAAATCTTTGTTTGACCTTTGGTTATTTGAGTTTTCCCTCTTTGTTTTTAGATTAATAGTTTATGTAAATTCAACCCAATCCAATTTTCGATAGTTCAATTAATATTTTTCATAGTCATTGTGATACTCAGTGTCCTAGTTCCTTGGATCGATTCTCGTACTTTGTACTATACTACTTGATTGACACCGTTCACTTGCGGTAGTTTTTAAGGGGTGTGAAAACCTGTATCACTTACCATCGGGAAATGTCTGGCTAAAAGAATTCTCATTGACGGAGGAAGCTCAACCAATATCATCTTTCTCAATACCCTCAAAGCTATGGGGATAAGCGAGGAAGAAGTCAATTTTGACGCATCCACGACATTGGGCGAAATTACGCTACCCATCTTCGCGAAAGGAGTCAATAAACCAACTCGCTTTAACGTGGTCGAGTGTTCCTCATCTTATAACATTATCCTTGGAAGACCTTGGATACACAATATGAAGGCAGTCCCCTCGACGTACCATCAGACGATAAAATTTCCTACTCCCTGGGGGTACAGGAAATAAGAAGCGAACGAAAAGACACAAGAGAATGTTACAAAGTCGCAATGAGACCTCAAAAGCAGAGCATCTAGCAATTACAGAGTCAGCGGACGACAAGGCCCCTAACGACTACCGACTCCAGGAAATCGCCTTGGATCCAGCTAGACTTGAACGCACAGTATTCCTAGGGGCATCCTTGGACGAAGAAATAAAAAATGATCTCATACGATTCCTAAGGGACCACTCTGATTGATTCGCTTGGACGCACGAAGATATGGTCGGCATAGACCCGAGTATCATATCACACAAGTTGGACGTGGACGCAAGATTTCCCCTGATCAAGCGAAAGCGGAGGAAGTTTGCACCTGAAAGGAACAAGATTGTCAATGAAGAGGTCGACAACTTGCTGAAATCTGGAAAGATTTGAGAGGTCAAGAATCCAGACTGGCTGGCCAACCTGTCGTGGTCAAGAAAAAGAACGGAAAGTGGCGAGTTTGTATTGATTTCACTGACTTGAACAAGGCGTGTCCCAAAGATGCTTTTCCTCTTCCACACATCGATGCCATGGTCAACGCCACAGCCGGACATGAACTCTTAACATTCATGGACGCATATTCTGGATACAATCAAATACTCATGCATCCAGACGACTAAGAAAAGACAGCCTTCATGACAGACAAGGGCATCTATTGTTATAAAGTAACGCCGTTCGGTCTAAAGAATGTCGGATCAACATACCAATGACTCGTCAACCTTATGTTTAAATATTTTCTGGGCAAGACAATGGAAGTATACATCGACGATATGCTCGTAAAGTCAAAGCGCACGATCGATCATATTGAGCATCTCAAAAAATCCTTTGAAGTCCTAATAAAATACGATTTGAAGCTGAATCCGACTAAATGCTCCTTTGGAATTCGCGCGGGAAGATTCTTGGGACACATGGTGATGCGTCGAGGCATTGAAGCTAGTCCATATCAGATCAAAGCAATCCTCGACTTACGATCACCAAGGAACCTGAAAGAAGTACAATGCTTGACTGGGAGGGTCGCAGCTTTAAATCAGTTTATTTCGAAATCGTCGGACATATGTCATTTATTCTACAATGTCCTCAGGAAAAATAAAGGTTTCGACTAGACTGATGGTCACGAAAGAGCGTTGGGTGAGCTTAAGGAATACATGATGTCTCCACCTCTTTTCTCGAAACCAAAAGATCACGAAACCCTATACCTATACTTATCGGTAAGTAACACTTTCGTAAGTTCGGTACTGGTTCGAGAAGACGAAAACCAACAAAAACGAATATATTACGTAAGTAAATCCCTCGTCGATGTAGAAACAAGATATTCATCGATGGAAAAGTTACTCCTGTCATTAGTGACTTCTGTAAAGAAGTTACGACATGACTTCGAAACTCATCCAGTTGCTGTCGTCACCAACTACCCGCTCAAGTCTGTCTTAAGAAAGCCGGAGTTAACTGGTAGACTCGCGAAGTGGAGTATCTATTTAAGTGGTTACGACATCTCCTTTATCCCACAAACAACAATAAAGTCGCAAGCGATTGCTGACTTCATCGCAGATTTTACACCCGACCTGGAGAAGGAGGCCATCGCAGAGATTTCATCTGTGGTGAATTTAGACGACAACCAATGGACGATCTACGTTGACGGATCATCCAACATACGTGGAACCGGCTTGGGACTTGTCCTAAAATCACCACAGGTGGGCATAATGGTATATTCGATATCTTGCGACTTCAAAGCAACGAACAACGAAGTATAATATGAAGCATTGATCGCAGGACTAGGAATGGCCCACGAGGTGGTGGCAAAACATCTCTTGGTTAAAAGCGATTCCCTGCTGATCGTCAATCAACTAAACGGGGAATTCGCGACTAAAGACGCACGAATGACAAACTATTTTGAGGTCGCAAAAGAAAAAATTAAAAACTTCGAATCTTGTACAATACAGCAAGTACCAAGAGATCAAAACACGCAGGCAGACGCGTTAGCTAACTTGGGGTCCGCCCTCAGTAAATCCAAATTTGACAATTACCAATAAGTCATTCGAAAATTCTATCAATCAAGAAATGAAAAATCGGGATATCCCAGATATCCCACGAAGTTGGAATGCCACTCATCTCAGGAAGTATTTCTTTTAATTTCGCAAGCTCTTACCGCATGTTTATTTATTTTTATTTCTCTATACGATTACTAACTTGAGCGTCGGAGGGTCATTGGTCAAACCAACGACCACCCCTAACGTTTTCTTTCGATCATAGGAGCGCCAGAAGTCGAAAAGGCCCACAAGACAACCAAAAATAATGAATAAAAGGCCTAAGTTATAGCAAAATAAAAAAAGCGAGTGTAAGATAAACTGAATCTTCTTACATAAACATGGCCCGACCAAAAGTGTCGACCACAGTAAAGATACAACAAAGAGAAAACCGAAAAAATCCTAAGACTGTGGCTGGCCAAGAAAGGGGTCGATAGCGATAGTGTCACCTTCATCGCTCTCCTCCCGATCCCCCATATCCAAATCAACTGAAGTCCCGATCTTCTGAAGGAAAAAGGCGACATCCTCTTTGGCCGACGCAAGGACATCTTTTCCAGACAAGTGTCAATGGAAAAGGGCTACTTTGGTCTTCCAACGAGTGAAAGTCTCAAGAGCCTTCATCTTCTCTTTCAGTTAGGTAACCTCCACCTAAAGCTCTTTCGACCTCATTTCGGAAGAAGCCACCCGCTCCTCTGCAGTCTCGACCCGAGTCGATATCTCTTCAACCTTGGACCGCAAAACTCGGGCCACCTTCTCATTCTTAACCAAGGTTGCCTAAGTTGAGGCCACCTCCGCCTCCAAAGATGAGACCTGGAATTGGGCTTCCCTCAATTGCCCCGCAGCCGTCTTCCACATAGAGATCTCAGTCTCACACTCATCCTGAGCATTATCAAGGCGACGAGAGTAATCCTCCACCCTTTTCAGAGCCTTCGCCTCCCGCTCCAAAGCCGCATGTTCCCTGGCCAACGCCTTTGGAATCAGGGATTTCACCCTGTTCATATCAGAATGCAGGAAGAGGGACGACTGGAAAGTCTGGAAAAACCAAAATGTTCACATAAAACATACGAATAGAAGAAAAAAAGGAGAAAAGAAAAATCGAAGGCTTACCAGAAACTCCATGCACGTAGTATGGGTGTCCAAGTCCTCAATAGTCGACTTCTCATAGCGACTATGGAGGTTAAGAAGCATGATCTGCTTCAGGTGAGGGAATAACTTCTCCCGCGACAGTATGTCGTCAAGCAAAAAATCCTTAGGGATTTTGATGTTCATGATCTCAAATTCTGATGAATCATCCCCCACGTCCTCCTCAATGGAGACGGGTTTCTTCCCTAGATCCCTTCCTATGGATTCCGACGGTAACGTCGTCTTCGGATCTTCCGGCGTTAACGACGCAACCTTTTGCGTCGACGCAACATCTGCCCCTGATACGGGAGAAGCAAAGCGGATAGCCTCGGCGTCAATAACGCCCATAGTCACCCCCGCGGAAGTAGCGACGCCAGCTTGGCCACTACCGATTCTTAGAGTGGAGACACCAGATTGTCCCACCTTAGCCTTCTTAGTCAACGGACTAGAAGACGAATCCCCAAGCGCCAGCTCCCTTCCTCTATGGGCCAGAAGCGCTTCCTTCTCTTCTTTAGACGTCCTAGGAAGAAGAACTTCACCTGGAAAAACGAAAAAGGAGTAAGAGACAAAGGACACTATGAACGATAATAATGAACGTGGCATCGTCCTTACCTGCCATCTCTTCCTCTTCTTCTCTCTCTTCTTCCTCCTGTCTCCCAACCTCCCCTGCCGACCTCGACGTTTGAGGGACGTCCGCGACCCCAACGTCGACGTCCTCGATACTCAGACGAACGTAGAAAGACCTTTCTCTGGCTGAGAAATCCGCTAAAAGTAAAATTGGTGAAATCTATTTCTGCAAATAAGCAATGATCAAATTATGACAAAAGGAAGAGAAACTAAAAGAAAAAGTTTCACCAAAAGAAAAGGCAAAATACTCACTAACAGTATTCCACCCCGATACTATCCACTGATTATCGTCTGTCAAGTTCGACAAGAGACCAAAGACGAAACGCGTCATCCACTTGCGGTCATTAACGGAAGTCCCTTGAACTAGCGTCTTAACCCCCTTGAACATGGAATTTTGACGACCAGTTGGCCGACAAATGCTCAATCGTACAAACGATTCGCCAAAATTTGGGCATTAATTGCCCCGGGGTCAATGCAAAAGTAGTTATGAACTCTTTCGCTAAACCCGACAGCGGCCACGATATTCCTATCTTGAAAGGATATTTATATAAATCGAAATTCCCTAACGGACGTTCGTATGATTTACGGTCACCAGGAATAATAAGGGTTATATCATCTGGTATACCCGATAAATCCCTAAAAGTCGTTAGGTCGTCATCACTCTCTATCTTACTGAAAGGATCCATCTCGCTATCTAGGTTATCGACTTCGCTCACCTTTGAGTATAAAAGTGCATCTTGACGCTTTTTAGGCTTTTTCACTAAGGTCTTATAACGCATAAAAAAGTTTTCTATGGGAAGACTTACCTTAATTATCTCGTTTTTTGCAGGTTCTTAAAATGAGAAGGCGGAGAAGAAAGAAAAGGAAATTTAATCGTCTCCTTTTATGCGAAAGGAAAACGATGCAGTTTCTCCCCAGATCGACAGCTGTCGATCAAGGTCTCGCATGCAATCGCCAGATCCTCGACACATGTCCCTCGTCTATGTCATCCGTGTGTCATGCGGGTGGCACCATCATCGTTATCCCAAATCAAACCGGGACTAAACTGATTACTATTTCAAACCGAATCGGTTAGCGCATCGATCAATATAGTTGCCAAAAAATTGGTCGCATGACAGAATAAATTCTTGAAATAATTTCCCGCAAAAAATTTCAAAAATTTAAGGGCAAACTGTTATACCCAAAATTTACGCCGTTAACTCCGTTAAGTTTCGTTAGAATTCTGCCGTTAACTCCGTTAGAGAATGTTATAACTTGACTAACGAAGTACTAACCTCGCGACCTAATGTCGTTATGTATTTATGTTAATTTCAGTTACGAGTCAAAGGTTTCATGAAGACATTATGGCGACATTGAAGACAAATCATGAAGACTCGTTCGTTATGACCGTTTGGCCGTTACCAAGACCATCATCTAAGTTCAAGTATAAAAAGATAGCTCAAATCAACAAGAAACACACGGTGAAACACAAAAATATACTGAAAAAAGCTCTGAGTACACTTTGACGAACTTACGACATTGCATTCCAAACTCACGACAACAGCACTGCAAGTCACGACAACAGTCATAGACTTGCGAGCGATCATTCATATTGTTTTTTTAACCTTGTTTATTGTTCTTAATGTCGGCGTCCCTGTTTGACGTCCTTTTTCCTTAGTGCATCGACAATCCCCTTACGGTCGTTCGCGGTTTTTTCTCTCGGAAGGGAGTTTTCCACGTCAAAAATTCTTTGTGTCGTTTACATTCTGTTTGTTTGTTTTTCGAATTGGGTTTCTTTCATCAGTTGATAAAGGTCCGAATCATTAGTCTACCATTAAGTCATTTTTTGGCATTAACAGTTTCTTTCGAAGATCGAATGTTTATTTTATGATGAAGGTGTTGTCTTTAAACATAAGAGATCTAGCAGCTTTGGAAAAAAGGAAGTGGATCAAAGAGTTTTGTGTGAAAGAAAATATAAAAATGGTGGGAATACAAGAGACAAAAATAAAAAATTGGAAATGAGGCACAAATTACCAATATGTGGGGTTATGATGACGGAGATTTCATTCAAGTTGATCCCATTGGGAGCTAAGGAGGACTGCAATTAATCTGGGATAAGAAAGAATTCAATTGCAAGTTTTTCGAGGTCGAAAGAAATTTTATCGCAGCGGTGGGTAATTGGAAAGGGATAGAGGGTCAAGTGGGTTTTATAAATGTTTACGGACCAAGGGAACTTAAGGATAAGGTGGAAGTGTGGAAAAAGATAGAAGAAATATGTAAAAAAAATTGGATGTATAGTGGTGTGTGTTCAGAGGATTTAACGAGGTAAAGAGATACAAAGCTTTGGAAAGAGATTTAGAGGTACATAAAGAGGAGGGGAAGAAGTCGGAAGCGTTGGCCGAAAACATAAATTTTGAGGAGTATGAATAAATACGTTGGTTAGAAGTACGGAACAAGTGGTAGGAAGCGGTAAAAAGGAAGATGGAAATAGCCAAACAAAAAACGAAAGTTAAATGGGTGGAGGATGTAGACGAAAACTCAAAATACTTCCATGTGGTGATTAGAAATAGGGAGAGAAGAAATGGAATCCGTGGGTTGAATATTAATTCTTAATATACGGAAGATCCGGAGAAGACTAAGGATGGAGTCTTTGAATTTTTTTAAAAAAAATTCAAAGCGGAGGAAAAGAAAGGACCTGAACTATCAAGTCAAAAATGAAAAAGAATCTCAATCGAAGAAGCAAAGAGTTGGAAAAACAATTCACGGGAGAAGAAATTCGGGAAGCGGTGAAAATATGTGGTAAGAATAAATCGTTGGGACCGGATGGGGCTACGACCGAGTTCATTAAGAAGTTTTGGGAGATAATAAAGATAGATCTAATAAAGGCAATAGAAACCTTTTGGAATACGGAGGTAATAAGTGGAGGATGTAATGCCTGATTCTGAACTCTTATTCCTTAAAATCAAAATCCTATTGGGAATAATGAGTTTAGGCCAATTAGCCTGATTGGGATCCTTTATAAAATCCTCTCTAAGATATTAGCGGAAAGGATGAAAAATTCATGGGAGGTTTTATTGACAATACACAATCTGCGTTTCTAAAAGCAAGGTTCCTACTTGATGGGGTTCTAATAGCAAACAAAGTGGTGGATTGTATAAGAAAGTCAAGGAAGAAAGCAATGATCGTTGAAGTGGATTTTAAGAAGGAATACGATAGTGTCAAGTGAAATTTTTTGTTAGACATGATGGAAAGTATGGGGTTTGGGAAAAATGGAGCAATTGGATAAAGTCATGCTAATCTTCATCCACAGTTTCGATATTGGTCAACGAATCACCAACAAAGGAATTTAAGATGCAAAAAGGACTTAGACAAGGAGATCCGGTGGCACCATTTTTGTTCCTAATTATGGTGGAAGGTCTCAATATAATTAAGATAGAAGCAAAAGAGAAAAGATTGTTTGAAGGAGTGGAGATTGGGAAAAAAAAGTGGAAATAACACATCTACAATATGGCGATGATGCAATTTTTTTTTCGGAAAATGGAGCACAAAAAACTTAAAAAACTTGCTGAATATACTTCATTGATTTTACGGAATTCGGACTGAAGATAAATATAACAAAGAGCAAATTGTATGGATTGGGATTTGGAGTGGAGGAACTAAATGCATGGGTAAGAGGTATAGGATGTGGAAGTGGGTCTCTACCGTTCATATCTCGGTTTAATGGTGGGAGCAAGAATGAATAAAACAGATAATTGGAAGATGGTTACTCATAAACTAAAAAACAAATTGGCATATTGGAAAGCCCGGTTGATCTTGTTCAGAAGTAGCCTCATGTTAGTTAAATTCGTTCTTGGAAGTTTATCATTGTAATTCTTTTCACCATTTCGTGCCCCTAGGTAACGGTAAAAATAAAAGGATGGCATGGGTAAAGTGGAGTAAGGTGACAAAAGAGTTTAAAAAGGGAGGAATCAATGTGGGACGTTTACAAGCCGCAAATTGGGGTTTATTGGGGAAATGGTTGTGGAGATATTTGAATGAAAAATAAACCTTGTGGGTGAGAGTGTTGGGAAGAATATAGGGAAGGGGGAGGTATTAAAGGTATGAAAAGGAAAGTCCACGGGGGTCGGTTTGGTCAAACATTAGCAAAATTAAGGCGGAATTAAGAAAAGTGGGCATCATTTTCGAGTTCTCTTTTAGGAATAGAAGTTGGAGATGGTAAGGACACTTCATTTTGGTCAGATAGGTGGTTCAGGGGGTGTCGTTGGGTGAGAGATTCAAAAGACTTTTAAGCTTAAAGACAAAAAATGATGTCGTAATAGCGGAAATAGGGGAATGGATGGATAATAAATAGGTATGGAAGTGGGTATGGAGGAGGGAACCAAGGGGGAGGGAGCTAGGAGAATTGAAGGAACTTAAGGAGGTATTACAAGATTGGTCACCAAAACCAGATTTTCGGGACAAAAATAAATGGATTTGGAAAGGGAGGTAGTTTTATGGTATAAGAACTTAAACTTTTAATTGAAGACGGATTGTCTTTAAATGGTGACAAAGCGATCGAGACTAAGTGATGCATATTGGTACCGAAAAAATAAACATATTCATGTGGAGTGTTAGACTCGAGAGAATTCCTTACAAAATGGTGCTTGATAGGATGGGGATGGACATTCCATAACTCCTATGTTCAAGGTGCAGGAAAGCGGTAGAATCGGTAAATCATACGCAAGTGGTTTGCGAAGATGTTAGAAAAATATAGGAAGGAGTATATCATTGGTGGAGGGTTTATAAGGATATAAGTGAATCGGTAGAGGAGTTAATTGGGGGAAGTCACATAAGACTCTTTGGAAAGAAACGGTGGTGTTTTTTGTACCTAATATGGAATCACCGCAATAGGATGGTGTTCAAAGAGGAGAAAAGGAAAGTGGTCGATTTATTTTTTGAATTCCAAAAAAGAAGTTTCGAATAGATCGGGAAAAGGGTGCAAAATAGAATGATGGACTAGGCTCGATGGCTTGCAGATCCCGCTAGAGCATTGTAGCTCAGACCAAATTCAAGACGGATGTGATAGGGGTCGTTCCGGAGTGGTCTCGACAGTGGGTTAGCCCCAACTCGAATGTTTTGAGGGTTGTGGCATATTTGAAGATGGAGAATGTAGGGGAAAACCGACTGTGATCGTGACTTTAGTAGATGAACGGAAGAAGGTCGCTGCCGTGAGTGGCTGGTAGGCGAAGGGAACAATAGATGGAGGGCGCTGAAGGCGGATGTCTGGCTGTAGTGATTTACGGTTACGCAATGAAGCTCCGCTTGGGATTCGGTTCGTGATGTTCGTCATAGTGACTTAAATTAGGTTGCTTCTCCTTATGTGGATTTAGTTGTTTGTAGTAATAAGGTTTGCTGCTTGCAAACTTGTGTTCAATGTATTGGTTTTGTCTATGGAGTTGCAGATCTGCTCCCATTATATTGTTTGGTAAATATATGGTGGAATAAAGGGATTTGATTGCTTTTTCAAAAAAACCTGACAAAGTTATCACAGGGAATCGCGTCATGAAAGTTCCTTATATATATTTACTTATTGGTGAATAAGTAGACAGAATCACGGGGAAGACAAATCTCATTTACTTATGATTTATGAACAGAGAAATTTCATTTTAGCTGTTAGTAGAAACCCCTGTCTAAGATGAATGTCATTTAATTAGGGTATTCTAAGAAAATTTACTGGTTTTATTTTGTAGTTGCTATCTTAAGTTTTCTTTGTGCAGTTTGATTCTTAATTATAATACTTTTGAGGTAGGTGTTTTACTAGTGGTGTAATTCTTAATGTCAATTTGATTATACCATCAACTCTGTCTTATGGCATGTGAATCAATTATGGTACTTTTAGTTTTCAGCACAACAAACAAGACCTTCTAGGAAAGATTGGTGGGGTTGTTCAACTCTTGAAGCTTACAAGAACATCATATACCTGTTTTGATTGCATTAAAAAGTTTGTCTATTTATTTTGATCATTCAACATTCAGTTTTTGGGCTCCAATTTTACTTATTTGGGCATGAAAGTATATACATATGTGAACCCACCTCAATGAAGATCAACTATCTTATTTCTTTCAAAATCAAAAGAAGCTATTTAAATTTAGAATATGTCGTTTAAAAATGATTGTGATATTCTTCTCACTTTGTCAAGTTAAACCTTTTTATTGCTTTAACTTTTAATTTGTAAAAATTTTATCATCACATGAACTTTTAGACTAATATAGTTTTAATATGGTGTAATAGGTGTAACAAAGTTTTCAAAAAGCTTGAGACGACGCTGTTGGATTGATGGTCAAACTTCTAGATCGAAGATTGTTAATTCCAGATACATCTGATAATGATGAATCTAATAACAAATCTCAATAATCACATTAATGAATCATCAAATCATATGTATATTGATATGTTTATCTCTCTACAAACTCTCTCTCTGTCTCTCTCTGTCTCTCTCTATTACGATATGAATATGACAATGAAAAGCTTCAAAGTATTCTCTAACTTTCTAAGAGTTCTATGTGTTACTTTCAAAGTACATGAACATGGGTATTTATACCCTTACTCTATTACAAAGAGTAAACTACAATTAAGCTCTTGATAACTTTGTTGACTTCAAGCTTTGACTTTCTCGTCTTCAATATTGTAAAATCAGATACAATATATTTATACCTAACAATCTCCCCCTTTGTATTCGAGATAACAATTTGGCAAAACAGTTCTAACAATCTTCTTCTTTCTTTAAAGACGGTCAAACTTTGTTAACAAACAATCTTCAATTTTGAAACAATCTTCACCTTTGTATTCAAGCATATTGCATCTGAAGAAAAACAAGCTCTTCTTTATACAAATCAGAATCTTCATATCAAAAATCTTCAGCTTGAACTAATCTTTAGAATCTTTCGGAAGACTTTTCATCATGAAACTTTTAACATCAACAATTAACCTTTAAACAGTAAGACCCGAAGCTTTGACACTACGTGTACTAAGCTTGTCATATATATATATCATGAGAGTATCAATCATCAATATCCAGACATCTTCAATCAGCTTTAACTTGAAATTTTTATTCTTTTGCTTAACATCAAATCTACAATATTTGAATCTACTGGCTTTTCAACCATAGAATCAACATATTTAGATTTAAACCTTTTAAAAACATATGAATATTCTGTTAATCTTTGTCTGCTCTGATTGCTCCCCCTTAACATCAACATTAAACCTTTCAATACATTATATGCTTTGAAATCACGAAGACTCGTGCAACGTATAGAAAGAATTAAGCATTATATGCTATTTATAAGGCTCAGAATGTGAAAATACATTCCATAGACTCAATATGCAATTAATATGAAGTTCAGAAACCGGAGGTGTGTCTTCCTTTTTCAATATCTTAATCTTCCGAGTGAACAAAAGATATAATATGTGCTCATTCTCCGTGATATATGAAACAAATATCTTTTATGAGATACTTGAGTACCTAGGTGGGGTGACATGAGTAGTCGACACTGGGTCCATATCTTTTTCAATATTTATCTCCAAAGAATAAGAATGAATAGATTATGTGGTATCCCGGTTTACTGACTCGGTTTGGTGAGGATCTTTTTATTTTTTTGATCCTGTCTCACACTCACCATATTCTTTTAGCTCACTAGCACTCATCCCGCAAAATGTTTTCAACTAAATCTCCCTCATTTCAGTCTTGTATTCAATCACATTTTATAATGATTATAAAATCCGGAAATAATCTTTTTAGCTAGAGACTCTACCCCTTCGAATTCCCTCTCATTTCCATTTTATCTCAGCCCACCCCTTTTTCATGACCATCCCAATGATCAAGAAACTCAACTAGCATCTAGACACCTTTCTGATGACTAGCCTTGGGTATGTTTCGTGGGTTGGTCCTTCCGGTTCTGGATTGACCATAGAAACTTCTAAAAATCCTATCACACATGAAAATATATCCTATGCTGAAATGTTGATGTTGTAAGGAACATAACGTTTAACCCCGAGTTCTAAACTGAATAGCTTAGAAGTCAAGCAAATAAAGTACAGGTTCTAAACTGAATTTTTTAGAAACTAAACATAGGTATCACAGGTTCTAAACTGATTTTTTAGAAGCTAAAACATGAATGTCTCTGTTTAGAATGTCAAGTATTCGGTACTTATGAAATTTGGTGTTGAATTTCAAATGAGTGTATTTCCACCGAAGATATGACACGTGGAAATAACTAAATCAATAAAATATTACACGTGATAATCCAAGAATAGATTTTCAATAAGAAAGAAACAAACACAAGTAAGCTTCTTTGATTGAACTACCACATATTTTTTAAATTCAACATTTATCATAATATGGTACAAAAGATCTTCCCCTCAAAGATAGAAAAATACTTACTCCCCCTCAAACCAATCAAAGTCTTAACATGTGTTTGAATGATCAGAATTCAGCACGACCCATGATGACCTGCAAAACAAGTTAAACAGATTTTGGTAGCCACACCTTCATGAGTCCTTGCATGTTAGTGTTGGTTTGAGGTATACTATACGATCCGAACCATCTATTTCGATTAGATGTTCTAACCATAGATCTTATCACTAGGGAATTGGGAATTTAGTACGTACTGTACCACCTGTTTGCAAACCTTCTGTGTACAAAATCATCTGGTTCATAAGTTGACTAGCTTATGTTAAAACTGGTTAACTGATTAGGAGTATAGACATAACACTTTGAAGCAGTCTTCATATCAGCATGTATAGCTCCAGTTGTTCTTCTTTTCCAAATAGTCTTCACCTGCGCATAAGGAGTAGGATTTAATCTAGAAGTAGAAGAATTATTATAAAACGGGTTAGAAGGACGAATCTGGGTTGGCGATTTATAATGGAATTTGGAAGAGATCTTTATAGGAGTAGAACTTGATCCAGTATTAGAATATGCACTTACTCTATCATATAATTCAAGTTCTTTTAGTTTTGCTTTCAAAACATCTCTTTCTTCAGTCATCAAATCAAATCGCATTTGCATTTCAGATTTCAGAAATTGATCCTTCACCATATCTGTCTCTATTGCAAATAATTGATTTGAAAGTGTTGCTATCTTCTTCTCAAATACTTCCTTTTCAATCTTGAATAGTTTCTCTATTTCAGACTCAGTTCTCTTGTCTGCTTTCAAGGTTGACACTTCAGTGTCAAAACCTATCTTTGCATCTGTAGATTTCTTTTGAAGTTCTAAGATCTGATGTGACAAAGCAATAACTTTAGCTTCAAGAATTTTTCTTTCATCATCAAAGGTACTCTTTTCATTCTCTATTGCTACTTCTAGCCATTTCTTCTTGTCGGATAATTCTTTGACAATTATTGTATTCTTCTTAAGAATCTTCTTGTCAGAACCAATGGTCTTTCTCTCATCATCTAATGATTTCTGAAGTACATAAATCTGCTTTGTTAGCTCAAAACACTGCTCACACTTCTTATCAGAAGTCTTTCTATCAGCTTCGAACTTATTTCGTTCAATAACAAGTACCTGTTCAAAATCAGATATTGGCTTTGAAAGTTTAGCAATTGTCAACTCACAAGACTTGAGTTTGCTTTCAAGATTATTCTTTTCAGTCTCTAATTTGAGTTTCTCATCCATAAGCATATGTCGTTCTATCTCAAACTACTCTTTTAAATCATATTCAAAAAAATTTACTTTTCCAGTCAAGACATTATTTTCTTTGAGAATTGAATTGTAAAGACGTGATAGCCCACTCCTATCAATCTTTAGTAATTCAAGTTTCAAAGATGAATTAGATAATTTTGATGTCAATTCAGGTATTAATTTTTTTTTTCAGTTTCAAACTTTTCCTTTTCTTCCCTCACAGAAGCCATCAGCTCTATATTTGCAATACATTTGACTTTAGATTATAAATCTGTTTCTTTTGGCTTGCAACATGTGCTTGCAATGTTGATACCCGAGAAATGAGATCAGTAGTAGACATCGTTATCACATACGAATGATCGTTTAATCAAATGATTTGTAGAAGGTTTGAACAACTTTGACAATCAAGTAAATGCGGAAAAATAGACTTAAAAAGTCGAAGTCAACTCTCGGGAAAAAATCAATCGTAAAAGTCAAACCCCGAGAATTTTTTTTTCAAAATTTGAAATATATTTTTGAAGATAAAATCTGAAATATAACCCAAAAAGTCAAAATTTGAAAGGGCAATTTTGGAAATTTCCAGACTTTTTTTTGAAATAGGTATCCGAGGGTTAGGCTTGTGCGAAGGTAAGCTATGCGAGGCTTCGGATCAGGCTTCGTGTGAGGCTCGGATAATCCTTGTGCGAAGGTTATTGTGCAAGGATCGGATAAGCTATGCGAGGCTCGGATGAAACGTCCAAGGCTCAGATACCTTCGGATAAGCTTTGTCAGATGGTTACTGTACACTCGCAATCTTTATGCGAGGGCTATGAATTCCTTTGTTGTCCGAGGGTGATGAACACTTGAAGATAGCCTATCCGAAGGCTATAAAGATTGCCTATTCATAGGCTAAGAACATGAACAGTAACTTTGAACCAAACTCGAACTTTTTCGAACAAAAACTCCAAAATCTTTGAATTTGACACCAAAACTTACCCAAATGATCTGAATTTTTGATATGATTCTCGAAATCATAATCCTAACACATCTAATTATTGCACATACACACTAAATCGAGGATTTTAGAACCAAAATAGTAACTTTTTCACAAAACCCAAAAACTACGATTTTGATCCTAAAACCCAATCTAATCTGAACCAAAACTCAAATTGATCATCACCGAATGATCTACTATCAAATCCGAATCCTATGAACCTAAATTCAATCAATTTGAACCACAAAATCTTCCAAATTGAATCAAAGTCGCGTTTTCTTGAAAAACTCCAAAAATATCAATTTTTTTCTTCAAATCTTCATCAAATCTCTAGATTCCTGCTTTGATACCAATTGTTTATTCCATATATATTTGATAACGATGAATCTAATAACAAATATCAATAATCACATTAATGAATCATCAAATCATATGTATATTGATATGTTTCTCTCTCTACGAACTCTCTCTCTATTACAAGATGAATATGACAATGAAAAGCTTCAAAATATTCTCTAAGAGTTCTAAATGTTTTAAGTGTTACTTGCAAAGTACATGAACATGGGTATTTACACCCTTACTCTATTACAAAGAGTAAACTACAATTAAGCTCTTGTTGACTTTGTTTTCAAGCTTTGACTTTCTCGTCTTTAATATTGTAATCTCGGATACAATATATTTACACCTAACAAAGACAATGAGGTTTTATAAAATGATGTTTTCGTCTTAATTGTTTTATAGTCATTCCAATAATTTGCAACTCAATGCGTGACCCAAATCGGTTTTGGACTCCAACCATTTCACAATATATATGACTTGAGGCTTTTTGGACAACATAAAAAAATGCCACGACATCCGACTCCAACATCATATAATACTAACAACATGCTTTTAGCACTTTTTAATTTACTCTATACATTTTGTAAAAGAGGCATCCCTATGTCAAACTATGTATTTTATTTGGAAAAAATGTATTTGTATTGTGCATTCTTTTTTACATTTTCGTATTTACAACTCTTTCCAGTATAAAAACCTTTGAATACATGTTAACCACCAAATATTTCAAAGATATCTTGAAAAAAGTTAATATTTAAAAAATTAAAATTCCTGATAGAATCATTGTGTCCCGTCGCATTGCGCGGGTACACAACTAGTGTATATATATATATATATAGAGAGAGAGAGAGAGGCGGGTTCAAATGAGAACCCAAATTTGGTTGTGAACGTGAGGACAAATGAAAGCGCGACACATGTTATATTGAGTCTGAATAATCAAAAAAATATTCAGTCTGAATAAGCATTATTCAGACTGAATAAATACTATATTCAGTCTGAATATTTCTTTGATTATTCAGTCTGAATAATCTACATTCAGACACGTGTCACGCTCTCATATTTGTCCTCACGTTCACAACCAAATTTGAGTTGAACTTTCCTCTCTCTTTCTCTCTCTCTCTCTCTTTCTCTCTCTCTCTCTATATATATATATATATATATATATATATATATATATCTAGGGTCAGGTTCAGAGGAAAACCAAAAAAAAATGAATAACACCTTAGAAGCCCACCATCTGTACAATATACACAAATAAATACCGGTAATTTTTAACATGCACACATGCATATGCACTTGTGCATAACATGCATTCGTGCATAAAAAGACACCAACTTCAATCACTTGTATCCATTCGTGCATAAAAAGGCACCAACTTCAATGGCTTGTTGAATGATGTACGTAATACATAAAGTCAAAATAAGATATCGTAGATCCTTTGAAAAAAAAGCCTTGCTAGAGAGAAATTCATATTCACATCAAGGGGGATGGACTTAAAGGCAACACAATGAGTCACTACTTGGCGGAAACCTAACCTAGAAAGATTGAAGATCGCATGGCCCAAGCTGAACAGGCAAACGTGTTGAAGAAGAATTAAGTGATTCAAACACAGGGTATGCTTATTCTTATTATGACCCCAAGTGTGTTTTCCTACGATTAAGGGTTGAACATTTATTCTTGATAATGTCAATAACTCTTACTCTGGATTACTATAGAATGCTCTTAAATTGTGTTTTCCTTGATGATTTGTACTCGCTACACAAGGTTCAATTCAAAAAGACACATTTCTTGATGTATATCATAATTAGCTTCATGATATAGAAAAATAAGTTCCTATTGCATTATATTATTTCTTTATTCTAATGTAGTATATTATTTGGTTTTAATACGAAATGTGGGGTATTTTTTGGTATTACACTATACATGAGTTGCACTTAGGAAGGAAACGGAAAATTTGATGGGTTTATCACCTTATTCCCGCATTAATTAACAAATTGAAGAAAAACCCAAGTAATTGATTTTGCATTGAGCTTTAGAGGGGAGCATCGTATATAGTTAATGGTCAAAAATTGAGCCTTTGGCCTCGGTTACTTAGACTTATGCGACTTAAGTCGCTTGATAGGTCTTTCTGTTAGTTATTTTCAGAGACTTTTGAGATATGAAAATTCTCCCTCCATTTTCTTCATTTCATCAGCTATTTCAAGAAACATATTTATTGAATCGATGGAATTGGATTGAATTGCATCAATTCAATTAGATAGTTGTATTTTCAAGGCGATGTCCGAAACCAAGCACTATAGGTTAAGGTTTCGATTCTATCTACTTTATTGTTACTTTTATGTATTATTAACTTAAATTTGATTATCCTTAGATTGGTTCATTGCTTCAAACACAGACATGCATGTAATTCTTTGTATCTACTTTTAAAAGGGTGACCAATTTAATTTAACATGTCACCCGTTCAATCATTTATGTTATCTTCAATTCACTATAAAAAATGACTTTCATCCATAAAAAATATCCAGAGAAATTTTCGTGGGTGATTACCACGGATCACCCAGGAAATACTAATGGTTCTGACGAAATCCGATGTTTTCAAGAAAATACCAACGGATTACCCAGGAATTTCCTGGGTAATCTGTCACTGATTTGATTTACCCACCAACAATTTAGACACCAACTTTGTGACAGTTTGTGACGGATAACCCTTTAGCGACGGATTTTCCAGAAAAATGTCCGTAGGTGAAAGTCTTCCATTTTAGTAGGGATTCTCTTGGTGTAGATCACACGAGTTTTCTTAAATGGATAACGTATTTTATAATCAAGTTCGAATGATATATACTTACAACGATAATCTGATCCTACTTGATAAAATTAATAGTCGAAAAATCGAAGACGATGATGATGAAGAAAAAAGAGAAGTCATTTGCGTCTATAACTGGAAACTTTCCCATACAGATCCTACTTTGACGACTTTATTGTGTGGACTGATTCATGTACTCAACTTGGCCATCCATAAAGATTGGGTCGATCATGGCTCCTGCTTTCCATTTTTTTCATTTAGGTCAATATCCTCTGAAAACCTATGGCCAATTTATTATGATATAAGTTATGTATATAATCAATAGGATTAAATCAAATGAGATTTAAAATATGTTATAAGTATGTGAGAATCCATATAAAATTGTATTTTTACATGATATTTTTCATAAAATGTTAGGATTTAAGATATTGTTTCACATATATTTGTTTCATAATAATATGGTAGTTTCACATGTATTTGTTGTATCAAGTTTCATAAAAATTTACATGTATTTTTCATCTAACTAGGTGAATCATTTTTTCACAAGGTGAACTCAAATATATTATATATCAAACAATATCTTGAATCATAGGTTTTGATGGAAAAAAATCATGTAAGAAATATTTTTATATCGGTTCTCACGAGTTTCTAATATATTTATGGTTGTCATTTGATTATTGTTCATAATCAATATGCCTTTTAATATATCCTACAACAATATCGTTACATCGAGTTTATAAGACGTCAAAAATTAATGCTTAAGCTTTATAAACTCTAGGATTTATCATTTAAGTTTATAAGACCAAACATTTGTATATCCTACTTTAAAGTGTTGCCATAAATTTATACGAGATATTTTTACAAAGTGTCCTATAAATATATATATATATATATATATATATATATATTTATACGACAGTTGTCTTTATAAGACAATTTATTAAATAGTGTATTATAAAAGGACTAATATGACACTTTGTTTCAAAAGTGTCATAAAGAACTTCTTAAAACAATCAAAAATATCATATAAACTTATTACAATAACATTAGATATGACAGATACACTACAAAATGAAAGAATTTTGCCTACGGAGTTTTCCCGGGGAAAAATGTGAAAGGCTGATTCCTCATAAAACCGTCACAAAAGTTGGTGGGTAAATTAGTTGGTGCGTAATTAAAATCATTGACAGATTAACCATGAATATTCTGAGTGCTTCATTCGTATTTTCTTCTGTCAACAATCACCGACGAAAATTTCCGATTTTTGTGGATAAAAGTAATTTGTTTTTTTAATGATAAACACTACAAAAATGGAAGGCTTTCACCTACCACCATTTCCCTGGAAAATCCGTCGCTAAAGGGTAATCCGTTACAAAAAAATTTACAGAAATTTGTGGTTAATTTGTTGGTGGGTAAATCAAATGAGTGACAGATTACCCAGGAAATTTCTGGGTAATCCGTTGGTATTTTCTTGAAAACATCGGATTTTACCGGAACCATTAGTATTTCCTGGGTGATCTGTGGTAATCATCCAAGAAAATTTCTCTTGATGAATTTTTATGGATGAAAGTCATTTGTTTTGTATTGAAATGTTTGGACCTATAATCCTAAATCTTATAAAGTAATTTATCAGAATACTCAGACATTTTTTCTGTCCTATAAACATGACGATTGCTGTAGTGTATACAATGTTTAATGTTTATTGCCCAAACAAAAGAAAAACCCAACACAAACTACACAAGGGTACGTTGACATATCTATATAAACCTATTTGATACCCATTTAATTAGAAGCTACACTAGAGAATATACAAACATTCGAAAATGTTTTTGCTTCTACAACTAATTATTGTTATCGTTGTAACCTTCATTTCTCATGAACATGAAGCCATAGCTCAATACGTACCACCTTAAACTTCCGTAGTTGCGCCGGTAAATAAACATACCGACGCTTCTAAACCTCTCTATAGCATTCAAATCATGACCGATTACGTAAAGAGTACGCAATATTTGCAATCAAACTTCCTTATAGATATCGACGCTCCTTTCATTCGGCACGATTAATGTATCGTTCAATGGAACATATATCCATGAAGTTGCCCTAACAAAACACTTTGCACGTCTCCCATTTCGTGTCAAGAATTTCAATGCACGGATATACGTACTTCTTATTCATACGAAAATCCATCTTGTCTTCAGGTAACTAATAGTTCGATGTTACCCGGTTAACATGGTGGACCCCGTTACCGGATCGTGCACCCAAGCCTTCCTAAATTACGACGCTTTCACGATGAACATAAGCAACGGTACCAATTTTTTCAATGGTTTTTATGGCGCGTACCCTAATGCCGCGTGTCTTCCTTCTTCGTCATTTCAATCATTTCCCGCGAACGTCACTGGGGTAATGGCGTTTTCGTCATCACCGTACGCGTTTCCCGCTTATTTATATCAACCGCTTAAAAAAACATTAGCATTATGTTTGCCGAGCACCTCGTTATCTCCAGGGGTTTTATTCTTCGGAAGCGGTCCGTATTACCTTCTTCCCCATTCAGACGTTGATGTAAGAAGTTTACTTTCGTATACTCCGTTACTAAAACAACCGAGTTCTTTCGGATATTTCATCGATTTAAAAGCCATTGTTGTTAAACAAAGATCAATCGACCTTCCAACGAATACCACTACGAAGCTTAGTACAATCGAGCCTTACACCACTCTTTGAACCGATATTTATAATCGTGTGATTCAGACGTTTTCGATTGCGACAATCGGATTCCCTCGTGTGAAGCCAGTCGCACCGTTTGGGCTTTGTTTCCGGAATTTCACCATTGGAAGCCAAGTTGTTTTAAAGTTTCCTGATATTGATTTTATTCTACCAGATGGGAAGAAGTGGACTGCATCTGCTGCAAACTCCATGAAACAAATAACGAATGATGTGGTGTGTTTAGCGATTGTTGATGGTGGTGCAACACCTGAGTATGCAGTTGTGATTGGAACGTTTCAATTTGAAGATAACTTTTTGGAGTTTGATTTAGAGAATTCTACTTTTGGGTTTAGTTCTTCACTATTACGTCAGCAGACTTCTTGTGCAAATTTCAACTTTACGGTAACCAATAGAAATTGAAGGTGTATATATTGAAAAGGGGTATTCAACTGGAATGCATACGTATACTATCCGTCTTGTTTTCTAAGTACTGTTTACACATATAAATAGACCAATGGAACAAATAAAAGATATATATTTACATACATGGTTCGTAGGAGGTAGAATACAATCGTTTGTTCCAAAACTCTCCGCATCGTTGTCTATCAAATCAACTTATGACAATTTTACGATATTGCAATACCAATTTTTTTTTTATCATTATCCTGTCCAGCCCGTCGACTAATCCAAGGACGATTACCTGCTTTGTGGGTTGTCTGGAGTCACCGCATATGAACTTTCATGGCCATTGATAAGTGCCAATTTTATACATTTTTATGTTAAAATTTCTTTACCATTTATGTTAATTAGATGCTTAAAATACCCATTTCAATTAGAATTGTTATATAACTGATTGAAGTAAAATAAATTGAGAAAAATGAAAAGAAAACAAAGTTTTCTTTTTGTTTCATGTGCTTCGTGGATAGCAAAGTCACCAAAACCAATTGATACTTATTTTTTATTATTTTCTTTGTGTTGATGGTGCTTGGTAGCAGCAAAAGGAAATACATATACATATATATATATATAGATGAGATGCAAAAGTTCAGACCCAGTAATGAATCGAAGCCTATCTCACAGCCCAAGTCCATAAGAGATAAAAAGAAGAAATATTTAAGGCCCAAAATCAGATTGCATCTATTCGAGCGTTCGGGGCGACTTCCGATCACCAAAGCCGCTTACTAACCCGTTTTGGAGACTGTTTTGAAGCTCAAAAACCAGATTCACAGGTGTCAAAAAGGGCAGCCGCGTTCACTTCAAGAGGTTATCTTCGATTGGGTATAAAACCATGATGGAACCGTCAATTGGAAGGGGAAAAAATCGCAGAGAAGAAGGAGACGACTTGGGGAAGCTATTATTGGTATTTTCTTTAACTAATTAGGTATTTTTAGTTTGTAGTTTCAATTTTTGATTTCCTGGTTGTTCTTTCTCATACGAGCAATGAGTTCATAATCATTTGACTCGGATTGTGTTAAGACTTGTTGGACATTTTCATATCATTTAATTTCCATTTGGGTAAAATTTGATTTACTTGTTTATCATTGTTGGGTTATCAATTTAAGTCGGTACCCTTGAATTGTTTAACCTAATTTTGAATTTCTAGATAGAGTTGTGAATCCGTAACAGTTGAGTTTATGCATAATGCAATTAACAGTTGAGTTTATGTTCGTAACTAGACTTAATTAGTTGATAAGGAACCAGTTTATTGAGCGTTTCATGCTAGTTTAATATTAGGGACAGACAGAGTATCAGTGCGTATTGATGCTTATAGCCATTCTGGAATAATATGAGAAAAATCTTTATATAAACAAGTCTATGTTACATGGCCGGTCAACGATTTACACTCATTGCTACTTTATAATTATTTATTTTTCGCTTTAATTTTATGTGTAGTTTAGTATCTCAGTCCAACCCCCCCCCCTTTTTATGTAAAGCGTAGAAGTTAAACTTCACTCACGACCAATCCCTGTGGATTCGACCCTGCTTACCACTATTGCAATTTAGGTTGTAATTCAAGGTAGGTAATTATTATTTGTCGGGCTCGACATCAGTCAGCCAAAAGGGAATTTTTATCCCTCCCTGAATTCGAACTTATGACCTCCAGGTAGTTTCGACCTTTGGTGCACAAGTTCAAACCATTGAGGCACCACCCTTGTGGTTTAATACCAATTAAAAACAAGACACTACAACAGATTTGGATTTATAGGACGCCACCAACGAACTCACGTCCTAATAGACTACTTTATAGAACACAAATTATAGGACCGAAAAATAAAGTGTTCTATCTAAAGGCGTTGTAATAAGAATTATAGAATGATTTTTGGTGTCGTAACAAGTTTATTATGACAGTTTTAATAAAAAGCATCGCATTAGTTATTTTATAGGAAACAATTTAAAAAAGTGTCCTAAAAGCACAAGTGTCCTATAAAACTATGAGTTTACAGGACACTTTTTCAAAAGCATCCTATAAACTAGCTAATGTGACGTTTTTATTTATTAAAAATGTCGTAATAAACTTCTCCAAAAAGATTAGTTAACCATAATGGTAAACTTCTCCAACAGATTTGCTTTCTTGTTTGCTATAATAGAAAAAACTTTTGTAAAACGTGTATTGGATAATAAATTTGATAATATTAAATTAATAAAATTTGTGTTAAAATCTCTAAAATAGAGAAGCTGTTGGAGTTAAATATCTTTTATTTTAGAGATTTTAGCTTTTGGTTTTCTATTTAAAAAAAAATATAGAGAACGTGATGGAGATGCTCTAAAGAGGTAAATCACATGATGTAGCTTTTTGAGTTGTATTAGATTGTTTAATTTCTCCAAACAACTTATTTTCTTATAATGATAAAAGTTGTTAAAGTTGTTGTTAATTCACCAATAATTGTTGATGACTCTCCAATCAGTATTTAAATTCTTAGCATTTATGCTTTCATATTTTTTTCACGGAGAGATATTTCTGTAGGTGACTACCGACGGATCATTCAAAAAATAACAATGGTTATGTAGAAAATAAAATTCAAAAAAATACCAATGGATCGCCTTGATAACACCTGCTATCACTGATTTGAATCATCAACCAACAATTTATCCACCAATTTTTGTGACAATTTTATGAAAAATCATCCTTTGACGACGGATTTACTAAGAAAAAGTCGAAAAATAGTACACGGGAATACTACCAAGCAGAGCTTGAACCAGAGCTTGAACCAACACTTGTCTCCCTCCAATCAAACGGACTTTTACCTTCCATATAAATAAATTTTTTTAGAATCTCTCAATAATTGAATCCTAGGTTGCTACCCTAGACATGTTTGTACCAAGCGGGATCAAATCCAAAAAAAAATCTATCAAACATGAAATTGGAATGAAATTTCCTCTTTTCATTCCAAATTCAAGAATACGACCATACGATTGATTGGTCTGTGCGCCTCTCTTATTACTTTTTTGTATTCCCCTGTTCTTCGGATACAATTCGATCCTTCTACGGCCAAATCTCAATTTGTGGAAAGCCTTCGATGGCTTCCTTATGAGAACATCCATTTTTATTTGGGTATAGACGGTATCTCTTTATTCTTCGTGATATTGACCACATTTCTGATCCCTTCGACATCGATGTTTTGTTGGAAAGCTGGCCATCAACAACGAGCAGCGGGTCAGCAGAAACGAGCATGTCGGTCCTAATTCAATTCAATCCTACAAACTGAACCAATTAAAACTTCACAAAACTTGGACCGTTGACCTATAGGAAGCAAATCCAAAATGTTATTAGTTGAGCTATATTTCAATATTTAAACCATACTTAATTTTTATTTTTTTTTAAATTCATGTAAACGTCAGTACATCACTACTAAAAAAACATTGCGGCTATAACAGAAACTTTCCTATATATAGATCCCATGCCACTTCTACACTTTCCGCAATCTTATAGATAGATTCAATACTTATGGATAGACTCAATCATTCAACTCATGATCGCAATGTTTTGTAGCTTGGGGGCAAGTATATGTCATGCTACATGGGTTGATTGCTTTTCTGATATATATACAAAGTGAGGTTCAAATGAGAATAAAACCTGTTCATAAGAATACCAGAATGGTCGTTTAAGTACAAAATTATATATGATTTTGTACTAAATCACCCAAAAGTCCGGACGACTTTTCCATGTCACTTAAGTGGCCCCAAAAGTCGCCCGCTACTCATTAGTGCAAAATCATATATGATTTTGTATTGTTCTCTTATTACCTTAAATAGATATCATTCTCGTATGAACCCGCCCCTATATATGTGTGTGTGTGTGTATATATATATATATATAGAGAGAGAGAGAGAGGGGGGGGGGGAGTTCAAATGCGAACTCAAATTTGGTTATGAACGCGAGGACAAATGAGAGTACGACATGTGTTATATTTAGGCTGAATAATGAAAAAAAATATTCAGGGTGAATATAGCATTATTCAGAATAAATAATACTACATTCAGTCCGAATATTTTCGCTCATTATTCGGTCTGAATATAACACGTGTCACGTTATCATTTGTCCTTATGTTCACAACCAAATTTTAGTTCTCATTTGAACACGCCGCTCTCTCTCTCTCTATATATATATATATTATATATAATAGAAAACAATTGAGATATTTATAGGCAGTTATCATGATTTATTAATTATTGTTGTGATATATCTGGAAAATGATAAGTTCATTAATTATGACCATGACTTTGAATTAGGAAACAAAATAATATCAAATATTTATTAAACTAGATGGACGGTTAAGATGAGTTTTCAAAATTTCTTTGAATTGTCGGTTTACGATTGAAACCTATATGATTATTAATCAGATATATTTTTCTCTTATTTGTTTCCAACAAATATATTTTCTAAATCTAGCGAATATCCTCTTTCTAATGATATATCTTACTCTTTGTATCTGATGTAAACATCTTCATACCGGATAAAATGTCTTAAATGATCGACTGGATAAACAATGTTATGATATAATCATGCATAACAATTATCTTAAGGATTTACACCTAAATAGACATAGTCTTCTCATTATTGTAATAGTGAAACGGGGTGTTACATTAGCAACACTAGTTTTTCACCATCAAACACACATTCAGCCTTTTTAAGGCCCTAATAGGTCAAATGTGGTATTTGTTTTGGGAGTTTGATCACTTGTATTTATTTAAGTTTATTAGGCATTGTTTGGCAAAAATAAGCTAGCTTATAAGCTGGCTATGATATACCTGATATGTCCATAATGTGATATGTGGCACCCAATGAAGTACAACCAACTTGTTTGCCCTTTTGTTTAATCAAAATACAACCGGCAAAAACTCTGTAAATAGCAAGCAACGTGAGAAATCAACAATAGTAAATATGAGATCTACATTGTTCTTAATGGAGGTAAATGAGGTTTATTACGCATTAACGACCAAAAATTCCAACTTCCTGAAAGATTCTATGTGTCCATATCATATGATAACACTGCTGACATCAGATGATCCTAGGGGGTCACACACATAATAGTGTGTAGATCACGAATTAACCAAGTTGGTTATAACCCAATACAGTTACAAGTTGTAAAGTGTGGAATTATTATTCTAGTAGAATAATAATTGAAGTATGTGAAATATAATTAAGTTAATTATATATTTAATTATTAAGTTAATAATTAAATTGAAATAATTATTATGTTAATAATTATAATTAAAAGTCCATCGGGTTTAAAATATGATTTATTTAAAAGCCCAAAGGGTTAAGTAAGTTTACTTAAGGCCAAAAGACCAATTGGTTAATTAATTATTAAGTTAATAATTAATTAATTAATTAAGATATGTAAATGTTTAATTATGTGAACAAAGCCTTGTGGGCTTTATTGAGCCCGATCCGAGATTAGAAGGAAAACTATATAAAGGCATGTTGCCTTATTGAAATCATAACACAATTGAGAAACCTGAAAATTTCTCTTCTCCTCTCCTCTCTCTTGAAACTGGCGATCACACACAACCACAAGAAGAAATCGATTTCTCCTGGTGTTCTTCGGGTTTGGGCTTGCAACCGTTCGTGATTGCTATCACATTCGCGTGGATCTCTATAACGCTTGTTCGTGATCAAGCAATTCAAACCATTGAGGTATAATTCTAAACCCCCTATGGTTGTGTTTAATCCTTAAAGTTGTTAGTAACGGATCTGGGCTATTAGGGTTTTACCGGTTTTGGTTTTTTCGCTGCATATTTATTTTAATCCGGCCTGTAAAACCGTACAGTGGTATCAGAGCCCCGTTATAATGACTTTAAAGTTAGAATCAATAGAAAATTGGTTAAACACGTGAACCCGGAAAAACCACCCCAATCGCCGCCTCCGCCATGCGCCACCGCCGCCGCCGTGTGCGCCGCGGGTCGTGCCGCCGTGCGCCGCTGCCGTGCGCCGCCGCGGCCCCGTCATGCGCCACCATGCCGCCGGAACGGTGCTCCTCCACCATCGGCGGCCACCTTCGGGTGGAACGTTTTCGGTTTGTTTGGTGGTTTCCCTTTTTGTTAATTGGACTTTTAGGGTTTCACGGTTTAGGCCCATTTGAGCCTAATAGGGTTTTAACCTATTTTGATTGATTCGTTGGGCTTGTTAATTATGTTTAATTGGACCCAAACCTGTTTGGTTGATCTGGTTGTTTGCCATGATGGATTCGATTTAGGACTATGACCCGTGGTTTGTTTTAATTTTTCCTGTTGGTTAAATTAAAATGTATTTAATTTCATGTGTTGTATTTTTGTGCGATCTGCGTATCGTTTCCGATTTCAATGTAATGTAATAGTTAGGTTATGTTAACCTAGATTAGTTTTTGTAAATCGGAAGACAAAAGGAATCGAAGACAGCGTCCCAGAGTCCATCATGGTTTGGACCAGGGTTTTCGTGTGGGCTCACGAAAACCTCATAGTTGGGCCTAATAGAATCCATGTTATGTGTTTGCATTTTTGTGGTTGTTTATTTTTCGTATTTTATTGCGTTTAATTATATGTTATAATTATTGCAATGGATTTTAAAATTGGAAAATTATTTTACAACCACTAATATCGGTAAATTGTAAATGTTTTTACAAATTAATTTGATAAGCTATCAAACTAATACCGATTGGATAAATTGTAAATGTTTTTACAAATAAATTTGATAAGTTATCAAATAATGAATTTTAAATAAATTGTTACCGACTCAAAATAATTTTAAAATTAATTAATTTGTAAAATTGGAATGAGATCGGTAAAACCCTTAACAATTAAAATGTGAGTTTTTCACCACCCATTTAAAACGGTTATCTAGCGCATAATTAGTCGATTTCGGGTGAGCATTGGCGAATCCGGGTCAGAAAAGCATGTGGTGAGATAAAGTGCCGACTCACGAGATCATTGCACGTTGTGTATTGCCCGCCTGTAATGATCGTCGTGACCCGAACGACCAATTTCTGAGTTGTTACTCAAAATAGAAATTGTGACGTTTTAGTATGGTTAAGCTCACTAGAGATATTTATACATTGTGTATTGCCCGTCTACAAATGATCTCAAGATGAAGAAGGGAGATTAAATATGTCATTTAAAAGAATCTCACGAAGGATCTAAGAATTGTGATGATCACAATTGGAAGTTGCCTACCTAAATAATTAGTTTTCACCATTTGCGTATTGCCCAATCGTGAAAATTAATGAAATATGGATCTTAGCTAAAATGTTTGAATTTTAAGCGTTATTCAAAATTTAAAACTAATACTAAAATCGAACTTTATTTTCTGTAGATGTCTGCTAATCAAGAAAACACAAACTCGAACCTGTCTCAGTACATTATTCAACCCGTTTTTAATGTATGAATTCTGAATGGACAAAACTTCTTGGAATAGTTCCAACTGTTAAGGCTTGTCCTAAGATTCGAAAAGAAATCTTACATACTCGAGCTTTCCCCTCCAAATCTTCCAGCAAGGAACGCATCTGAAAGTGCTCAGGTTGCTTATGGTAAGTACCAAAGAGATTCTGTCAGCGTAGCCTATTTAATGTTAAGCCTCAATGACTCCTGAACTTCGACGGGAGCATGAACAGTCTGAAGACCATGTTTGGTCAGCAGCTGAGACAATTACATGCTTGTATGATGCAGAAGGGAACACCGGTCAAAGTCCATTTCAAAAGAATAAAAAGACACATTGACCGTATAAACAAGAAACATATTTATGGGATTATCGTCTTGGCCATATAAACAAGAAACGCATTGCCAAGCTCCAAATGGACGAAATCTTGGAATCAATAGATGATTCTTTTGATAAATGTGAATCTTGTTTATTAGGGAAGATGACTAAGGGACCTTTCGAAGGAAAGCCTGAAATAGCAAATGTCTTGTTGGGAGTAATACATATTGATGTGTGTGGGCGCTTCAAGCCAGCCGCAAGGAATGGTTGCTACTACTTCATTACATTTACTGATGATTTCAGTAGATATGGATATGTTTATCTAATGAAGCACAAATCTAAAAGCTTTGAAATTTTCAAAGAGTTTCAGAATGAAGTAGAGAACCAACTTGGCAAGAAGATAAAATCCATTCGATCTGATCGAGGTGGTGAATATCTGAGCCATGAATTCACAGAACATCTTAGCAAATGTGGGATTGTATCCCAACTTACTCCACCAAGAACACCACAACATAATGGTGTGTCTGAAAGGAGGAACCGTACCTTGTTAGATATGGTTAAGACTATGATGAGTCATACCAAGTTACCTATGAGTTTTTGTGGATATGCTTTGCAAGCAACCGCCAAAATACTAAACAATATACCAACCAAGGAGGTCGACAAGACGTCGTATGAGATGTGGACTAGGAAAATCCCAAATCTATCTTTCTTGAGAGTCTGAGGCTACGATGCTTATGTTAAGCAAGAAGCTTCTAGGAAGCTAGAGCCTAGATCTAAAAAGTGCATCTTTGTGGGATATCCGAAGGAGACAATGTGGTATTATTTCTACAATCCCAGTGAGAACAAAGTGTTCATTTCACGGAAGGCTGAGTTCCTAGAATCGAACTTGAGGAAGTTCATGAAACACCTACAGATGAACAAGTTGACACTAGCACCCAACAAGATGTTGAACATCAACAAGATGTTGAGGATACCAACGAGAGACAAACGATCTGAAGGTCGGGGAGAATTCGTCAAGAGCCAGATAGATACCTATGGTTTCTAATTGGCTGTGACGATACAGTTGATGATGAACCGTCAAACTACCAACAGCCTGTGTCAGGTGCAGAATCTGACAAATGGCATGATGCCATGAAGGTCGAGCTTTAATCCATGAAGGACAACTAGGTCTGGGATCTGGTGGATGCGCCCGATGGCTGTAAAGTTGTAGGGAGCAAATGGATTTTCAAGAAGAAAACCGACATGGATGGGATCGTGAGCACATACAAGGCTAGATTGGTAGCGAAGGTTTTCACTCAAACTCATGGTGTAGACTATGATGAAACCTTCTCTCCAGTAGCCATGATTAAATCCATTAGGATTTTGCTTGCCATAGCTGTATATCATGATTATGAGATATGGCAAATGGATGTCAAAATCGCGTTCCTTAATGGAACACTAAGCGAGGACGTGTACATGGTACAACCAAAAGGTTTTGAAGATCCAAATCATCCCAATAGAGTGTGCAATTCGCTTAGATCCATTTATGGACTAAAGCAAGCGTCTAGGAGTTGGAATCTTCGTTCTGACGAAAAAATCAAAGAATTTGGATTTATCAAAAACGAAGATGAGCCTTCTATATACAAGAAATGTAGTGGGAGCATTGTTTTCTTCCTAGTTCTGTATGTAGATGACATACTAATCATTGGAAACGATATCCCGATGCTGAAAGGTGTAGAAACCTGGCTGGGGAAGTGTTTCTCAATGAAAGACCTGGGAGAAGCCGCCTTTATTCTTGAAATAAAGATCTTTCGAGATTGATCAAGGGGCTTAATTGGATTAAGCCAGCGTACATATATTGACAAGGTCTTGAAACGCTTCAAAATGGAGAGTTCCAAGAGGGGAAACTTGCCAATGGTACATGGTGTACAACTGAGTAAATCTCAATGTCCTTCATCAAAGGAAGATATAGATCGCATGAAGGGTATTCCCTATGCTTCAGCCATTGGATCTATAATGTACGCGATGATATGAACCGGACCTGACGTAGCTTATGTTTTAAGCATGACTAGTAGATACTAGTCGAACCCTGGTGAAGCTCACTGGGTGGTAGTAAAGAATATCCTCAAGTACTTGAGAAGGACTAAGGATATGTCCCTGCTATACGGTGGAGAAGAAGGAGATCTGTGTATTCGAGGATATACAGATGCTAGCTTCCAAACCGACCCTGACGACTTCAGGTCACAATCCGATTTTATGTTTACACTCAATGGTGGTGCTGTGAGTTGGAAGAGCTTCAAGCAAAGCACTATAGCAAACTCGACTACTGAGTCAGAATGCCTGGCAGCTTCGGATACCGGGAAGGAGGCCGTGTGGATGAAGAAATTCATCAAGGACCTAGGAGTAGTTCCTAGCATAGATAGGCCTGTCGAGATCTTTTGTGATAACGAAGGAGCCATAGCACAAGCTAAGGAACCTAGGTCGCACCATCGGTATAAGCACATTCTGAGGAAATATCACATCATTCGAGAGATGATCAATCGAGAAGATGTGAGGATTTGCAAAGTTCGATCAGAAGATAATTTGGCAGATCCATTCATTAAACCTATAAGTCAGAACAAGCATGATTGCCACACTAGCTCTATAGGTTTAAGATTTTTAAGTGTTTGAATAGATCTATGAATTTAGTATTATCTTTGGAACATTAAGAATTGAAACTCTATCTGTTATTGGCATTTTGGGTATGAGTAATTACATTAATTCCATTGTGTTCTATGTTAACATGTTTAGATCCGAAACTATATGATATGATTTAAACTATCCATGGTCACTTATCACTATGGGACTGGTGATAAACTAAGATCATAGTGAAGTTTGGTTAAGGTCAAGTTGGGCCAGCATGTTGCGACCAAAGTCACTTGCACTTGTAGGTTCAAGTGTTGGAAGACCCGCTTTCAAGATCACTTCATAGATCGACGTCATAAAGTGATTCTTGAAGATGATAGCTATTCATTTTATGCTTTGACCTGAGATGCATATTGGGACCTCGAGCATAAGGAGTATTGTACTTTGATGTATGTCTAACATCACTTTTAACCGGGTGATTATAAGGACTATGTTGGGTGCAATATGGAATTTGCTCCTCTCAAGATGAGAGAAAAATGTATGGACCCCTCGATGATATTAAATGAGAAATGTATGGCCGCATACAAGTAGATTGATTGAATCAATAGTACTTGTTCTCCCATTAAATGTCGGGATCGAGAAACACAATAATTGAACAACCAAGGATGAGCCAAATCTATGTTTTGAGTTCAATTGAGATACCGTGAAACAAAGGGATAAGGAATATACTAATCATCACATGGATTGTTGTCAAATAGAAGCTGAAGAGCGTTCATTCATTTGAATTTGGGGGCAGTGGGGCGTTGCTAGACACATAACCATTGTATGTGTTTTATGTGGCGTGTGCAAGTGGGATATTGTAGGATCTTATGTGCCCACGTCATATGAAAACACTGCTGACGTCAGATGAACCTATGAGGGTCACACGCAATAGAGTATGTAGATCACAACCAAGTTGGTTATAACCCGGTTAAGTTACAAGATGTAAAGTGTGGATTTATTATTCTAGTAAAATAATAAATAAATTGTGTGAAATATAATTATGTTAATTATATAATTTAATTATTTAGTTAATAATTAAATTGGGATAATTATTATGTCAATAATTATAATTAGAATAAAAGTCCAACGGGTCAAAAGATTAATGTTTTAATTAAAAGCACGATATATTAATTAATTATTAAGTTAATAATAAATTAATTAAACTTGGAGTGTTCTAATTAAATCAACTAAGCCCACGAGGCTTAATTGAGCCCGGTCCGAGATTAAGAGAGAAAGTATATAAAGGCATGTTGCCTCATTTAATTCACAACACAATTGAGAAATCTGAAAAACTTTCTCTCCTCCTCTCCTCTCCTCTTGAAATCGACAAACACACACACAACACCAAGACATCGATTTCTTGGTGTTCTTCGTGTATTCGGGCTAGCAACCGTTTGTGATCGGATTCTCATTCGCGTGGATACCGCTAGAGAGGATCTACTTTGATCTCTAACGCTCAATCTTGATCAACCAATCCAAACCATTGAGGTATTGTTCTAAACCCCCTATGGTTGTGTTTTAATCCTTAATGTTGTTAGTTGCGAATCCGGGCAATCTAGGGTCTTACCAGTTATTGTTTTTATTCCGCTGCACATGTTTTTGAGATCCGGTGAAACCCTACACAAACACGGCAGAAAGTAACTCTTTTTCAATGGTCGTGTAATTCATTCAGGGCTCAAAAAATGTACGACTAGAATAACAAATAAGATTCACCCATTGACCATGTACAACACCCATTGCTTCGTTACTTCTATCACACATAATTGACGGGTCTGCTTTTCTCATGATGGGCACCTCGATAAAAACAAAAGAATTATACTTCTCTTGGAGATTGCACAAGGGTTGTGAAACGGCATTAGATTGTTTCATAAATCGTTTGTAGAAGCCTATGTGTCCTAAAGAGGAGTGTACATATCAACGTTAATGGAGATAAGGTGGAGATTGTTTGGACCTTGCATCGATCTACTTCAATGCCACATTTAAAGATCACATGACCAAGAAAGATTCCTTCTCGAACCATGAAATAGATCTTCTCCCACCTTAGCATTGATTTAATCTCATCACAATGATTCCAACCCTCTTGAGATCGTGGAGACAAAATTCAAACGACACGCCAAATACTGGGAAGTCATCCATTAAAACCTCTCGCCCAACATGTAATTGAAGAATGAAATCATATACCTTTGAAATGTCACTGGCGCAATACACAATTCAAATGTCATTAAACGAAAATTAAAGTGCCATATGAAAATGTGAATGTCGTCTTCTCTTGGTCCTCAGGGTGTATGGCCACTTGATGGTATGCTAAATAACCATCCATGATAGTTTTTCTAACCTGTCAGATTCTGAGTATTTGGTTAATGAAACTTAAGGGGAAATCATCTTTCAACGTGACTGGATTCACCTTTCTGTAGTCAGTGAAGACTTGTCGTCCAGTGATAGGGTGAGTAAGAATGTTTTCCCTTCCTCTCTAGACAATCGTGATGTTAGATTTCTTGGGTATTGTTTATGTCAGGCTGACTCAAAGGATAACAAAAATAGGGTAAATGTTCCTGACGTACAACCACCTAATAGCTTCATCTTATTACATCACTAATGTTCATGTTTAGTCATCTTAGAAATTTACGTGAGGGTTTTCCATTAGTCTAGGTGTTGTATCTATGCATGAATACCAAAGGACCAATCTCTCAAATCGAATACCAACTATAATTGCTTTATTGTGATCTTTTAGAACAGAAATAAGCATGTCTTCCTAATCAATTGTGAGTGATGATGATATAGTAACCGGTAGGGTACCATAGTATACTAGGAAGACATATATAAGATGATCTGGGAGTATCTTAGTTCTAGCACTGGTGGTTTTTTAAGTGAACTCTTTGGAGGTTCATGGGCTATTTGGAAATGGCTCAGCTAATGAGACCAGGGCAATTGATAAGGCAAAACTGTCGCAAAAAGAAATGCATGAACCTCACGTACAACTACGAGATCAAGATCATCGTCCAATTAGACAGAAAAGTAACGAGTGCACAAATCATCTTACACACTACTAGAAAATTGAGTAGTTTCAACAGAAATTAATTTTCAACGGAAAATGTCGTTGAAAATTTTCTATGAACTTTAGAGGATTATTGACAGAACATAAATTTTCTACGAATTTTCAACGAATTTCCGTTAAAAATCTCACAAACATATATGCATTTTCAACCAAAAATTTTTCAACAGAATGTCTCGTCAAAAAGTTTTTGGTTGAGAATGCATTTTGTGAGAGATTTTCAACGGAAATTCGTTGAAAATTTGTAGAAAATTTATGTTTTGTCAATAATCCCTTTAAAATTCATAAAAAAAATTCAACAACATTTTCCATTGAGAATTTTCGTTGAAAATACTGAATTTTCTAGTAGTGACATTTTGCTCAAAGTGTATTATTGGGTAGATTCCTCTACAAAGTCTATGGAGTAACACTTGGCCTTAGTTGGTGGGTGGGAGGATGGTGCACATATATTCTTGTGCAATTTTTGATTTCTAAAAGTAATGTGCATCACTTTGGATTGACAATTAATTGTGGCCTTTTCAGTCGCTAAGAATTGTCGACCAAGAATCATCATAGGGTTTTTTCCTCTTCACAAAAATCCCATAGGCTAGTAGAAGTCCTTGATCTCCACATTCACATCTTCGAGCATGCATTCCTCTTGGTGTTTTAAGATCAACAAATTGCAATAATGCACTTGTGGTTTTGAGTGCTCCAAACTCGAACTGATCATACATGATCCCAATAGGATATTTACACTAGCCCCAAATCTAGCAAGGTCTTCTTTATTAAAAAAATCACATAATAAGAGGCATGAATGGTGCTCCAAGATGCTTGCATTTATGTGGTAGAACTAGATAGAATGAAACTGACCTGATCCGTGACTTCGATCTTTTTGGGAATCAAAGTTCTTTATCTGCGCTTTTGAGTACATAGGTTTCTCAGGAATTTGAAATAGGCCTGGATTTGTTTGATGGCATCTATTCACGGTAAATTGATCTTTTCCTGGAGAAATATATTTTTCATATCTTCACTTTTCGGTTCTCGCTTTCCAAATGGAAATATCGTGGATTCATTTAAGGAAGTGGCGGATGGAATTGTGGGTTCATTATTAGGTAATTTATAACTCCGCCCAACTTGAGATTTATCGGTATTTGATGTACTGGAATTTGATTGTCCTTTAGGGATTTAACTCCTAACTTTGTTTCTTTCTCTTTTCTCTTTCTTGTTTAAGATCATTCAACATTCTTGTTGAGAAGGGGGTCTAATTGATGTCCACCTTGCAAAGTAATCTCATTTGTGTGCTCATGACTTGTTTTTGGATTATTTATACTTGGCATTGTACCCTCATCCCTCTTATTCAAATGTTTAGCCAATTGGTCAACTTGTTTCTCGAAAGGAAGAATAGCTTTGGTGGTAGTATGTGTTATTTTCATGTAATATTTCATCATTGATATCATATCTTCCATTTGTTTTTCAAGTGACGACGACCCATTTTGTTGTTATTGTTATTACTAATGAAGTTACAATTGTGCATATGATTATGGTGGTAATAATTCCCTAAGTTTGATTGATTATGAGTGTGAAAATTCGATTGTTGATTACTTTTCGAAGAAAAATTGGGATGCTTTCTCCATCCACTGTTGTAAGCATTGGAAATGGGACTTGCTTATAATCTTGAACCTTTGTGCTTGATTCACGCTCTAAGAATGAAAAACTATGGAATCACTAGAAGAATGTCAAGAATCCCCATAATAAGTGCACGAGTTTTTGACTTGACATACATCAGTTTTAGTTTTGGCCCTTCATGTACACCCTGAGCAGGAGAGATGTTTTCATTAAGGGGTCATTTGGTGGTGGTTGTCATGGTGGTGGATTATTCGTCTCTTCAGTGTCACTGGTGGCACTCATTATTTTTTTGTGTATTTCAACCAAGGCTACTTGATCACATAATTTTATTTCTAGCTCAACTTTCAGTTTCTTTTAATTCACCCACTTCACATAATGGAAGCTTTTCTTAGATGTAGTAAGGTGCATGCAAATTAAGCACTAAATATTATTGTCAATGAGATCAAGCTTAAAACTGCATGGTAGACAACTTATGAACACCATCAGGCATAGTGTAGCAGCTAGGTTAAGCCCAAGCCTTACAAGTTACGTCGAGACCATGGAATTTTTCAAGGTTTGCCTTTAGCCGACATATATTCAATCTTTACAAAGAAGTTCTTAACCATTTAACCCTTGCTACCACTGTTAGTCTTCCTCATCTTCTCATCCATTCCTTCACCATGAATACGATATTTGAGCCACCATGAAGCCTTGATTTGAGTTTTTGATCTTTAACCCAAAGTAGAATCCTAAATCTGAGCCACTACAAGAAATGGGGAGGGGGTTTAATAAGAGAATGGGGGGGTGAAAAAAGGTTCAGTGACGTTGGAAGGGGTTAAATTCATAGCATGGAAATGAGCCTTGACTCGTCGGGGTACCCGGTCCACCTTCCTCAGTCAGGAATGAGGAGTCCCAACTAAACCGTGGATGGGAATGGGGACGGGTTTCTTGTTTGTCTCAAACCAGGGATGGGGCCAAGGACAGTTACTACACTCCTCGCTCCTTTCCTATTTCCTAACCAGGTTAAAAATATAAAATTGTTAATTTGTAACACCCGGGTTTTTTATATCGATAATTTTAGGTTTCATATGAAATATGCCTTAATATAGTGTTTAGAAAGTATCGTGGATGGTGGTTGAGTTAGTTGTTGCATTTGGCAAAAATCAACTTTTGGTCGAAATTTACCCTGCTCGCAGCCGCACCCCTATTTTGCTCGTGCCCGCGAGCAAACCCCAAAAAGTAGGAAGAACTATGTTTTTACACCGCTCACGGTCGCACCTCTATTTTGCTCGCGCCTGCGAGCATCTGGACAAAAACTCTGCAACCCCTTTTAAATACAATTTTTACCCTTCTTTTCCCCATTTTCTCATTTGTTTCTTCTCCCACTCACTTCACTCCCTCTCATTTTTGGTCTTTGACCGCTTTGTACTCCAAATCTATTACTCCATGAGAGTTTGTGAGATCAAGAGTAGAGATTAAAGCTAAAGGATTGAAGCTCAAGATCTTCATCTTCTCCAACTTCCTCTTCACCATTGTTGACCTAGTTTTGTGTTTTCCCCTAAAACGAAAATGTTTGTTTGTGAACTAGATAATGTTTCTAGTGATGGATATTGGGGGAAGTAAAGTATCATCAAATGAAGCTCAAGATTGGGGTAAAACCTAGATTTAGCCTAAATCTAGCAAGGTGACTTCAAGTTACTTTGTGAAAACTATGTACATGCCAAATGTGTGTATTTTGATGTATCAAAATGTTTTCCTTACTATTTATCAAATGTGATGAGTATTTGATGAAATTTACACACTTGATGTTATTAGGTTAATATATCTTAAAAATGCATATATATGGGATCTTTGAATATTTTGTTAAATAAATGATAAGTACTGAGTACTTTTGATGACTTATCTCATAAATGCAGATATTTGGTGTTATATGCATTCTTGGTGTATTTGGTTTTATAAACCATTTGGAAAATACATATTATTGGGTTATGAGATGTTTTGAAAATATAATTGGTATGATATCTATTTAAAAATGGCTTGTCCCATCCAACGAGGGTTTTTGAATGAATCATAACTTTAGAGCATATGTTTGCATAAACATGGGGTAAATGCATTTTATTGTTTTTAATGACTTTTGTTTATTAGTCGTTTGAAATGTTGAATTTTTTGGTTCAGTTTGACTTAAATGAACCTTAGGGACATTTGTCCGACTTAATTTGCTCTATTTTGAGCCTTGGAGATTATATGCATTTATAGCATATATGTTTATAAAATTACATGCTTTGAGTGTGTTGGTCATTCACTTTTGAGTCATGTAATTTAGACCGTGTTGCATTGGATCCATAGACATGTGTGTCAGTCTTGTGTTAATGGTCGTGTGGGTATTACGGAAATAAACTCCAGGACGCTTGTTTCATGACCTTAAAACTCTTCAAGTAGGCACTAGGAAGGTTGAGCATTGAGGTGGAATTCGCAAAAATAGACACTAAGGACAACCGACTCTTGAGGTGAAACTTGCTTCAAGGCTTTTAAACTTTTCAAGTAGGCACTAGGAGGGTTGAGTCTTGAGGTGTTACCCGAGGGGTAGACACTAAGATCTCCGTCGCTTGAGGTGTTACTATGAGGTAGACACTAAGTGCGCCGAGCCTTGAGGTGGAATTCACAAGAATAGATACAAAAGACAACCGACTCTTGAATGAAACTTGTTAAAGAGTCGTAGGGACATTTAAGTCATGAAGTGTTATACGATTAACGTTGTACAAGTGGCACACATACGTGTCCTCATCACTCTCAATGGATACAGGTCTCCCGCGTTGTTGTTAAACGTTACTTTAGATAGTATATTATCCATGTTTAATATTGCGTGGGTTTTGGCAAGTAACCGTAATTTATGATTTTTATGTATTGGGTTATATCCATGTTTTTGGTATTGGGAGTTTAATCCTAGATGTATTTCGTGTGAGTTTGGAGTTTGGTCCCACTCTTGTGGGTTATTAATATGTAAATGTATTAGCGCGAAAATGGTGGATTTGGGAATTGTATCACTTTTATTTCTAAATGCATTTTATATTTGAAAAGGTGATTTAAATATTATGTTTTTCCATTTTACTGTTTTATATAATTGGTGAAAACTGTTTTAACTCACTAGGCGTTAAGCGTAACACATTTTCTTATCGGCATGTACATCAGGTCCTTCGGTTTATGGTTCTAACGACACTTTGATGTGAAGAGTGCTAGTTAAAGATTTGATGAGGACTTAATACTCGTTTGTTGGTTTTATTAACGCCCTTCTATTAAAGTAGTTGGTGTTTTAGTTGGATTTTAATTATTAGATGTAATATTGAGGAATTTTTATTACACGCTCTTTCAAATTTGAAGGTGTTATATAATTTTTTTGTTACTATATAATTTAAATTCCTTTTGATTTTAGGTTTATTGGAAATATGTGAGATTTTAACATGTGTGATGTCTCACATATTTGATTTGAAATAGATTGCATAAACACAAAGAAGAATCCACGTTTCTTCGTTGTGAATCCATGTTCCCATTGGTGATGAGGATGTTATCATATTCCCCGACAGGGACGGGGTTGGAGATTGAGGAATCGGAAAAAAGGATGGGGATTAAAGTCTCGGTCTCATCTCCACCGCATTCCAATATCTATATATTTATTATGAAAATTTTATTTATTATAATTTTTCAATAGAAAAGAATTATAGGTTAATTGAATGAATTAAAGAACCTTGAGTTAACAATGTTAATTCGAGCGATCAGATCATCATAAAAAATATAAAATAAGGACCCGTTATTTATTTATTTTTATAGTGATTTAAATCTAAAATATGAGCACAATACATAGACCAAACATGTAATTTAATCTATATTTTTTAGAATATAAGATATATTGTTTATAAAATAATAAAGATAAAAAGAATCCTGATGTAATATATAGTTTGTCTAGATGCTCTTAGAATTTATTGACACTAGTGGACACATGGTCACATCATGTTTCCTTGTTTACATTTTTCTTGTTCATCTTTTTTTATAATTCAAAATTTATTGTCATATACATTACAATTTGTCAAATCAAACCAAATTCCTTGATTTCAAGTGATTTTATTCCAATTCGTTTGTAACAAGAACGACAGTCCAATTGTAATTTTGTCTAAAACATCAAAACAAACCTATCCAATATATTTCATTTGAAAATAGATATTAAAATACACTACAATAAAATAATTTTATTGGATACTTAAAGTGTTATAGTACTAGGTAGGGGTGTTTCGAAAATTGACTACTCGAAATATTGTGACCAGGTGTTGGTTCCTTAGGAGTCTACAAAAGTGTTAAGGATATCACAAAGTTTATATAAGAGGGGGATAAATGCAAACATCCTATTTTAAGTTTTAAATGTGTTTATAAAATATAAACAAATATACAAATTGTTTGCGGAACAAGAATAAGTTAAAGCCCATTCTAAAACAATCTAGAGAAACACTAAGATGATGCACAAGAAGGGAAATAACGTAAAGAGAGGTTTCAAGAAAAGATATGGATGCATGCGTGAAGGAGGGTTCTTCATCTATTTATACCTACTACATTAAATACAGGTCAGAGGGTACAATTCATGTATCAAGCTTCTATTGTAGAGTTTGTCCTCTGTCCTTGGATTATGTAGTCTTTTGGTCGTATATGAACAATTGATCTATCACGGTTGGTAAGCACGTGAGAGGAAATAAATAAATCCTTATGTACTTTCCTGACACATGTCGGAGAGGTATCCTTTGTGCATATAGAATAAAACAAAAGCTAATATTGTTGAGCAAGATTCATTTGATCACTAATACTGAAGCATCCCTGAGAATTCTTAGGATATTACTGAGTCTTGATCAAGTTCCACACTTATATAGATAGTCTTGTTATAAATGAGGTCGTTTCAGATCACGATATGTTATATCTCTATTTTCAGTTATTTCTTTGGCATCGCTGAAGGTTTCCTTGGTGTGAGTTTATCTTCAGGGTTCATTTAGGTTCAATGACTGTAAAGAGGTAGTTTCAGCGATCACTGATCCCAGTTAGTGACATGTTTGTTGAAATTGTATAGAAACTAATACCTAATAATTTCACTAAGTATAATGGGTAGGATCAACACCAACCCAATAAGAAAAAACTAAAAAAAAAACTCAACCCAAGGTAATCTAAGACGGTTGATACAAAATTGAACTAGCCTTATTTCACCATTAAATGAAAGAGTTTTATCTACATGTTTTTCTGTAGAAAATTCGTTGCTAAATGGGTGATTAGTCCAAAAACTGTCACAAAAGTTGGTGGGTAAATTGTTGGTGGGATATTCAAATCAGTGACAGATTATCCAAGTATTTTATTGCTGCTCAGTTGGTATTTTGTTGAAAACATTGGATTCTACCGGAACAGTGGTATTTTCTAGATGATCGGTCGATAATCACCGAGGGAAATTTCTCTGGGTGATTTTTATGGGTAAATGTCATTTGTTTTGTACTGTTCTATTGGGTTGGAATTGGGTTAAGCAAATTCGAACCCAAACCAAACTCGATGAACCAGATGTCTTTCTATACTACAGATTTAATATGATTTATTATATGTACATTTTATTTTTACAATTATATTACAATTCCAGTTGTAATTTTATTTTTTTATTTGCATCAACTTTCAACTTTTTTTTAGTTAGTTAGGATTTTTTGTATGTTATCATTTAGATTTTACTTATTTTAAATAAAATGTTTATCTAGATTATAAAATGATGTACCAAAGGTTTCAATCCGATCAAAACGACCGACCTAACCCGCACGAATTCAGTTGGGTTGGGTTGGGTTGCCAATGCCTTCAACGTTTATATGACCAAACCTAAGTTAAAGACTAAGTTCTATATATTTTATAGGGTTAAGTTACCTTAATAAGATCAAATCAAATAACATCTTGTCTAACAATGTTATATTAGGTTTATAGAACGATTTTTGGTGTTTTAACAAGGTTTTAGAACATTTTTAAAATAAAGTGTCGTATGAGTTACTTTATATCACACTATTAGAAAAACTATCCTATAAAGACAAATGTCCTATAAAAAGATGGGTTCATAGGAAACTTATCAAAATTGTCCTACAATATAACTAGTATAGATTTTTTATAAGCGTCCTAAAAAACTTGTTTAAACACCAAAAAGTGTAACACTACGGTTACATAATAAACACTTACCGAATTAGGTAAGTGTTTGTTATGTAGTTGCGGTGTTACAATTATGGTATCAAAGCTGTATTTTAAGTGAATTAGGTACCAATAATGGTATCTAGACTTAAACTAGGCATCGATGTCTATAGTAACAAAGCGATGATTATACGGGATATGGACCGCTAGGAGAGACCCAGGTTAGGTAGGGGATCAGGAATAGGATTTTCTCTAACAATCTACATATTATAATTTTTTTTCAATGCAATGGCCGACGGTGACGTTTCCAGTCACCTTCCAACAAACCCCGATGTTAGAGAACTAATCCCGACCTCAACCTGAATGGGGATGTTACACCCTTCTCTCCCCGTGGTGAAAGATTAATGAAACGACTTAAGACTTTCGTTCAACAAACTTTTCAACAATATAAGCATGACATGGGAAATGCAAAGAAAAAGAGTTATGTGATCCCTCAAAACCCAAATCTGAAAGGGCCTCATTTAAAATCTTTCGAAGTAGTGGCACTACTGAATTCTTCGGACTCTCTGATCCAGTAATCGTGGTGCAATGGATTCAAAACAACGAAAAGGTGTCTTGAATTTCCCGAGTGTTCAAAGAGGATAAAGCGAATTATGCCAGTTTCAATGTTGACAGAGCGTGCACTCACTTGGTTGGATGCAACTTATGAATCCCTGACTAAAAATGAGCGAGAAAGATGAACCTGGGAGTCTTTCAAGACTCATTTTCTTAACCAATTATGTCCTATCGACTTGCAATGGAGGTCTGAGAAAGAATTATTCGAACTCAAATAAGGGAACATGTCCATGATTAAGTATGAGACTCAATTTAAGCGGAAGGCACATTTTACCTTATTATTCTTATCTTCCAAACATGATTAAATAGAGCATTTTGTTGATGGTTTGAGGTGAAAAATATGGGGGTTTTTGCTAATCGCGATATTCCAAGTTTCAATAAAGCAATGGAGTATGCTCGTCGTCATGAGCACGATTTAACTATACTTGATGAACTAACTTCCTAGCCGAAAAGGCACAAACCGAAAGAACATTTTCTGTACCTACTCAGCATAGTCTCGATCTTTCACTCCAAGGCGTAGTCATTCTCAAAAGTCTCAGCATGCCAATCACAAGCCTATTCACTTCAGTCAAATGTGTCACGTCAATGTCAAAGATGTGGCAAAACTCACCATGGTCGATGCCTTACTGTTGGGTCACCGATGATTTGGTGATGAACCTTCTCTCTTGATATTGTTGATCTTTTATAGGTTCTTTTGAAGGTCTGAAATATATACTTCAAGTATTGGAAACTCAAAGACTATCCAATCAAGGGTTGTACATCAAACTAAATGTGGAATTTTTGATGTACCAACTAACATTAAAATTCAGACCACTTGCCGAAATCAAGTGTGGTCACCGACTATTAGGTCTATTATTTAAATTGTGACAAAATAAGGAAAAGATATGCTTGATTGTAAAAGGAAGTTTATAGTTCCTTAAACTCTTTGTTTCCTTATTTAGCATAGGCCTAGCAATATAAATAGGAGTCTAGGGTTTACTTTCAAAGGGTCGTCGATTCATATTAGAGAGAGAGAGAGAGCCGAAACTGTGATATCATTGTAATCGATCATACATTCAAGAGATATATGACTACGTAAGTTCTTTAAACATCTTTATAGTCGTATTACTTTACTATTAACGTTTATCTGTCATTGTGCTTGTTCATCTGGGATCAACAAGTGGTATCAGAGCAGGTCCATAGCTGAGATACTATGAAGCTAAACAATAAAGAACAGGTTCATAGCTTAGATACTATGAAGCTAAACAATAAATAAAAAATTGTAAAAATGTGGTACTTCCCCTCAAATTGTAGCATAACCTTTGGAAAGATTTTCATGTGATGTGAATATTCGGAATTTAGCACACACATGACGTACCTACAAAACAGATTAAAAAGATTTTGGTACCCAAGCTTTGTTGGGTCCTCGGAGGTTAGCTTTTGATGCAACAAATGGGGAAGTGGGGATACTGTATGTACCATACCATTTATGATCAAACCTTTGATTGACATAATGAGAGTTGTAAGAAGAATGCGTGTTAGGAAAACAACGATAATCATAAGAGAAAGAATTTAATTGCATAAAGTCATTAACACCGCAATTCGAGCAACAAATTTTATTCCGAGAAAAATGAATTAAATGTTTAACAGAACGAATCGTGCAAGGAAATTGAAAATTTCGATTGGTTCTTTTAACATTAGGAAATTTTGAATAATAAGAGTTGTCGTTTTTGCGAGATGATGACTTTGGAGCACTTTTGCCTTTTACGACCCAAACTTGCTTTAAAGTTCGAAAAGCTGAACCACGTTTAGCATTTTTCACATAATGAGAATTGATGGGTTTGGAAAAGTGAGTTTGATCCTTTTGGTTAGAATGAGTGTAATGCATTTGACTTGTGGAACACTCATTCGGATCCGTTGGAAGTAAAACTGATTCGATTGGCTTTTTGCCTTTGTCCAAAAACTCCGTATGATTTGGAAGTGTAGGATTGAAGTCAAAATCGGCATTTATGTCATCTAACTGTTCCGTGGATTTAAGGACTGATGAGGAATCAGCGTACTCGTCAAAACGAGGCATTTTCTCAACAAAGTCTAAGTCATCATCAATTTGGTCGGAAGAATGGTAATATTTTTGTTTAGGAGGAATATAGTTTGGATCTAATTTAAACAATTCCTCGCAATCATCTAAGTAATCGCTAACGAAAGCTTTACACGAAGAAATATTGGAAATAGAATCATTTTCGTGATTGTTGTTTAAATGTAAAGCCTCGTTTTCCAATTTCTGAATTTTTAAAATAAATGCCTCTATTTCCTTTTCTGACGAAGAACGTTCATGTTCCAACACTTTTTCAAGTTGAATAATTTTCTTTTCTAAGAATAAAGTGGGAATGTAGGGTTTATTTTCAGGAATTTTAGTTTGAAGTTCTTCGTCAATATAAGAAGAAAAATAATCATTTGGAAGAGTTGCTTCTGAAGATTCCTTTTCTACTATATGAGGGTAGCAGAAAGGAATTTGATGAAAATCTTTGTTTTTCCTATTCAAATCTTCCCTTTCTTCGACGTTGGAATCCGACTTCCTAAACTGAAGTTTGTAATCCGGACCGAGGTTCAGATATTCAAATTTATAGATAGTCGGAGTATTGTAGATGGCTTTTTCTAAATGTTTTTGGATTATCAAATCCTAATCCAACTTTAGAACATAAATCTTATGGAGCGTTTAAATGAATTGTGTGCTTAGTTTGACCAAGTTTGTACAGCTTTAGTTCCAAATCTTTGAGTTATTTAATAGATCTTGTCTTTGAAAACTGACAAAGTCAAACTTTGAAAAAATTCGGCAGTCTCACTCCTAGATGTGTGAAGTTGAAGTGTGAGATCAGATATTTGTTGTCTAAAAAGATCATTTTCTTCTTTTAAAACCATTTTCTCCGTTTCGAGATTGGGCGCTATACTTTGAGAATTGACAAGTTCGGTTTGCATAAGAAGCAATTGATTATGATTATTTTCTAAGCGTGTTTCTAAGTTGGAAACCAAGAGTTTCTCGGTAATCAATTTAGATTGAAGTTCTTGCAATATTATCATCATGTCATTCATTTGGTTCATAAACTGATTATAGTCTGAAAGACTTACCTCGTGGGGTTTGGTGTCTGAACCAATTGTCGTGGCTTCACGTGTTATCATTGTACTTTACTAGTTGACCTCGATCAGCGAGTTTTTAAAAATTTGTGAGTAGTCTCGTGAAACAGTAGGTTTTTATCGATTGACAAAGGATCGATAATAAAATTATCGATATGGGTCTGAAAGATAAGGACTTTTGTCGGGTATGTGAGACTCGATAAAAATTGTTGTCGAGTGAAGGAGACTCGATAAAAATTGTTGTCGAGTGAAAGAGACTCGATCAAACTGCTTAAATTTTTTTTTGAATCGATAAACAGAGTGTTTTTGATCGATAACCTTGTTTTTCTCGATGAGACACTATTTGATAATAAAGGTATATGACTCGATCAGATAAAGAGTCGATAAAAAAAAATTTATCGGTTTCTTATGGCTCGATTAAAAAATCTTATCGATTTAATAGGACTCGACAAAGTCAAATAATTTAATCTGAGTTTTCTGTGATTGATAAACCAGAAAACAAGAACAGAGGGTTCTTGACTAAAAAGAACTAGTCTTTTTATGGACAAGAATGTCTAAGTTCTCGAGTTTCTTATTCGATCAATTACAAAAAAAAATAAGATTACTAGAGTTTATGATTTTACTAGGGAATTCTTTAGTAAGAAAAGCTGTAGGAGTCACTAGTTCCTGAGTTTTCTTATGTAAAGAGATTCAAAAGTAAACAAAATAAACTAAAGTAACTTTAACTAAACAGATTAAATAGTTTATGTGTGAGTCGATAAAAAATCAATAAGCAGCAATAAGAGTCGATAACAGCAGTATGAGTCGATAACAATTTATGCAATATGATTGAATCGAGCAAAACACATATGCAGTAATCGATAAAACCACACACAGAAACAGATATATAAATCGAAAAAAAAATAACAGATATGAGTGAGAATCGATGAAAACCAATATGAAGTTTTTTCGGGTAACACACTGATATGAAGGAATCGACAAAAACTCAACAAACAGAAAAAAAAAAGCAGAAATTTATAAAAGTACCTTATGTTTCGTGGGTTCCTCAGAAAATCGTAAAAACTCTGATCTTAGGCTCTGATACCACTTGTTGATCCCAGATGAACAAGCACAATGACAGATAAATGTTAATAGTAAAGTAATACGACTATAAAGATGTTTAAAGAACTTACGTAGTCATATATCTCTTGAATGTATGATCGATTACAATGATATCACAGTCCTCGAAACAAAACCATTATCGGCACGAAATGGATATTCAAGAACAAGCAAGATGAAGATGGAGTCGTTATACGCAACAAAGCTAGACTTGTCGCAAAAGGATACCGCCAACAAGAAGGTATTGACTACGACGAAACATTTGCACCCGTCGCTCGTATTGAAGCAATCCGGATGTTCTTGGCCTACGCGGCACAGAAGAACTTTGTGGTTTTCCAAATGGACGTCAAGACGGCCTTCTTAAACGGTGTTCTACGTGAAGAAGTCTATGTTTCTCAGCCCGACGGGTTTGTCGACTCCTCCAAACCGTCTCATGTCTACATTATGGACAAGGCTCTGTATGGTTTGAAGCAAGCCCCTCGCGCATGGTACGATAGTTTTTCTACCTATTTAGTGAAGAACGGATACTCCAAAGGTAAGATCGATCCAACTCTTTTCATCAAAAAGGACAAAGGTGACATTATGCTCATACAAGTCTACGTGGACGACATCATCTTCGGTTCGACTAACCCACAGCAATGCAAAGAGTTCTCCGAACTCATGATTGCAAAATTTAACATGAGCATGATGGGAATGATGAATTTTTTCCTTGGTCTTCAAATAAAACAATTTTCTACGGGAATATTCATCAACCAATCAAAATACATCTCGGATATGTTGTGTAAATACAACATGACGTCATGTTCTCCGATTGGTACACCTATGTCCCCGGGTTCAAAACTACACACTGATCCTTCGGGAAAAGATGTGGATTCTAAAAATTACCGGGACATGGTTGGTTCTCTCATGTATCTTACGGCTAGTCGTCCTGACATAATGTTTGCCACCTGTCTATGCACGAGATATCAAGCACCTCCCAAGGAATCACATCTTAGTGCTATCAAACGGATTTTCCGGTATTTAAAAGGTACATCTAATCTTGGCCTATGGTATCCCAAGGATACGGGTTTCGAGCTAACTACCTTTTCAGATTCAGATCACGCCGGATGCATGCTCGATCGCAAAAGCACTTTGGGCCACATTCAATTCCTCAGAGACAAATTTGTCAGCTGGTCCTCAAAGAAGCAAGCTTGCGTCTCCACGTCTACCGCGGAGGCTGAATACATCGCTGCCGCAAGCTGCTGTTCTCAAGTACTGTGAATGCGCACTCAGCTCAAAGACTATGGCTTCTGGTTCAACAAGATACCCATCTACTGTGATTCCAAAAGCGCCATAGCCATTTCAAGCAACCCGGTTCAACACACGAAGACAAAGCACATCGACGTTAGATATCACTTCATCAAGGATCACGACAAAAGAGGTACAATTGAACTATATTTTGTCAATACGGAACTACAGCTTGTCGACCTGTTTATCAAGGCACTGGATGAGAAACGATTCCAGTTCCTCGTATCCAAGTTGGGAATGCTCAATCTCAAAACCTGATTATCACAAATCAGTCTGTCTCAATATCCTCGAAATGTCTATCCAAGGGTTAATGCACATGCACTCTACAAGTCACTCTGCATCACACTTGGGTTCTCATTTTTTGGATTTTGACCTTTACCTTACAGTTCTGTATTTTCAATCTGTCTTTCATTATCTATCTACCTCGCTGTGTGTATCACCATGGTTCACCTTCCGAGGGGGAGCAACAAGGTACGTGTTTCTTTCTATTCACATTCCTAGGGGGAGCACAACACGTTTTGCACACATTAAGGGGGAGCCTTATATATTAAATTTTTCTTCTGTCTTTTAAGTAAAAAAAAAAATTAAAATTAAAATTATTTTTTTTATTTTCAAGTGAGGTTCTTGGCCCCTAAGGGCCCGACAACATTGGATTGTCGACCTCCCTTGGCTCGACAACCTCCCCAATCGACATCTCGATAAACGGGAATTTTTTCCTCGGCGCAATCACAATGTGCCACGTGTCATCACTCGATGACCACTATTTAAAGAAATCGGGCCCCACACTCTCAGAACCTTTTCCCACAAGTTTTGAATTACCCTCTTTCTCTCTGAAAACCCTTCAAGTTCTTGGCCATCAAAGATCAGAATCTCAAAACTTCGAGTTTTTCAGATCTAAAAGCATCACCAGGTTCGTAATTCTCCCCTTGTCATCTTTAATTCTTGCACTTACTGCTTTTAGCCATTGCATGATACCTTAAATCGACTTGAACAAACTCGTTTTTTTTTCATAAAACCCTTGGGTTTCCGGGTTTTACTGTTCATCAGTCGATTTTGTGTTTTTTTTTGTCTATTTTAGACCTAAGTACTTTATTAAAGTTGCTCTAAATCACTATTAGCACCTAGTAATATCATTTTCCATGAGTTTTAGGCATTGTTTTGGGTCTGAGTACTTAGGATTGTTCGTCTGTTAAGTATGAGTTTTTATCGGGTCCTTATACAACCGTTGAATTTTTATCGAGTCTCGATAATTTGACCAAGAACATCATCTTCTTCACTAAGGCTTTTTATCGAGCCCTTAGGACTCGATAATATTTGTTATCGACTCAAATAGGATCGATGAAAATCACTAAGTATTTTTATCGAACCCTTAGAACTCGATAACATTTGTTATCGATTTTCAAAGGATCGATGAAAATTACTAAGTGTTTTCATCGAGCCCTATAAGACTCGATAACATGTTCTTACATCTTCCAAGTTTTTTTATCGAGTGCTTAAGGCTCGATAACATGCCATTCAAATGTTCAAGTACTTTTATCGAGTCAATTTGAATCGATAACATGTTTTAAGAATTTTCATCGAGTCTCAAAGGATCGGTAACCTGTGTTTCTCGATTCCCAATGACTCCTCATCCATCTTACAGATTCACAGTACCCATGGCAGCCATGAATGATCCAAACCTTTCCGATGATGAACACCCGATGCCTTTCGAACGTTCAACAGAACCCAGCATCAACGCAGCTAACCGGGATGACATCTTGATGCCTAGAGCACATCTTCGAAAATTCAAACCGAACAACCACCGTCTATATTTTGGCATCACAATTGTACACCAAGTCATCATCGACATCCTTCAACGACATCCGCTTCGTTATGCCTTTGCATTGGACCAGCGGGTACCCCTTTTCTATCTCCAGCAATTCTGGTACACGTTGACATACCATCCGGACGAAGGTGACCACCATTTTACTGCTCAAATTGATGACTATGTCACCCGCTTAACTCCATCTAGGATTCGACGCATCCTCCGCCTTGCCGGTCGCCACAGCCGAACACCCGTAGGACGCCTTTGCAACCGACCAATAGCTGGTTGCCGACATCCTAGCCCTTGGGTACAAATCCCCCAAACCGTTCACAAGCCCCGGCCAGTTTAAACGGATGTACCTGCCTCAGATCTGGTTCACACTATTCACCGTCGTCAATCGATGTCTGACTAGCAAGCACACTGGCATGGACAAGGCCAGCACTGCGGTCCTACGAATATTTCACGGCATCGCTTTCAACCGTCATTATGACTACGCGATGCTCATCTGGATGGATTTTGTGGAGCTAGTAGAAGACAAGTCCAACTATCGCGATGGTGCCTTCGTACCATTCCAACGGTTCCTTCAATTATTCATTCATGCCATGATGTCTTCCAGACCAGCCATCCCGAGACGCACCGGATCACCATTAGGACCGACCAACTCCCTGAAGTTTCTCCGACTCAATGACCACCAGTTTAACTTCATCATGCCAATCCCTGAAGCTCTTCTAGCCTATGCTGATCAGACTGCACCGAGTGTGATAGCCTATAGGGAGAGACTCGGCTTAATGGCTCAACCACCTCCGGTTGTGCCTGCCCAACAGCCAATCCATGAGGAACATCCTGTGCAGGAAGAGAGTCCTAGAATAGATGAGCAGGTTCAGGATCATGGGGATCCTGAACAGGGTGATGAGCGTATAGTGAGGGGAAACGACGAGGGCTGTGCACCTGATCAGCCAATCCCAACATCTGCTGCCCCATCAATCCCAATACCACCACCCACCAACCCACGAGCTGCTTCTACTTCCAGATCTACCCCACGCATCAAAATGCTCGTTAGCCGTAGCCGTGTTCATCCACGACCCTTATCATCCGATGAAGATGAATCCGATACTCAACCCCTTTCCCGCCGACCGAGAACTACTGCCATTGAAGAACAAGCTCTACGTCGCATTGGCACACAACCACCCCTATCCGACTCTACATCGGACACCGATGACCACCAAGCTGCAACAACTAATGAACCTGATGAGCCAAATGACCCCTTTGACTTTGAAACCGATCAAGTGTCTACCTCAATGTCCGACATATTCACCGAGCCATATACTTGAGAAATAAGGAGAGAGGAGGGAGTATCAGTTGAAAAAGAAAGTGTGAGCGTGAGTGATGGGAAGAGAAAAACTATAGTGAGCGAGAGACCGGATTCCCCCATCCAGGTAACCGAGTCAATTAGCCCTACTCATTCGTTGGGTATGACTAGTGGACAAGACGCTGTGGACCTAGCAGCGCGCAAATGCACGCCCCCCTAGCCACTATGTAGGCTCCCAACAGCCAACAGTTTCAAACATACTTGTGAGTCTAGCACCTTATCTAGCTCCCCTCCACTCGGGAGGCATAGCTATTGAAACAAGAGGCAGTAGCTCACCTGCTTCGACTTCATTTGTATGCACATCGAGTATAGAGCCCGCTAGGGAACACGAGTCTTTACACACTGCGAGCCTCCGTGGCCCAGTCGGAACTCCTATAGTGATGTGCATTCCGGACATTCCACGATGATTGGGAGGAAATCCTACCAGCGCTACATCTATGCCAACGCTGAACGTAGGTCATACAGTTGCTTCAACTGTTATGTCAACGGGCAAGCTAAGTGATCCCGGTGTTATCCATACCACAACCACATCTCAACCATTTGCTATACCCCCGGAAGGCGAAGCGATCATTGCCGCCCACTTACAAAAGGCAAGAGACACCCTTGCTGATCATGTTGCTCTAATGACAGCCGAGAGGGAAGCCTTCGTGCGTCAAATCCGTGAACCCGCGCGCCTTAAAGATCCGACTCCCCACCAAGTCGGCCCTTCGCATCCAAGCTCAAGCCGTCCAAGCACTAGCGGCTCTCCTCCGCCACCTTCACCCCCGAAGATCGACCCCATTCACCACATTGATATGAGTACAACACCGATGAACTCATGTCAATGCTGTATGCTAACCTGCTCGCCGAATCCAATGCAACCGGCCAACCGGAGGATTCGCTTGAGGGTCTTCTTCGTTGAAATCTTCAGATCCCCACTGTCACTCATCATGAGTTTTATGTCTTCCATGCTCACATCGACCAAGAGCTCACCGATTTGAAGACCGCCCAACAGCGCCAAACAGATGACATCTTGGGTGCTATTACTGCTCTACGCACCGAAATACAAGAGTCCTGCCGTCCGGCCGTTTCTGCGCCTGCTTCCAGACCTCACCAGGACGACCCGGGCTCCGCTCCAACTCGTCCTGAGGGGTAGACACGCCGGACTGCAAGATCACGACCCAGAACTGCTGCTGCATCATCTTCAAGACCACCCACTCAAACCAGCCAACATCGACAACGTGCTCCAACAAATCGAGAGGACGATACACCAACGGTTGAAAATCCTGCGGATATCGAATTCGAGAGTACAGCTGAACCTGCCGAACCAGTCGAACCAGATCAAAATGAAGAAAGAGTCGACGTTCAAGGTCTGCGAACATCAGTAAGAAACTGGTTCAGAGATCCGTATGAACCAGTACTTCAAGAACAAGACTATGTGAACTTAAAGCATACGGCAAGGAATTATGCTTTATGGGATCAAAACGATCCAAGACTTCTGCCTCATCAAATTCGGTGCCAAAGGATGCTCACTGAAAGCAAGTCGAAGTGGGTAAATCATCAAATTCGTGTGCCATATCTTGAGGAAACAATGGAAAAGATCTTTTGGAAAGAAGCGAAACCTGATGATTTGGCACACATTCATCTCGTGATGGAAATGGATCCTGCTCAGGTTAGAGAGTATCTCCATATCCTGAAGATGAGAGCTTTACCTCCAGCTGAAGTGGTCTTGAGGCACAGGATTATTGGGATTCTGAAGATTGACACAGACAGGATCTACCAAATCGAATACCCAGTTTTCAAAGTCCAAAGAGAAGACGGTAAAGCATATTCCTTCTCTGAAGCCGCTTTTGCAAACCTTGATATAATGGACTTTGAAACCATCTACAACGAATTGAGAGACAAGCGGACCGAAACGAACACCAGCAAAGGGCACTAAGGGCAGTGGTAAGGCATGTTCCAAAAGAGCTACAGTACAGCTATCTGGATGATCTTCACCGTGGGATAGAAAGCGAGCAAAAGAAGATACATATTCTGATGGTACATTGTGGAGAATCCGAAATAGACTTGCGTCAGTATTGGCTACGGATAGGAAGAGTACGACAAGGACGTGCAACGACCGAAGGAACTCTCTCATGAAAGCCATCAAGATAATCGATGAAAGAATTCTCTATCAACAAACCCTCCGAAGATTTGAAGGCATGTTTGAGCTGAAAAGGTGAAGACTGATTTTGCCACAAAGGGGGAGATTGATAGGTCTATTATTTAAATTGTGACCAAATAAGGAAAAGGTGTGCTTGATTGTAAAACGAAGTTTATAAATCCTTAAACTCTTTGTTTCCTTATTTAGCATAGGCCTAGCAATATAAATAGGAGTCTAGGGTTTACTTTCAAAGGGTCGTCGATTCATATTAGAGAGAGAGAGAGAGTCGAAACTGTGATATCATTGTAATCGATCATACATTCAAGAGATATATGACTACGTAAGTTCTTTAAACATCTTTATAGTCGTATTACTTTACTATTAACGTTTATCTGTCATTGTGCTTGTTCATCTGGGATCAACACCGACATTGCAAGAGTGGTCACCGGCATTGCTAATGTGGTCACCGACATTACAAGAGTGGTCACCGACATTGTAAATGTGGTCACTAACATTGCAAGTGTGGTCACCGATTATACAGTTGCCGATCCTAGAAGCTAACATGCTGTTGCCGATTTGATGCTCTTGTACACTTGCCGATTCAAGTGTTAATACAGTTGTGAATTCAAGCATTCGTACAAGTGATACATCCTTAAGAAGCACTAACCGATGTGATACATCCGTGTATATATCACTTAGAATTTTTGAAAATAAGTTCTTATGACACAATAAATGCAAGATACGTGTGCAGCAAGAACGTGGGTAGCAAACCTTAAATTCGGACATTTTCTTTTTACTCACATAAAAACGATGTTTATGTTTAAGCTAAAAGGTTTGATGGGACTTCACAGAGCATGAAGAAAAAGAGATAAAGTTATCTGACATTGCATGCTACAAAGAATGGTTCATCCATTAACCTAGTACAAAGGGAGTGACATCTCCCTTTGTCCATCATATATACTTCCAGCTGATACATCCTTGACAGCTGTCCTCATGCATCCCATGCATGGGCACTATAAAAGGAGATGAAGTCCTACCCATAAACCCCACGCTTTCAACAAAACATGTGTGTGATATTTTGTTTGATTCCGGCATCTTATGTGTTTTAACAGTTTTATTTTAGCTTTTTTAGTGTATAAGTTAATTACTGTTATCATGTGTTTCATGTGTTAAGTTTGTTAGAATAGTGTGTCTATTCTTTTCCGCAACAAACTTCTGTGTGTAAATTTTTATTATTTATATTAAAAATTTTAAAAGAGTAAAAATTGTGTATTTGTATTCAACCCTCCCCCCCCTTCAACAAATCCTTTACTTGTTTGCCTTTACCCTAACCGGGACTAACAAGTGGTATCAAAGCATATAGGTTTAATTTAATAAACCAGATCTGTAATGGCCGTTTCTTCTTCATCCTCAAATCCTGGAGTTACTTTGCAAAATCTCTTCGCTAGTTCATACGACTCAGGCTCCATAGCCAAGCCATCAAAGTTTAATAAAAAATAACTTTTCTTTGAGAAAAAGTTGTATGATACTATTCTTGGAAGGGGTTGACAACATGTATCCTATCTTTCTGAGTGAAAAACTTAATTTATTTTAAAAATTCTGGGCACGTTATGGGTCCAACAAAATCGCTGTTGGTAAAACTCGTGAATCTTCAGATGAAGAGAAATCTGAAGCTAATAACAAATGTTTGATTAAAAGTCCCAAACAATATACGCAAGATAATAAAACGTCTTGGATATTTGGACATCAAAGTCAAAAATGTTTTAGTTGTTTCTCTTCCTGATGAAGTGTTCCATTCTTTGGTAAATCTCTCTACTGCTAAAGAAATGTCGGATATTATATGTGTTTTGTATTTCTGTTTTACTAAGTGCTTTGTATAAAGGAATTTTTTTTAAGTAAAGAAGAGCCAAAAGATTTCTTTAAGGAGAAACTATGAACTTTTCACTCATGAAAATGGAGGATCTCTTTCTGTTCGGAAAGGTATATGACAATGAGGAGGTTTTGTGCAAATTCATGGACTGCCTTCCAGACTTTTGGGAGAATATCTGTACCTGCATTAAAACCACCAAGGGCCTCTTACAAAATTGAGAAAAGGCAAAATTTAAGCTTCTAAGCTGAAAGTTTAAGAAGATGGACTTTCTGCTTCTAAGTGCAAAATTTAAGTTTCTCCAAAAGTTTAAGTCTCTTACCTGTTCAGGCCATGAATCCTCTATATCGGCAAGTCAAAAAACAGCCGATGGGATGAGCCAATCTCTTGGAAAAATCACAACTCTTCTCAAACTAGTGACCTTGTCTTGTATGTTAAATATAAGGCCAAGTACTAAAAATGAGAGAAATGAAAGTATTCTAAGAAAAGGAAAAGGTCTTGTTATTGAACTCTCCTCTGAAAGTGAGACCGATTAATTTGTGTAGTTCTCTCAAATAAATTTTCTTTTGGCTACTGAGTGATTAATTCTTCTATCTCCTCTTATTGAAGTAAATCCTTAAAAAAAGGTGAAATTTTGTTTTTCTCTATTAAGGATTTTGATATCAAAAAGACACTATGTGATTTATTTTTGAAGTTTCACTTTTGAAAATGATGGATTAGCCGAATAATTGAATCTTCAAAATTGGTTAAGTTTTTCTTTTAGTCTCTAGAAAATGACTAAGTCTTTTATTCTCTTGAAAATGACTAAGTCTTTTTGTCTCTTGAAAATGACTAAGTCTTTTATTCTCTTGAGAATGACTAAATTTTTTTTTGTCTTAAAAATGATAAGTCCTTCCTTCTTACATATATATATTTTCATAATCGGTGAGTATACAATCGGCAAGTCAGGTAAAATCCTAAGTACCCAATCGGTGAGTCAAGAACACTCATGTGTACTCAATCGGTGAGTCATGTATATAATCAAGTCAGGTACATTCCTTTGTACCACGGTGAGTCATGTATATAGTCAGCAAGTCAGTATCACTCACTCCCCGATACTATTCAAACTCAAATACTTCCCGACACCTTTCAAATCTTAAACTCACCGATCTCTTTCCCTCTCTCTTTCAAAAATAATTATAGACTTTCAAAAAATGATGATCCTTAAAGAAAAGTTGTTTTGTTAAAACAAAATTTTTTTAGGTCGGTGAGTAAATTAAAAAGAAAATGGGTTTCAAGGGTAGAATTTTTTAAAAAGATCTTAAGCTCTCTCTTTCATTTCCTCTATCTCTCTTTCTTTATTTTATCTCTTTCATTATTGGGCCACCTCACCTTTTCTTCAATATTTTATCTTTCTTCTTTTATTTCTTGATGTCTCTTATCAATTCCTATTAACCGACATATTTCATCTTATTTCCTCTCTTTCTTAAAATTTATTTTCTACCTGTAAAAATACCCTCCGAATTTACCTGTAAAAATACCCTCCGAATTTTACCTATAAAACTACCCTCCGAAATTTACTTGTAAAATTTCTCTCCAATTTTTTCTTGTAAAATTCTCTTCAAATTTTATCTGTGAAATTTCTCTCCGAAATTTTACCTGTGAAATTTCTCTCCGAAATTTTACTTGCTAAAATTCTCTCTGATTTTTACTTGTAAAATTTCTCTCCAAATTTTACCTGTAAAAATATCCTTCGATTTTTACCTGAAAAAAAAAGTTATCCAATTTTTACCTGTAAAAATGCTTTTGGATTGTTGTCTCTCCCAAGTCAGATACCTTGAACTCTCCGAACTCAATATTCTCTTATATTAATTATCTGTATTGATTTGTGAAGGCAAAGAAATCAATATCCTTTGAGACATCCAAAGCTCTTAGTTGTTAAACCCATTTATATCATGCTTAGATTTCTAAGTCTTGAATAAACCAACTTTTTTTGTCCCAAGACTTCAAAATTTCTCAAAAGTAACTTCCAAAGTTCTTTCAGGAAATTTCTTCTGCTGAAAAAGGAAAAGTTTCCTATTTTTCTTAATCTTTGTTCTAAAAAAAAACTTTTTTTAAAACAACCAATCTCAAAATCAGACCATTGATTTTATTCTTAGGGCTGTCAATATAAGGAAAAATCAAGGTCAAGACTTTTTTCATCTCTTCTATGCCTTATTCTATAAAAGGCATCCTTCAAAGTGGCATCTCTTTCTCTCTCACCGATGCCATATAAGGAAAATAAAAGTTCTCCCAAGAAAAGTCTATGTCTATAGAAAATGCTATAATTTTGGTGATACTTTTTATCTTGCAAAACACTACCCGAAAGTTCATGTTGTTCGAAAGAACAAAAAGGATATATTTTCTAACCCCAAAGGACCCACCTCAAAATGGGATGGGTACCAAGAAACTATTTTGTTTATGATTGCAGGATCCAAATAGCGATCATATCTAGTATATGAACAATAGTTGCTCAAGATATATGATAAGGAACAAATATCTTCTCTTGAAATATTTAAAGAAAAAAGGCCAGGTGTGAATTTACGTGGGCAAGACAAAGGAATCACAAGAGGTTATGGAACTCTCTCCAATGAAACCATAACCATCAACGAATTTGTCCATATTGAAGGACTGATGTATATTCTTCTGAGCATCAGTCAACTATGTGAAAATAAGTGAAGTCCATCATTATCAAGAGACACAACAAAATAGATTATGAAGTGTTTCATGGTCGAAAACCAATCCTTGGTTTTTCTTCATATTTTGGTTGTGTGTTATGTCTTAAATGACAAAGAAAATTTTGGGAAAGTTGATCCAAGGCTAATGAAGGAATCTTCATGAAATTTTCATGGGATGTTCCTTATGTATTTGATAAGTCTATACTTGTCAAATTTGATGATCTCCAATCTTCTTCATGTATCGGAGACATGCCTCACACCACTCCATGTCCACCTCATCATTTGAACCTCAACCATCTTCTAAGAATGGTGTGTTCCTCCCACCAACTTTTCCCACTCACCGACGTTTCCTTATACACTCACCGACACCATCTTTTCCTTCTCCACTCACCGACGTCACCATTGAAATTACTCACCGACGTCGCACCCTACCACCATAATCACCAACGTCCTTAATTTCTTACTCCATACACTAACCCTAGACTCCCCGACACTAACTCTCAACTCTAAACTCACTGACACCCATCTTTCCCTTTCCGAAAACCCTACACTTTCCGACAACCATCTTTCTCTCATACATCTCTTTCTCTCTCTCCCCACTTTCCGATATTCTCACCCTAAACCTCAGAGTCACCGACACCACCACTACCTGACTCAAGAGTTTCTGACATCTCCCACACACCTCTACCCGACGTCACTCACAAACCCCTTCTTCTCTTGAAATTATTTCTTTAGAGGAAGAACCTCAACTCTTAAACACCATCCTCTATATCAGCCGACATATCTTCATCTCAAACACAAATCTTACCTTTCCTCTTCAAAATGCCCTAGCCTTAATATTGACAAAAGATCACCCAATTTCTCAAATAATTGGTGATCAACAAGCTGATGTTCAAACTCGAAGATGGAATTGGAAATCTCAATCTCTATGTGAATTCTCTACATCATTGAACATAAACAACTTGGTGAAATCTAGCCGATCGAAGCTGGATATTAGCCATTCAAGAAGAGCCCTCTCATTTTGAGAGATAGTCTAGAAATTGGTTTCTTGTCCTTCTCACAAAACCAAATGGATTTCCAGAGACAAGATGGATGAAGAAGGTACTGCTATTCACTACAAAGCAATATTGCTTACTCAAAGCTATCTTCAAGAATGGAAAGACAGGAGAAACTAAATACTTTGATTAATGCAACAGAACATCTCTTTGCACTTCTCAAAGATAATGTTTGAAGAACTCTCTGTCACTCATCCATCTATAGTCTCCTCCACTATTTTTGCTCTTCAACATGAGTCGACTAAGAAAACTTTCAATATTGCTTCTCTTGTCAAGGATCAAAAACCCATTTTGGATTCTCTTACTTCTTTTCATAGGAAGCTTGTCAAGGTACCAACTTCTCCTCCTTCTATTGAAATTGATGTAGGTGATACCTTCTTCAAAGCTGAAGATCCTTTTATGGTTCAAAGGATTGAACAAAAGTTGAGTAGTTTGGGCTCCGATGTTGAAGGGATCAAATCTTTTCTCTCTTCAGTTGGTCTCAAGGGCTCAACCACTGAGGGGAGAAAACCACAAAAGCAGCAGTAGCCACCAAAGTACCTCCTATCACCGAACCACCTCCTGTCACCGAGCAACCACCTGTGGTTACCGAATCGGTTAGTATGGTGGTCTCCGAGGCCTTGTTTTCCGATCAACCACCACCAATTGTTGCTTCAGTTGTTGCCAATGAACCTCTAGTACCGGGTTACACTGGGTCATCTAGAGATGAGGCTAATAAAGAAGTCTATTGTCCGACTGGATGAAGTATATTGATGTTAGCTCTGAGGTGGAGAAACAAAAGGACAAAGGCAAGAAGAATTCTATGTGAAACAACCTCATGGTTAGAAGATCCCACTCATCCTGACTCATTCTGACTATGTCTATCGGCTAGACAAAGCTTTTTATGGACTGACAGGCTCCTCGCGTCTGGTATGACACTCTTTCTAATTTTCCTCTGGACAATGAACTTGTTCGAAGTAAAATTGACAACATTCTCTTCCTCCAAAAATCTAAAGGTAATATCACTCCTGTCTCCTGCTCAAATTTATGTTGATATTATTTTTGGAGCCACTAATGAAACTATGTGTGATGAGTTTGCTTCTCTCATAAAGAGTAGTGTGAAATGAGCATGATGGGTAAGCTCATTTTCTTTCTCTTTCTTGGTCTACAAGTTAAACATCTTTATGAATTTTTTTAATATTAAAAAAAAGGTTAACTTTGACACTTGTATACAATTGAAGACTCCGATGGCTTCTCCTCTTAAACTTCATTATGACCCTGATGGTGTATCGATCAATGTTACTACCTATTGGGAAATGATTGATTTTCTTTCTTTATCTTAATGCAAGTAGACCAGACATCATGTTTGCTATTTGTCTCCGTGCTCGTTATCAACCAATCCCAAGGAATCTCACCTGGATACGGTGAAACGAATTTTTGGGTATGCAAAAGGTACCTTGAATCTGGGTCTTTGATATCCCAAAGACTCAGGTTTCGATCTCATCGGGTATTTGGATTCTGATTTTGCAGGTTCCAAGATAGATCCAAAGAGCACCATTGGAAGTTGTCAACTTCTTCGTGGAAAACTTGTGATATCTCAATTGCAATTGCTATTGCAAATTATTTTGTTCTCCACTCATGATTTGGGTAAAGGTGATGTTGATTTTCATTTCATACCTACTGACTTTCAACTTACCCATCTCTGCACAAAGTCATTGGATGAAGTCAATCAACTTTCTCATCGGAAAACTAGGTATGTCATCCTTTCAATCTCTAATTTAAAAAAAAAGCATTATATATTTGTATATATAATAATGATAAATTCGGATAGTGATTTCTCCGATCTCCACTCTCTGAATAAAACTATATTTTTTCAAAATATATATATATATATATATATATATTTCTTTATATTAAAAAATTAAAATAAAAAAAAACTCGCTGACGTCCGCCGCCACTCATGCTGACGTCAGCCACCGACGATGCTGACGTCACACTCACCAACCTTAAAAAAATTAATTTTTTTCGGTGAGTACAGTAGCAGTTTAAAAAAAATCATTTTTTAAATCGGTGAGTACTTTAGCAGTTAAAAAAAATTCTTTCAAAATTTTCTACTCCAAAATTTTCTCCTACTCTCCGAATCTTTCTTTTCATAGTTTCCGGATTTGTTGGTTACTCACCGAAATTTTCTTGAAAATCTTTCCTATTTCTACTCCTAAATTTTGGATACTCTCCGAAATTTTCTCAAGAATTTCAAATATTTTGGCAAGCCCAAAATTCATTCCCCGAATTCTTTACATTTCCTTTTTGAAATTTCAGCTACTCTCTTTCTCTATCTTCGACTTTTGACAGTTAAATTTCTTCTAATTTCTTGAAATTTATTCTACTTTTGTATATTCCTCAGATATACTATTCATTATGTATCTTTGTGAAAAATATCTCCATGGTTCTGTCAAAATACTTTTCGATCATTGACTATCAAAATACTCTCCGATTTTTTACTGTTAAAATAGTCACCGATCTTTGACTATATAAATACTCTTCAATTTTGACTGTCAAAATTCTTCAATCCTTTCTCTTTCAAAAATCTCCAAAGTCTCTGATGGATATAAAAACTCTCCAATGTTTCTCTCTCTAATTTCGGATACTTAATATCCTTCAAATTTTATTCTCTCTGATCTCATGAGCATAAAATTCCACAAATTTTGCTCACAAATTTCTCTCTCTGACATATGGACCTGGTTAAGAAGAAAAAGAAATCTAAGGTTTATAAATATTCTACCATTATAAATCTAAGGTTTATAATCTAAGGTTTATAAATATTCTACCATTTCCAATCTAAGGCTACGATAGCAAAAAAGCCTTCGGTATCTACCAAAACCAATATCCTTTCCAAAAAGCGGAGGAGTTCCAACCCCCCCCCCCCCCCAAGTTCTCCTCAAAGAGACTTAGGGAACCTCAATGGTCAAATACTCACAAGCCACTCACTGATTCCCAAAAATTGGTGAGTGTTAAAATTCTCCCTATTGGACTAAGGGAATCTTTAAAACCTCCCCAGCTCCTTCATGCCCTCTAAAAAGGACATGATTGAATTTTTAGGGACCCACACTAAACCCTCCTCAACATTCCCTTTGATTGATAAGGATGACTTGGAACCTTCCCAATCCAAGGACTATTTTTGTCACATCACAGCCTTGCACCCAAGATCTATGATCTTGATGACCTTGCAACTGGTCGAATTGGAGGGACTCCCATATTTTTCTTGCTCACCAACATCTCCTTCTGGCAGAAATGTTTCCACCTAGTGAACTCTCCGATATATGGGTTTGAGAAATAAAAAAAAATTCAAAGTTCCTAATAAGGCTAAATCAACAGCAGCTGAGAGGAGAAAATAAATCTTCTCAAGAAATCAACTAAGGCTAAAGTATTGTAAGCTAAGGAGGAGAAGAAGAAATCCTCCTCATGCAACAGAGAGGAGAAAAGAAATCTTCTCAAGAAATCAACTAAGGCTAAAGTATTATAAGCTGAGGAGGAGAATGAGAAATCAATAGAGAAGAAGAAATTTTCTCAAAATGAGATTTCAGTTGAAAGGGAAGAAATCTTCTAAGTGATAAGATATCAACTGAGGGAGAGCATCTAAGTGATTCTAAGAATAATGAGTCGAAAGCAACTGTTGAGGGGGAGAAAATCAAAGACAGACAAGAAGTTAACCCCGATGCAGACTGGATTCTTCTCTCTCTCCCAAAAAAAAGGATTCATGATATCTCAAATTTTTGATCTTTCAAATCCAACCTTTCTAGTTCAATCAGCAACAACCATCATCACTGCTCCAGAATATGGTATGTTCTCTGAAGATGATCTTAGGAACAAATGTTTCTTCCAGGGCTACCAATATTCCCTTGCTGATAGCAACTTCGTTCAAGAAATTCTAAGTGTGGTCCTTTACAACAAATATGAAGAAATTCTCTACAATTTAATCTTCAATGAACTCAAGAGTAGAGATGCTGATGCTGCAACAATTCCTTTCAAGTACCCAGATGTTTGGCATATATGTAAATTTGTTTATTATTTTTCTACATATGTTGCTCATATTTTTTTTCATACTGTACATACTCAGTTTAAAAAATATATATATCTGAGTGAAAAGAACCCAAAAGAAAAATAGAAAGGGTCAAAAAATATTTCTTTCTAACATACAGGTATCATCATCAAATAGGGGGAGATTGTTGGGTCACCGATGATTTGGTGATGAACCTTCTCTCTTGATATTGTTGATCTTTTATAGGTTCTTTTGAAGGTCAGAAATATACTTCAAGTATTGGAAAATCAAAGACTATCCAATCAAGAGTTGTACATCAAAATGTGGAATTTTTGATGTACCAACTAACATTAAAATTTAGACCACTTGCCGAAATCAAGTGTGGTCACCGACATTGCAAGAGTGGTCATCGACATTGCTAATGTGGTCACCGACATTGCAAGTGTGGTCACCGATTATGCAGTTGCTGATCCTAGAAGCTAACATGTTGTTGTCGATTTGATGCTCTTGTACACTTGCCGATTCAAGTGTTAATACAGTTGCCAATTCAAGCATTCGTACAAGTTGCCGATCCAAAGCTTAGGAAGCATTAACCTATGTGATACATCCTTGTATATATCACTTAGCATTTTTGAAGATAAGTTCTTATGACAAAATAAATGCAAGATACGTGTGCAGCAAGAACGTGGGTAGCAAACATTAAATTCGGACATTCTCTTTTCACTCACATAAAAAGGATGTTTGTCTTTAAGCTAAATGGTTTGATGGGACTTCACAGAGCATGAAGAAAAAGAGATAAAGTTATCTGACATTGCGTGCTACAAAGAATGGTTCATCCATTAACCTAGTACAAAGGGAGTGGCATCTCCCTTTGTCCATCAGATATACTTCCAGCTAATACATTCTTGACAGTTGTCCTCATGCATCCCATGCATGGGCACTATAAAAGGAGATGAAATCCTACCCATAAACCTCACACTTTCAACAAAACATTTGTGTGATCTTTTGTTTGATTCCGGCATCCTGTGTGTTTTAACAGTTTTATTTTAGCTTTTTTAGTGTATAAGTTAATTACCGTTATCATGTGTTTCATGTGTTAAGTTTGTTAGAATAGTGTGTCTAATCTTTTCAAGCAACAAACTTCTGTGTGTAAATTTTTAATATTTATATTAAAAATTTTACAACGGTAAAAATTGTGTAATTGTATTCAACCCCCCCCCCCTTCTACAAATCCTTTACTTGTTTGCCATTACCCTAACCGGGACCAACACTTACTGAATCGACAAGCTTGAAATGTTTCTGTTGCAGTGAAATGGGTCACGTTCGTGCAAACTCCCCAAAAAGAAATCGAGCATGTTATTCTTGTGGAGTATTTTGCCACCGATAATTTCAATGACCTCGTATGATACGAGAAGAAAGTAAGGCGTTAGTACAACGACTTGCGGTGGGTGGTGCCTCAAGTCAAAAGAAGGAGGTACCCAAAGCATGCGCTTGAGCTTTTTAGATTACCGCAAAGGAGGCTCGCAATAAGCTGGACGTCGTTACTGATATTTTCTTTATTAACTCTCGACATGCTTGTATTTTATTCGATTCTAAAGCTACAAAATCTTTTGTGTCGCATGTCTATGTTCTCCTATTTGGAATATGTGCCACTTATGCTTCTTATTACCATTTACCGTTAATACTACTAATGGAGTCATTTTGGTAGCTAATGCAATGTTTGGAAACTGTACTTTAGTGTTAGAAGATCATGAATGTTCGATAGACTTGATTCTTATGGATATTCGTAGTTTGGATGTCATGATTGGTATGGATTGATTAGTGAAGAACCACACGGATATCATTTGTTCTCAAAGGATGATTCAGTTACCGGTTGAGAATGGAGACTACATGTACATTTATGGGGAGAAACATATCGGCGACGTGAAGGTAATATCTATGCTTAAAGCACAACGTTATATTACAAAGGGTTGCTCTTCTTTCATGGCATATGTTTCTTATGCAACCAAAGAAGTAAAGAAAATTACAAAAAATGTGCCAATAGTATGTGAATTCCAAGATGTTTTCCTTGATGACTTGGTGGGTCTACCACCGGACGTGCAAGTAGAATTTCGTATTGATTTATTGTCGGATGTTGCACCTATTGCAAAGATACACTATCGTCTTGCATCGGAAGAGATGAAAGAGATGATGAGTCACTTGCAAGAATTGCTAGATAAGTCCTTTATTCGACCGAGGACTTCACTTTGGGGTGCTTTAGTATTGTTTGTAAAGAAGAAAGATGTGTCGTTTCATATGTGTATCGATTAACGCGAATTGAATAAAGATAAAGAACAAGTATCCATACCGCGTATAGATGACTTGTTCGACGACTTGCAGGGCGCAAGTTATTTTTCAAAGATTGATTTGAGGTCGGGTTATCATCAACTCAAGTACGTGAAGAGGATATACCAAATACAGCTTTTCGTACCTGATACAGATATTTTGAATTCCTTGTTATGCCGTTTGGATTGACTAATGCCTCTGCAGTCTTTATGGATATGATGAATCAAGTATGTCGTCCTATGCTCAATAAGTTTGTTATCATCTTTATCGATGACATTCTAGTATATTCTAAGTCTGAGGATGAACATGCTACACATCTTCGAGAGATGTTGGGTCTATTACGGAAGGAAATTTATATGCTTCGTCAGATGCAATTCCTAGGGCATGTGATTTCTAGTGATGGCGTTTCTATAGAACCATCCAGGACTGAAGCTATACAGAATTGGAAACAACCTATGAATGCTTCCGAAGTTCGTAGTTTCCTTGGCCTACCGGATTACTGCCGACGTTTTATTCCTAACTTCTCAAAGATCGTTATCTCTCTTATTTCTCTTACTCGAAAAGATATAAAGTTTGTATGGACCGAATCTCAAGAGACCGCATTCCAGACCTTGAAGGATTGTTTGACTCATGCTCTAGTTCTTGTTTTACCCAAAGGCAATGAACACTTTGTTGTGTATAGTGATGCATCTAAACTGGGATTGGGTTGTGTACAAATGCAACGAAGCAAAGTTATTGCGTATGCCTCTCGACAGTTGAAGTAGTATGAAAAGAATTCCCACTCATGATCTTGAATTGGTGGATGTCGTTTTTGCTTTGAAACCGTGGTGTCATTATCTTTATAGCACCAATGTCAGTTGTATGCTGATCATAAGAGTTTGAAGTACGTCTTTGAACAAAAAAATCTAACATATGACAACAACGAGCTATGGAGCTAATCAAGGATCATGACTGTGAAATTCTCTACCATCCAGGTAAAGACAATCTAATGGTGGATGTTTTGAGTCGGAAAGCGTATGTAGGATCTATCTATAACACTATCACTCACATGGCAGTTGAGTCTCCTCTCGTAAACGATATTTGGAAATGGCAAATGGAGGCTTCGAAACCTGAGCATATTAAATTTGAACGTATGGTTAGTTACATGGACTCTTTATCTGAAGACAGCCATGTTCTCAAAGTCATTAAGACCCAAATATGGGTTCCGAGACTCGGAGTTACGAGAGATTATTCCGGCGAGGCGCATAAGTCTAGGTTACCTATCCACTCAGGAAGCACAAAAATGTATCATGATCTGTGTGTTGATTAGTGGTGGTCTGCAATGAAGAGCGATATTGGTTGATATGTCGAAAAATGTGTTACCTATTTGCATGTGAAGGTTGACCATCAGAAGTCATACGGTAGTTTACAGCGTCTTGATATACCTGTCTAGAAATGGGAGGAACTCGCTATAGATTTTATGACTAAACTTCCAAAGTCCTACCAACAGCATGACAATATTTGAGTTACTGTGGACCGATTGAATAATAGTGCACACTTTCTTCCCATTCGACAATCTTATTATATGGTTCGATTGGCAAAGTTGTATATCGATGAAATCATTGCCGTTCAGGGTGTACCTCTAAAGATTATCTTATAACATGAATTGGGAACGCAAACTGCACTCAACACCGTGTATCATCCACAAACTGAGTCAATTAGAACGCACGATAGAAACTCTTGAGGATATGTTGCGTTCTTGTGCTATTGATTTCGGTGGGAAATGGGGTACTCATTTACCCCTTGTGGAGTTCTCTTACAATAATGGCTATCACTCTCGACGATTAGAATGGCACCATTTTGAGGATTTGTATGGACGTAAGTGCCCTACGCCTTTATGTTGGTGGGAAATAGGAGAAAAGATGCCTGCTGGTCCCGAATTAGTACAAATCACCTACCACAAGATTCAAGTTATACGAGAAAGAATGAAAGTTGCTAAGGATCAACATAAATCTTATGCGAGTCATTGTCGAAGGCCGATTGAGTTCTCAGTCGGGATCTAGTAATGCTGAAGGTTTCTCCATGGCGTAGCGTACTCCGATTCAGAAAGCAGGGTAAACTTAGCCCTCGTTTCATTGAACCATTCAAAATATTGGAGCATGTTGGAAAGAAAGTGTATCGACTTGAGTTTCCAGATGAACTCACAAGGATCCATGATGTTTTTCATATTGGTTATCTGATGAAATGTCTTAGTAAACACGAGGACGTGGTGCCATTAACAGAAGTCAAAGTAGACAAGAAGTTGAGATACATTGAAGAACCTGAGGATATCTTAAATGAACGAACGGTGAATCTATGCAACAAGGTTGGGTAATGAGTGTTGGTTAAGTGGAAGCATCAACGTAGGCCAAATTGGAATAGGGAGAATAAAGAAGAAATGACGGCAAAGTACCCGACCTGTTCGAGCAACGATGATTCCAAGGACGGAATCTTCAAAATGAGGAGGTATTTGTAACATCCACCCTCCTAAATGTGCTTAATTAGATAATCTGAGGGTTCAAAATACAAAGTTTGTTGCCTAAATGGAAATTAAGTTTCCAGTCCCAAATATTAAAAGACTTGGACTCTTTTGTTAATAATCATTATTGTGGTTAATATTCTTTATTGTAGTTAATATTCATTCCTTGGTAAATATTTATCTCTTTACGGTTAGCATTCATCTTTAATTAGAAAGTCTTGAACGGATGATCTAAACCTTTATATAAATGTTGGAACATCTTTGAATAACTTAATATGAAGTGCTAGAAGTGTCGGAAGTCGAAAAAGTTGCGTAGATGGTCGTTTATTCAAGGTTTGCAAAGTATGTTGCAGTTTAGGTAAACTACGCACACAACACTCAAATGATATGTGTTTGATGGAATGTTAAACTTTGGAACTAAGTTTTGGACCTATTAGGAGTCGGAAAAATTTACGGGATTCCAAGCTCAAAGTTAAAACAACAAAGTTGCAAAGGAAAGCGTAACACCTACGAGTACGTAAACCTTCTTTTCTTGGAAGGTCTTTACTTGAATATTTTCATTGGAAGTTATAGATTATCTTGTTACGAACGTGTAGGAGAAAACCTCATCGAAAACAGAGTTCCGAGCGAAAAGTTATGAATGTTTAAGTGATTGTTGGTCAAAATTGATACCCAACCGGGTCAAACCCGACCCAACTCAGGAACTTAGCAACCCTAAGTCATAAAAACACGAATTTGGCCCTATTTTTCTTTCCCTTTTCTCTTATAAACTTCTGAAGACTTCAAGGGCACCGAATTTAGGTGCTTTTAAAAAGCAGAACTGTGTTTCTATTTTAAGAAGTGAAGCGGAGTATGTTGCAGCTGCCAATTGTTTCTCTCAGGTAATCTGAATGAGAGCACAACTAAAAGATTATGGTTTTCTATACCATAAGATCCCCGTTAACAGCGACTCGAAGAGTGCCTTAGCCATTTCATGTAATCCGGTTTAGCCTACAAAGAAAAAACATAGTGATGTTCGGTATCATTTTATTAAAAATCATTTTAAACGAGGTACTATTGAATTATACTTTGTCGATACATAATTTCAGCTTGCTGATTTGTTCACCAATATTTTAGTTGAAAAACGCTTCACTTTTTTGGTGCCCAAATTGGAAATTCCCAATCTGAACAATTGGCTAATTTTTTAAATTGTGAATCTTCTATAAGGATAATTCCATATTTTGTTAATTTCTTATTTTAATATCAAAGATTTTTACTTTGATGGTTAAAATTTGTAATTTACATCTTTTCTGAATTCTCATTATCTTTGATTCGTATTTAAAAATCTATATTTTCAAGTTTAATTATCGTGTTTATTTTTGTTCAAGATCGATTTGTATGCATATTTTGCAAGGTAGTGGAACTGGTTTTATATGAGGGATAACTATTTGATGGTGAGTAAATTTTTTTGTGGAAAAGATTGTTTTTATGCATTCTTGTACGGGGAGAATTGCTATTTGAGAAAACTTTTTCAATTTTTTACTTACCCTTAATGATTGAATTTTTCTTTTACCTAAATGCATCATTTCAAGGGGGGTATTTTTGTTGGAAAGACTATGATGAAAATCAGTTAAAAGTTGAACGTCTTTTAAACTGATAATATCTATATTTTTGAGAAAACTTCAAAATGTTCAAACTATTTTAAACTGATTGATTGTTTATCGCATCTTTGGTCTGCAATACTTGAAGTATATCACGTCACATATGCGTGATAGTTGGGATATCGAATGTACTTTATGCGATAGTTGATGGTGAAGAGGGATAGCGCCTCCTTCGTATGCAATAGGTGGAAGTTGATTGGTTTTTCATATGTTTCTCATGCGATAACTCTTAGTGTTTTGAAAAGTCAAAGTCAACCGTTGGTCCAATCATGTTCTAACATGTGTCATCCTTAGTATATAAATGGTTCATTCTTTGAGTTTCCCACTTTCGTTCGAACTCTCACGTCACTATTTACTTCATACTCATTTGATATCTTTTTCAAGACCCACTGATTTGAAATTTCTAGATTCTTCGGTTTCATCAAGTATTCCATGGTAGATATTGAGCAACATCAATCCAAACAGCAATCTGACGGAGCATCTTATGAGTTTGTTGAACTGGTATCTGATAAGGCCAATTCCAAGGTGTTTAGGGTGGATTTGAGGGAGTAAATTTTGAAAATGTTTAGAAATGGAGTGCGAGGACACAAAAAGAACATGGTGAGACTATGAGAGGAGCTAAAGAACAAGATGGTCCTTCCCAAACTGTGTCAGTTAGCCAGGTAGTCATGCCTACTATCAAATCTCATGTGTTAGGATCAGGTATTAAAAAAGTCACCATGGACCCAGTGGTGCAATCAAAATCTAACCAACCCAACCACTCAGTCATCTCTCAACAGATTATTGTTTCATTTCCTCATAGATATTTAACACATATGTTATCAAGTTCTCACTCAAAGAACTTAGATATTGAAACAGGTAGACAACTACTTCAGTCACCGACTTATTTTGTTGGCCAAGTGAGTCTAGATCCATATACACTTATAGGTACACAAGCTTCTATAACTCATCTTAGTGATGTAGCCGGAACATCCCGAGTAGAACCTTCTACACGTATTCTGCGACGATAGGATGGAGGTCCTACCAGAGTCACATCACGGCAGCTTGGTGAAAGTAGGCCACACAATTTATTCAACTATTGTGACAATTGGTAATCTAAGTCATCCAAGTGTGGGTTTACCATATCTTGTTACTAGAGAGTATTTGAACAATGCTATAAATGCTATCAAGGGATCATTTGCAGAACAATTTGGTTCGTTAAAGAGACTTTATAAGGGAAAGTCGTTGTTGGTGTTGATTCACCACCACCTCCAGAATCACAAGCAAAGCCTTCTGAAGATTTATCTGGTGATGAGATCAAATCACTGTTATATACGAATCTACTTTCTCAATCTTTTGAGCTAGATGCAACAAATTTTGATTTACTTGGTTTATTGAGACGATCAGCTAAGATAGAGGCAAATGTTGTTTTCATTAATCATTTCAATTATTTCAAAGAAAAAGTCATGTCCACAATCAAGAATTTGACTCGTGTTGTTAGTTCCTCAACTTCTCATTCTACAATTGAGGAAGCTTTACAGAAGTTAGTTGAACGAGTTCACGTTTTGGAGGAAACATGTAAAGCACATGCCACCAATCATAAAAAGAGGCATGATGATCAGGATGATCCAGATCAACATGAGGGGGAGAATCAAAAAGCAAAAACCAATTGTGGATCCCAGATCAATCAGGTAACGATGTATTTTAACAAGAAAATATGACTAACACCTTGTGTCATATATCTCACTTGTAAGAATTTGTGTTTACAATGATATTCAATAAGTTTAATAACTAATATATCTCTCTAGCTTAAACTCTCTAGCTTTATGATAGCCCTAACCCTCTATTTATATCTAAGACATTATCGCAATAAGGAAACTAAGTGATAAAGGCATTATACACTTGCAATTTATACAATGAGATCTTTTTCTTTTATCAAAATAAATCTATTCCTATATTTAAACCTTCCAAATTGATGACTTCCAAATCTATTCCTTCATCAGATCAGCACTTTTGAAGACGATGAAATTTTGTCAACAAATCTTTATCTTAAATCTTTTGCTCCCCCTACGAATATGATCACTTAATAAGCTTCGTAGATCCCCCTTAACATCAGCCTAATGTTCAATAACAGAAAGTCGAAGGAGTCGTGATGTCGTAGGATAAGATCTTTCTTCAAGTAGAGCTTGCTGCGATATCTTGAGGTTATCGGGTTAGGCTGATGCGATGACTTGAGCTTGTAGGATCAAAAAAATGCGACAATTTTCAAGTCGTCGTTCCGTGTGCTGTCATTGTGTGTCTTTGATATACATTTTCTCCCCCTCATAATGATTAGGAGAATCCTAAGTATTATGAACGATCAAAGACAATAAGTGGAAGTATTATCGAGTCCTTCAAAATCTATTGTCCGAACTGATTAGTTTCTTTTGTTTAGAAAAACCATTAATGTTCTAGGAGAAAAGATAACTGAGGTTTTTTGACTAAAAAGAGCTGCGAGTAACAGAGTTCTCGATTCTTTTTATTGACGAGAATAGTTCAGTTTTCATTTTTCCTAAGAACACCAATATAAATTTAAGAATAGGTTTAAAAAAATTATTCCTCTAAAATTCCAATTAGAATTTAAAGAAAACGTTAACGAACTTTCTTGACAAAAAAGAGCTGCGAGAAACAGAGTTCTCGAGTCTTTTTATGGACGAGAATGACTAAGTTATCAAATTTTCCAAAATACTAATTATGAGTATGAATCTAATTAAAAAAGACTTGATCAAAATTTAAACCAACTGCTAAAGTTTCTTGACTAGAAAAAACTACAATGAACAGATTTCTTGAGTTTTTCTATGGACAAGAAGGTCTACGCAATCAAGAGTAAATATGACTGATTTTATCAAAAAATCATAATTATTACGAAAGTTTACTAACTAGAAAAAACTACAAGGAACAGAGTTCTTGGGTTTTTCTATTGACAAGAAGGTCTTAAGTAATCAAGATGAATATGACTAAAAAAATTAAATTTATCGAATATGAAGGATACGACAAAAAGATCTATCGGGTCAATGAGATTCGAGAAAAATACTGTTCACACTAAAAAGCATTCGATAAACTAGGTTGTCGGGTCAAAGGGATGCGACAAATATGGTGACATATTCGACAAGTTTGAACAGAAAACCCGAAATCAACATAAATAAGAAAGATTATAATAGATTTTGAATGATTAAGTCCTTATTTTTTTAATGAATAAATTCCAAAAAAGGATTTCTAAATCTTTTTACAAAATTAATTTTTAAACTTTTTTTAAACAAATAAGTCTCAAACTTTTTTTTGAAAAAAATAAAATCATGAACTTAATTTTGAACAGATTAATCCGAAACATTTTTTGAACAAAATCAAAAACAAAAAATATATAATTTCTCTCACCGACATCAAAGTACAATAAACCAATTAAATGGTGAAAAATTATACCATTTTCATTACTAATTATAAAACATATAAAAGTCATGCCTAAACATAAATAGATACATATAAAATGTTTATACATAAATTTTTTTTGAACAATAATAACACACACACGTTCCTGTATCCGGGATCCATTCGGGCACCCGATTAATCTCCGAATACCAGGACCCACCACAGAGTGGTATGCCAAAGTTTGGATATCATCTATAATTAATTGATTTATTATAATTTGTTGTCGGTGAGAAAAATTATAAATATTGTGATTTTGTTCAAAAAAATCCGCCAAGGAACTTACGGCGAAGAGTCCTGATAAATGATGATTGAGACGAGATTCTGCATTTTTGAACCACGAAACACTTGTCTAAGACAGAAGTCTACAAAGAAAAGTCCCAAACAAATAGGATATTTGTTCAAAATTAAGTTCATGATTTTATTTTTCAAAAAAAGTTTGGGATTTATTTGTTATAAGAAAGTTCAAATATTAATTTGGTAAAAAGATTTAGGAAAAAATTTCGGGATTTATTTAATAAAAAAAATCAAGAACTTAATCATTCCAAATCAGATAGTTTGTTGGGTTTTTCTAGACTTTTTCCATATTTTTATAACATAACTTGTTTTTACAGGTTACAAGTATGTATTTAACCGGTTTCATAAAGTTTAAGGGTTTTTCATTCAAAAAAATAGTTTAAGGACTTAATCATTCAAAATCAAATAGTTGTTGGGTTTTTTTAGACTTTTCTCTAGAACAAATCGCAAACCTAAGCCAAACAAAATAATAATAAGAAAAATAACTTTCTTGCCGAAACTAGATTTAAATCAGTGTGAAACAAGAAAACTTGCGTAGAAAGCTATTAACCCAAATAATGGGACAAAAATATTTTTATCAGATTTCTCTAATTTAACCGATTTAAAGCAGGTAACAAAAAACATATATAAATATAAGATGGATTAGAAGAAACTGACCAAGAGAAACTTAGCAGATTTTCATATTTAAGAATGTCGCATCAAACTAACGAAATTGCAAAAAAAACGATTGCCTTTTTCTCTAAGAAATCTTCATGAATTAATCCAAATCGATCAATCTTCTGCTCTGATATCAATTGTGGATCCCAGATCAATCAGGTAACGATGTGTTTTAACAAGAACAATATGAATAACACCTTATGTCATATATCTCACTTGTAAGGATTTGTGATTACAATGATATTCAATAAGTCTAATCACTAATATATCTCTCTAGCTTAAACCTCTAGCTTTTGTATGATAGCCCCAACCCTCTATTTATATCTACGACATTATCGCAATAAGAAAACTAAGTGATAAAGGTGTTATACACTTGCCTTTTATACAACGAGATCTTTTCCTTTTGTCATAATAAATCTATTCCTATATTTAAACCTTCCAAAGTGATGATTATGTTGAATTTACGTTTTGCCCCTTCATGTCTTCAATAGTTGTGATCTTGGATACAATATTTCAGACCTAACACCACCTGAGGGTACTAGTATGTTTGAGCTTATGCTATTGCTAAATGTTTATTTGGTTACTATATCACCTCAACTCTTTTTTTCCAAAACGATATACTATGCTCAGCTTGTGAGAAAGACAAATAAACCATGGCCTCCTTCAGATCCAAGGATAAACCATCTCTTGATAGTCGTAGCTGCTACACGTGGACTTATGTGGTCCAATGAATGTGTTAAGGATCTCAAACAAGAATGATATTCTTTTAATGGGGGATAGATACTCGATATTCACCTGGGTATTTGTTAGGTCTATAATATTGCATTCGAGATCACGATGTTGAATGCGTGAAGAATCAAAGCTTGAAGTCAACATTATCAACAAAGTTAACATGCTCTTAGTTTGTAATTTGAGTTCTAGTATATTAAATCATGTAAATAGATGGCTTTTAGTAATTAGATCAACTAACACTTTCATTGTAAGATCTTGAAATAGATTCTAGAGAGAGAAACATTCATGTAATAAGAAGTTTATATCAATATACATGATGATTTCATACTGTTATTTTTTATTACATTGTTACTTGATCATTATGGGATTCACAATTGGTAATAGAGCAGAAGATCAAGAGATTTGAAGAAAATTTGAAGATTTTTGGAAGTTTTTGAAGGTTTTTGAAGAAAATACAATTTGTGCTATTTTTGGTGTTTAGATCGATAATTCTTGGTTTATTCGGTTCGACCTTGATATAGAATTCAATTGGGAATGGTTAATCTGAGATTCTATCAGATTAGGATAGAATTTGATTGAATTTTCGAGGTTTTTGTAGTTCTTGCAAATGTTACTCTTTTGGATCAAAAGTACCAGATTTAGGTTGATTTTGGTGTTAGTGGAAGAATTAAAAGTGTTAGGATTGGTATTTCGAGCCTATATTTCAAATTTAAGAGGATTTTGATATGTTTTTGGGATAATTCGAAGAATTGTTCGAGTTTTATTATAAGTTATTGTTCATGTTCATAACCCTTGCCCAAGACAATTTTTGAAAGCCTGACACAAGACAATATTATGTTCATAAGCCTCGCTCAAGACTATGTTGATAAGCCTGGCATAAAGCTTGTGAGTGAACAATAAAGGCTCGCCCAAACCGTGTGCGAGAGTTTCCTATCGAGCCTTCACACGGGCTGTAGCACAAGCCTTCATGCGAGCCTTCGCAGAAAAGCCTTCATACAAGCTTTCGCACAAGCCTTTGCGCAAGCCTTCATACGAGCCTTTAGACAAAAGCCTTTGCATAAGCTTAGCTGAGACATTTCTTGTTCGAGCTTCGCATAGCTTCATCCGAGACCTTGCGAGCCTGCACAACCTTCGTTCTTACGAGTCTAGAAATTTCAAATTTTACCCTTTCAGGGTTTGACTTTTTGGATTGGGTTTCAGATTCTGTTTTCAAAAAATTCTTCCAAATTTTAAAGAAAAAAAGTCTCGGGTTTTGACTTTTTGGTTGACTTTTTGCCGAGAGTGGACTTTGACTTTTTTTAGTCTATTTTGACCGTACTAACTTGATTTTCAAAAAAATTCAAATATTTTGAGAATCATATTGATTAACGATCATTTTTATCACGTAATGATGTCTATTCTAGATTCTGAATTGTATTCAATGCGAGCTCAGAAAATGATTGATAGTTTTTACAATAACTAAAAGTTTTCTGATTCTGAGACAATATCTGAGTTTGAAGCAAAATGTTTTATACTTTCACAAAGAATATCTGAGCCTGAGAAAGTATTGGATACCGAAAGAAAAGAATTTGAGAAAGAAAGAAAGATTTTTACTAATGAGAAAATCTTGTGTGATGTTAAACGCCAAACTTTCAAAACAAAATTTTGATTTTCAATAAGTTGTTATTGAAAAGAATAAGTTTGAGACTGAGACAAAAGAGACTGATAAGAAGTGTTTGGAGCTTACAAAACAATTTTATGTTATTCAAAAATTATTAGAAGATGAAAGAAAGAGTTTTGCTTGTGAAAAGAAACTCACTACGAAAAAGAATGTTGTTTTGATTAAAGAAATTTCTGGAAATCGAAAATGGTTGGAAATTGATTTTAAGAATGAAAAGAGTAATTTTGAAGCTGAAAATTAAATTCTAAAAGCTAAGATTGCTTATTTTTCAAAGAACGGAAAAGTTTATGAAAGAGAAAAAAGAATTTGAGGATGAAAATGGAGTTTTTAAGAAGAAAATTTGTTGAGCTTTTTCATAGAAACTATTTCTATTTGAAATAGATCTTGTGACTGAGTAGAATATAAAGTTTGAATTTTAAAAAAATGTGATTAGTTTACTGAAGAAAGGGATTAGTTTGTCAGTAAAATTCAAAAGCTTGAAGCTTCTTCAAAATCTACTGCTAATCAAATTTCGGTTTCTTTTGAAAATATTTCTTTATGAAAGAAAATATATGAACTTGAGGTAGAGCTTGAAAATGAAAAGTCAAAGTATTTTGAAGAAATCAAGGTTATCTTTTGTAATGACTTTGAACAAATGACTTTCAAGTTCTTTATCGGAGGAACTTCAAGAACTTGAACAAATGACATTCAAAACAAAGTAGACTATTTACAATGAATTTAATGAAGTTGAATCTCTTAAAAAATTTAGTCCTAATACTGCGTTTTCGTCATATGATGATTCAACTGATACTAATTCTGTATTTTCCTATAAAAGTGCTTCTAGATCAGTTCATGAATTTGACTCTTATTCACCAGTAAAATTCTGTAAGAATAACTATATTTCAAGTGTTAAATCAAACAGTTATTATAACAGATACTCCAAGTCATATAGTTCTTCAAAGTATCAGACTCATAATTCTAATCAGTTTCACAAAGATCTTGTTGATAATTCAGGCAATCTTTCTAAGAAGTATAAGTTGGTTTGGAGGAACAAATCAACTACAGATGATGGTGTTGGAAACAAGCCACATCAAACTCTTGTAGCTTATACAATCTTATTTGTTTCTAAGACTGATTTGTCGTATTTTTCTGGCAAAATCAATCAGCTTATCAGTCTAAGTGACGAACAGATTTATTGTTCATGTTAGGTATAAATATATTGTATCCGAAATTACAATATTGAAAACGAGAAACTCAAAGCTTGAAGTCAACAAAGTCAACATTATGCTTATTTGTAGTTTACTCTTTGTATAGAGTAGGGGTATAAATACCCATGATCATGTACTTTGATGGAAACACTTAGAGAAAAACTTGAGAGATTATTCATTTTCATATATTGTACAGAACCAGAGAGAGAAATTCATCAATATACATATGATCTGAAGATCCATTGATGATATTCTTGAGACTTGTTATTAGATTCATCGTTCTCTGGGAACTACAAAGTTAACATTTGGTATCAGAGCAGGAATCAAGAGATTTGAAGCAGAAATTTGAATCTTTTTGGAGTTTTTCAAGAAAAATAAATTTTTGATCGACTTTGGAATTTTTTGTGGGTCAATTGGACTGAGATTAGGTTCTCTAGATTCGATTTTAGTAGAGGATTGATTTGGAATAATCAATTTGGTAATCAGAAATGATTAGGATTGATTTTTGGTGAATTTTTGAGGTTTTTGGGTTTTCAAGAAAATCTTACTATTTTGGGTCAAAAGTATCTGATTTAGGCCGATTTTGAATAGAAGTGAAGAATTAAAGTTGTTTAGAATTGATTTTCGAGCAACATATCCAAAAATTAGCTCAATCAGACAATATTTGGGCTAAACATGATAATTTGGGACATGATGTTAATAACTCTCGCATGGTACATGTTCATAAGCATCGGATGAAAAGTAACCCTCGGATGAACAGTAACCTTCGGATGAACTGTAAACTTCAAATGAACAGTACCCTCGGATGAATAGTAAAAAAAACATTTCAAATTTTGAAAAAAAAAATCTCGAGGTTTGACTTTTTGTTTGATTTTTTTTCCCGAACTTGAATTTTGACCGTCAAAGTTATTCAAATCTTCTGCAAATCATTTGATTAACGATCATTCGTATCTGATAACGATGTCTACTACCAATTTGAATTCTCAGGTATCCTCTCTGCGAGAACAGGTTGCAAGTCAGAAGAAAGGGATCTATAAGCTCAAAGTCGGTTGTATTGGATATATGGAGCTTATTAAGGAATTAAAAAATGATTGCACTAAAATGAAGGTGTTACAAGATCAACTCACTGAATTTTACGAAGATCCAACTACTAACAGATATCAAGAACTTAGTCTAAATAGGAATATTGAGATGATAAAGAAAGATGTTGATATTCAAATAAGGATTACTAATTTAGAGTATGGAATTGTATACAAAACTGATTTAGAAAAGAAGTTTGCAAAAGAGAAAAAGATTTTCATAGATTTGATAGTCAAATTGGACACTGAAAAGAGAAGTCTTGAAAGCAAACTTAAGTCTTGTGAGTTGACAATTACTAAACTTTCAAAGCAAATATCTGATTTTGAACAAGTTGTAGTTATGGAAAGAAGTAAGTTTGATGAAGAAAGAAAAGATACCAAGAACAAAAGTTTGGAGCTTACCAATCAGATTTCTGATCTTCAGCAAAGGTTAGAAAAACAATAGAAGTATTTTGCAAACGAGAGAAGATTGATTGAGAAGATGCATGTTGCTTTGGTCAAAGACTTATCTGAGAAGAAACAATGGTTGGAAATTAATTTTGATAATAACAAATGCAACTTTGATTCTGAACGACAAATTCTTGAAGTAAAGCTTGCTACTTTTTCAGAGAAGGTTGTAGAGTCAAAAAAGATGATACAAGATGACAAAGCAGTATTGGAAAGGAGTAATGATATTGATAAGATTGGTGAAAAGAAGAAAAACTTTAAGAGAGAAAAAGAAACGTTCGAAAAGAAGATTGATGAGCTTTCAAATCAATTATTTGAACTTTAGACAGATATTATGAATGAGCAGAATACGAAGTCTGAAATACATAAGAAGAAGAAGCTTGATTTGCTTGTTAAGGAACGTAATGTTTTGTCTACAAACGTGAAGGAGCTTGAAAAGATCAACTTCAAGCTGGAATTATCTGACAGAACTAGTGCCGATACTATTACTCAATCCCCGTATGATGATTCTGCTAATTCCAAGTGTTCATACAAGACAACTTCAACTTGTATTCATAAAAAGATTCCTTCAACAAAGTTCTTCAAATCAACTGACTTTTCACAAGATCATATTCGTACTTCTAATCTTTTTTATAATTATTATGTTTCTGGTTCAAGTACTAACCATTCTAAGTAGGTTAAGATGATTTGGAAAAGGAAATCAACCGCAAATGTACATGTTGAAAACAAGCTACATCAATTTCCTATAGTTTATGCAAAGTCATTTGCTTCCAGGACTGATCTTCCATACCTTGTAAGATCAATAAATGAGTTGATCAGTTTGAGTGAAAGAAAGATCTGTTGTTCAACATGTGGAACAGATGACTTTGTAAATCAAAGGTATGTAAACAGATGGTATGGTACGTATTCCATTCCTGGATTCCTAGTGATTAAATCTGTTGCTACAACATCTGCTAGAAATAGACAGTGGAATCTTACAGTATACCTCAGACCAACGATAACATGCATGGACCCATGAAGGTATGGGTACCAAAATCTGCTTAATCTGTTTTGCAGGTTGTCATGTGTTGTGCTGAATTCTGATTATTCAAACACATGATCAGACTTGGTATGATTTGAGGGGGAGTAAGTATTTCTATCTTTGAGGGGAAAATCTTATATACCATATTATCTTGTTTGAAATGTTGTATTTCACAAATCCGTGGTAATCCAATCCGAGAAACTTGTGTTCGTTTCTTTCCAATTGAAAATTTATTCTTGGATTACCACGTGTAATATTTTATTGAAAAAGTAATTTCCACGTCTCATAAATTTGTTGCATATTCGGTGGAAATTCACTCGTTTGATATTATTTAATTGTTTTCCATTTTGTCTTTAATTCATTTCAATGATTCAATTCTTATCGACATAATAATTGTGAGTTGTTCTTCACAATTAATCTCAATGATCATTGAATATTCATTTCATTAAACATTGTGCTTACTAAGTCAATCTGTTTAGCGTTCGCATTTGTTTTATTGATATTTCTAAACAAAAACATTCATGTTTTAGTTTCTGAACATATCAATTCAGAACCTGTGTTTCAATTAGCTTTTGAATACCACAATTTAGAAGTTGTACTTCATATGTTAGACTTCTAAACAAATCAGTTTAGAACTCGGAGTTAAATGTTTATACTCTTTACAACATCAACATTTCATCATAGAATATATTTTTGCATGTGTGATAGGAATTTTTAGAGTTTCGATTGTCAATCCAGAACTGGAAGGACCTACTCAAGAAACATACCCAAGGCTAGTCATCAGTAACGGGCCTAGATGCTAGTTGAGGTTCTTGATCATTGGGATGATCTTGAAAGGAGTGTGTTGAGATAAAATGGAAATGAGAGGGAATTTGAAGGGGTAGCGTCTCAAGCTGAAAATATTACTTTTGGATTTACAATCTTTATCAAATGGGATTGAATACGAGACAGATATGAGGGAGATTTAGTTGAAAATGTTTTGCGAGATGAGTGCTAGTGAGTTAAAAGAATATCGTGAGTGTGAGACAGGATCAAAAGAATAAAAAGATCTTCACCAAACCGACTCAGTAAACCGGGTTGCAACACAATCTATTCATTCTCATTCTTTGGAGATGAATATTGAAAAAGACATGGACCCAGTGTCAACTACTCGTGTCACACCACCTAGCTACTCAAGTATCTCACAAAAGATATTTGTTTCATATATCACGGAGAATGAGCATATCTGCTATCTTTTCTTCACTCGGAAGATTAAGATATTGAAAAAGGAAGACACACCTCCGGTCTCCAAACTTCATATTTAATGCACACTGAGTCTGTGAAATGTATTTTCACATTTTGAGCCTTAAGAATAACATATAATGTTTGATTCTTTCTACACATTGCACGAGTCTTCGTGATTCCAAAGCATATCTTTGTGGTATTGTCGGAACAGTTTGAGAAGTTAGTTTTATAAAATTACTTCAGTGATAACTGAAAGTCCTGCAGAGATTCATCATTGCCAACTATGAAAATAGGCCACTCGATTGAATTAAATTTCGATTGTAGTGATAATAGTTGCTAAATGTGCTTCTATGGTAAACAATTACCCATTTGTTCTACCAACGCAGTTTGTTCAGATAAGATCTATCTTTTAAGGAAGGGGGGGCAAATTGTTTTGACGGAGATATCTTCTTGAGGGGGAGCTAACAGTTGTTCTACCAACGCAGTTTGTTTAGATAAGATCTATTTTATAGGGGGGGGGGGGCAAATTGTTCTGACGGAGATATCTTTTTGAGGGGGAGCTAACAGTTGTGTTTTTCTACATCTACAATGATTTAGTCTTTGATCGTTCATGATGCTCAGGATTCTTCTAATCATCATGAGTGGGTGAAATTATATATCAAAGACACATGCAAACACATGAGGTCACATGCAAATAGTTGATCACGAAGTCACATGCGAAAAGATGTTCAAAGATTTAATACTGATGTTGAGGGGGAGCAATCAGAGCTAACAGAGATTAACAAAGTATTCATGTTTTTCAAATATTTGAATAGTATTTATGGTTTTAAAAGGCTTGAATCTAAATCTGTTGATCCTAAGGTTGAAAAGCCATTAGACTCAAAGATTGTAGATTTTATGTTGAGCAAAAGAATAAAAGTTTCAAGTCAAAGTTGCTTGAAGATGTTTGAAGATTGATATTTTCATGATTTATAGGTGACAAGCTTAGTACACGTAGTGTCAAAGCTTCAAGCCTTAATATTAAAAGATTGATTGCTGACTAATAAAGTTTGTTACACTTTTGAAAGTATGAACCACAAGATGAAGAATATGACGTGGCACATACATCAAGGATGTCTACCTTTTGCAACCGACTAGTTTGTTACACGCTCCCATCTCTCACACGTGTCAGTTTGTAATAGGTTAAGATGTTGACTTTTACTTTATTCTATTTGTATAAATAGATCTTTTCTCTATTGTAAAAGTTGTCGATTGAAATCGTGATATTGAAGAACTTACTGTGCGTCATTCCATGTATCTGTAATCGTCATTCAGGTTATAATACATTGTTAATTTGTTCTTCAATCTTTGATCGAATCTTATTACTGTTGATTAATCGATATAAATTGCTTCCGCTTACACTCTGTTTATAAATCAATCGATTAATCTGTGAAGAAGAGAATCTGGAACCAACAATTGGTATCAGAGCCTGATAATCAATCTATTGATTATGAGATCTCAATTTGGAAAATCTCTCTTCATTCAGTAATCTCTTCTTTTAACTAGTGTTCTTAATTCCACCCTATTCTACGAAGAGTTATAGCAATTCTGTCTAAAACAGTGGTAATTCTAGTTAAAACTTTGAAGAATTAGTAAAATCTTCTTGTTCAAATCAATTGAAATTTACTTGTTCTAAATTTCAACTCAAATCTGTTACTACATATTTCTCGATCTTAAAAATGGCAAATTCAAATTTGAATGCTGTTTACACCTCTGGTTCTCTGACCAAACCTCCAACTCTTATTCGTGGTGAATATCCACAATGGAAGATTCGAATGATAAATTTCTATGAAGGATTGCATTGAACTTTATCCTATTGTTCAAAATGGTCCCTTCATACCAATGGCTACAGTTCCAAGAGTTCCTGCTACTACCAATACTGCTGAAATACCTGCACGTAAAGTTCCAAAGCTAAGGGAAAATAGGAATGATGAGGAAAAGGCCAAAGTTGAACTTGATAAAAAGGAAAAAATTCTTCTTATCATGGCTATTCCAAATGAGATTTTTCAATCTCTGGATTCCTGTGATACTGCTAAGGAATTATGGGATCAGTTAGAAAATCTTCTGGAAGGTGGTGCTAAAATGAATAAAAATCGAAGGGCTCAAGCGCTGAATGAATATAACAGCTTCCAGGCAAATTCAGATGAATCTCTGGAACAGACTTTTCATAGATTTAATAATCTGATTAATCTATGTAAACGATGTGATATTGTTCGATCAAAAGAAGACAATAATGTCTTATTCTTGAAGAGATTAAATCCAGAATTGTCAAATCTATCCATGTCACTACAAGCTAATCAAGATCTTGAGCAATGGTCTCTACACGATGTATTTGGAACTCTTCAAGCTCATGAAAAGGAGGTTGTGCAAAAGAAAACAACCATAGGTGGACCTCTGGCCTTGATTTCTGAAGCAAAGGAAGCTACCAGAAGAAAAAGTGAAGATAGAAGAGTGAAGAACAAGGCATTCATGTCAGAAACTGTTCTAGAAGAAGATTCTGACTCTGATGATGACATAAAGGCATTTGCTGATTCCTTGGCTCTTATTACCAGACAGTTTACAAACCGTTTTGGAAATAGGGCATTTCAAGGAAACAGAAGGTCTGATCGCTCCAACTATTCTCCTAAACAAGAGGTTCAGAGACCTGAGAAGACTGAGGCAGAAAAGAAGGAAGAGGAAATGAAGAAAAAGAAAGATGTATGTTACAGATGTGGCAAACCGGGTCATTACTCGAAGGATTGCGTAGGGGCTGCGAGAAAGACAAAACATATTACAAAAATAAATACAAGTATAATGCTACTGAAAGAGCCCACTATGCTGAGAAAGAAAACTGGATTGGAGATGAATCCAGCGGTGATGAGGCCATGTTCTGTGGAATGGCAAGTACAAATGAGTCAGAAGAACAGCCTTCTGAATCACCAGTTAGTAATCTTTCTGAATCTACTGAACTTGAGAATACAATTGTGCTTTTATCAAACAATTTTGAAGACCTTAAGCAAAAGCTTACAATTGAAAAGAAGTTACGAAAAATATTGAGAAAACTCTTTCCACAACATAAAGGGAAAGAGATATTTACAAAAGAGAGATGGATATCTTAACAGAAGAAAAACTGGAACTTGACTTAGAAAAAGAAAAAATTTCTAAAACCTTGAAAGACACAGAAGTTTTGATAAAAAAGGAGCAATTGAGTTATAAGAAACTTCTTGAAGAAAAGGATAAGGAAATTCAAGTTAAGGAAAGTGACAGATTAAATTCTGTAGCACTTAAAAACTATTATCAAAAAAAAGAGAATTTATGTACATTGAACTTCAAAACAAAACGCACCAGATTAAAACATATCTGGATGCTCAAAAAGTTCATGAGAAAATTAGTACACAAGTAGGAAGATCTGGAATCGGCTTTGAAGATTTAGATCCCTATACGTGTGAAAAGAAGTCTGGTTTAAACTCTATCTTTTGTATAGGACAACAACAGAAGCCTGTGTTTCCAATCATTTTTGAACAATCATGTTTTAAAAGATTTAAAACAGAAAATGGTCATCATCAACGGAAACTCAAGTTTAAAAACATTAAATACTCTCCTGAAAAGACCAATATTAATCTAAATCAAATTCAGAGGAAGGATGATATTTTCAAGTTTGGTTCAAGTGTTGTTACAAAATTGAATCCAGAGGCTGATGCGTTTATTCCTATTCAAGCAGAGGAGGAATTAAAACTGAGTTTTGAAAAAGATCTTCTCTTGATTCTGGATAATTGTTTTAAACTTGAGAATGACAAACAAAAGTTAGAGAATAATCCAGAGATATTTCCTTGTTCATTTATTGATTTAAATCTTTCTGAAACTCAAGAGGATTTAGAAAAAATCACATATCCATGGAGAATGATGATCAAAGTCAGGATTTCTTTGACAATTCTGACACATATCTCTCTCATCTTGAACATCAATCCTCCAATCATGCTAAAACTCCAGAGATCATAAAAAACAAAGACGCTCATTTTCTCTTTACAAATGAATCTCTGGAGATAAGAGCTTCTAGAATGAATGCTAAAAACAATTCAAGTGACATTCCGATTTTCTCTGTTCCCTCTAAACAACGAAAACCTATTTTTATACATCCAGATTTTATAGGAATGTGTCAGAAAGCTAAATCTTGTCTTGATCTTGAAAAGAAAGAAAAACTTAAAAAGAAAATTCCTATCCAACTTCCTAACTCTTATCCTCCAAAACTTTCTTATGTTCAAAAAGGTAAATGAAAATCTAATCTATCTGTTCTTGTTTCAGTAAATTCAAAAGCTTCTGAGAAGGTAATTCCGAGGAAATCTCCGCTGAAGAATACTTCAGATTCTAAACATACGTCTAGTCTAGATAGGAAGTTCTTTAGAACAACTGATACTAGAAAAGACAGATCTAAGAATAATTGTAATTATCATTGTCACAATGAAAATTCAATAAAATCTTCTATGTTTCAGAATTCTGAATGTTTTTCTCTGTTCTTGAAATTACAGAAATTTTTCTCACGAACTTCAAATTCCTTCACTTCAAACCATTCGTACTTCAATAAAAATAAAACAAAGCAAAATCGAAAAACAAAAAATCCAAAGAATACATCTTTACCTTCTGTAAAATCAAATCAAAAGCAACAGGCTGATAAGCCAAAAACTAACGTTAAAGGACCCATAATGGTATGGGTACCTAAGAAAGTCTGATCTTGATTGCAGAAACAGCGTGTGCATATCTGGTATCTTGACTCTGGATGCTCGAGGCACATGACTGGTTCACGAAACTTACTCTCCCAATTTAAAGACAAAAGTGGTGGAGCTGTAACGTTTGGTGATAATGGTAAGGGTCAAATTAAGGGCTATGGTACTTTACAGGAAGGTAATATTACCTTATCTAAAGTAGCTCATGTTTCTGGTTTGAAACATAACCTCCTAAGTGTAACTCAACTATCTGATTCTAAGATACTTGTCGTCTTTGATGAAAAACATTGTTACTTATTTTCTAAGGCAGGTGAGGAACTTTGGAGAGCAGACAGAAAAGGTAATTTCTACATGATGAATTTTACCTCAAAGGATGGTAAGGAAACCTTATGTCTTATTTCCAAAAAGAGTGAAGTTGCATGGCTCTGGCATCATAAAATGTCTCACTTAAACTTTGATAATCTTGAGATGCTTGTAAAACATAATTTGGTATCTGGACTTCCAGAAGTTCACTTTCAAAAAGATCACCTCTGTCCTGCATGTGAAATGGGAATGATCAAACGAGCATCTCATAAAACAAAAAGTGATCACTCTTTCATAAGACCTCTGCAATTGCTACACGTCGATCTCTGTGGTCCAATTGCAATTCAGAGTCTTTCTGGTAAAAAGTATATTCTGGTACTTATTGATGAATTTTCCAGGTATACTTGGCTTGCTTTTGTTCGACAAAAGTCAGAAGTTCCGATTGTCCTTCAAAATATGATGACCAGAATCCAAGTTCTTTTATACCAAAAGATTCAACAGCTGAGAAGCGATAATGGTATTGAATTCAAGAATGCCAAACTTGAAGCATACTTTGTTGCCAATGGAATTTCTCAGAACTTCTCTGCTATACGCACTCCCCAACAGAATGGTGTCGTTGAACGTCGCAACAGAACCTTGGTCGAAGTACGAACAATGCTAGCGACACGGACTCCCAATTCACTTCTGGGCTGAAGCTGTAGCCACTGCTTGTTTCACTCAGAATCGTTCCATAATTGTCAAGAGGCATATCAAAACCTCTTATGAGCTTATTAACAAACGAAAACCATCTGTCAAATTCTTTCATATTTTTTGCTGCAGGTGTTTTATCTTAAATGACAGAGACAAACTTGGCAAGTTTGATCCAAAATCAGATGAAGCAAAATTCTTAGGCTATTCTTTAAATTCCAGAGCCTTTCGTGTTTTTAATCTAAGAATTAAAACAGTAATGGAGAGCATTAACGTTGATTTTGACGATCAAACTCAACTGACTTCTGAATATTCTTCTTCAGAACTCAAACTTAATACTGTTACTTCTGATTTTCTTTCAGGATCCAGAGAATCCGAGATTGATGCCCTTTTTCAAGACTTTCTGGGCGAAGAAGTAGTGTCAGAACCTATAGGAACTAATCCTTCTTTCAGCATACCTGAAGTTCTTCATGCCTCTGGCATAACTTTATCTGGTCCTACCTCTTCTGAACCTAGCTCTTCAGTCCCTTCGAAGCTTCCTGTTACATCTGATTGTCCAGAAGCTTCTTCTGTTCCATCATCTGAAGGGGAGACTTTAGCATCAAGAGGTTCAGAATCAATATTTCCGATGAAGTTATCTCATCTTCTGACACCGAAGTTCAAGCTCAACCAATATCCCAAACAAGGAGGACGCAATGGACTAAATCCCATACTCCAGATCTCATAATTGGTGATCCTTCTGAGGGTGTCAAAACACGATCCGCCCCAGCAAATGAAGCCTTCTATGTTAACTTTCTAAGTTTAATTGAACCAAAGAAAGTTCATGAAGCCTTAGCCGAACCTAGTTGGGTAGAAGCAATGCAGGAAGAATTACTTCAATTTGAGCGTAACAAAGTTTAGAACCTAGTACCATTACCAAAAGGTAAAGTTACCATTGGTACTAAGTGGGTTTTCAGAAATAAAATGGATGAGGACGGTATTGTAATCAGAAACAAGGCTCGTCTGGTGGCAAAAGGATATTGTCAAGAAGAAGGTATTGGTTATGAAACCTTTGCTCCTGTTGCAAGACTGGAAGCGATAAGACTTTTTCTAGCATTCTCTGCTTACAAGAACTTTAAGGTCTATCAAATGGACGTTAAATGTGCATTTCTAAATGGAAATCTAAAAGAGGAAGTGTATGTAGAACAACCAGCTGGCTTTAAAGATTCAAGACATCCAGAATATGTTTTTCTTTTTGACAAAGCACTGTATGGGTTAAAGCAAGCACCCAGAGCCTGGTATGAACGTTTATCCAAATTTCTGATCAGCAAAGGATATGAGAAAGGTAAAATTGATAACACACTTTTCATCAAAAGAGGCAAAGGTATGTTAACTATTGTTCAAATTTATGTGGACGACATAATTTTTGGCTCTACTCATCAAACAGAAGTTGATTTGTTTTCTAAGTTGATGGAAACTGAATTTTAAATGAGTATGATGGGAGAATTAACTTTCTTTCTTGGACTTCAAGTTAAACAAAGTACCTCTGGTATTTTTATTAATCAAGCAAAATATGTCTCTGACATGTTAAAGAAATTTCATTTTCAGAACTCATCAACTATGAAAACACCTATCTCTCCTAGCATGAAACTAGGTCCTGATCCCTCTGGAAAACCTGTAGATATTACGGGCTACAGAGGTATGATAGGTTCTTTTATATTTGACAGCAAGTAGGCCTGATATTATGTTTGCCACTTGTCTTTGTGATCGTTATCAAGTTAATCCTAAAGAATCTCATTTGGCTGTTGTCAAAAGAATTTTTAGATACTTAAAGGGAACTCCTTCATTGGGTCTCTGGTATCCAAAAAATTCTGGGTTTGATTTAATGGCATACACAGATTCTGATCATGCAGGTTGTAAGTTGGACAGAAAGAGCACCTCTGGTAGCTGTCAACTTCTGGGTAATCGTCTTATCAGCTCGACTTCCAAGAAACAAAATTGTGTTTCAACATCTACTGCAGAAGCTGAGTATGTTGCTGCTGCTAGCTGTTGTTCCCAAGTCATTTGGATGAAAACCCAACTCAAAGACTACGGTCTAATCTATGATAAGATTCCCATTCTCTGTGATTCTGAAAGTGCAATTGCCATTACAGAAAACCCAGTTCAGCACTCAAAAACGAAGCATATTGATGTTAGGTATCACTTTATCAAAGATCATGTAGAAAATGGTACCATAGAAATGTATTTTGTTTCTACTGATTACCAACTGGCTGACATTTTTACAAAAGCTCTTGATGAGAAGCGTTTTAATTTTTTAATCAACAAGTTGGGAATGCTAGACATGTAATTTTTACTCTTAGAAGTTATCAGAGATCTCTGATCGTCTTCTGAACTTCATCTAGAAGTACTCAGAGACCTCTCATCGCTTCTGGTTTAGGTTTTATTTTATTGCATTTTATTCCTTTCCATCCAAGTTATATCAGAAAGGCGCCAATCCCAGAAGCAATGAGGGAACCTATCATTCAAGGGAGAGCTTATTATTCAAGAGGGAGATTATCATTCAAGGGGGAGCTTATTATTCAAGAGGGAGATTATCATTCAAGGGGGAGCTTATCAATCAAGGGGGAGCATATTATGCAAAGGAAACTATATCATTCAGAGGGGAGTTTCTTAAGCTGTTCAAAGACTAACACTAGGTTAGTTGTCTTATGAATTTTTTTTTCATCCACCTAAGTTTCTTCTGAATCTTCTTATTCTGTGTTTCTCTTGCCGTCAAGGTCTCTCAGAATGCCTATGATTCATTTCAAACTTATACTAGATGATGATTCATAATTGACATGTTTTTCAAAAAAAAATTATGAATCAAAATATTACAAAAATTTTATTGAATATCTAAAAAAATTTGAACTCTTGCCGTCAAGGTTATTTAAAATTTCTATATTCAATTTTAAATTTTTCTTATTATTTTTTTTTCATGAAAATTCAAACTTTCATTTGGATCAAATGTTTTTTTTTCCCAGATGACTGATTTTAATTCTAAATAAACAGATTTATATATTTCAATTTGTTCTTTAATTAATTTTCTTTAATTACTCAACAAATTGCTTTATATTTTCTTTTTATTTACCTTTGGGATAATCAACCGATTTTAGGTCGATAACCTTTCAGTTTTCTTTTCAAAAATCGTGTCTTACTCATCACTCCTACTTTCCACGTGTCATTCATTGTGTGACTGCATGTATCCACGCCTGCGTGCTTACATCATCTTTCCTGAACCGTTTTCTTCTGCTCCCAATACAGAAGCCCCTTCCAATTCCAAATTGGTCTCATATAAAATCCCCAAGTTTCAGATACCCATCTTCTTCCTCTCCACTGTTACTGCTCTCACTCTTACGAACTTGCTTGCAATTCTCTCCAACTTTCATCAATGGCTTCTCACCTTACAAATCCAGCTCAACGATGACGAAGGACGTCTCGTTGATTCCACTGCCGATAGTGCTCCGTTCGTCAAACTGCCATTGAAAGCAAACAATGTGCAGGTTCTTCTTGATCCAAATACCTACCAGTCCGAGTTCAGAATAATGGTTGAATTTCTTCAACAGCATGTCCTTAATCGAGCCCTAACTCTGACAAACCCAAATGTTCCTGAAATTTACGTTCAAAAAGTGTGGCAATCGATGTACATTCAAGATGATGAGACTCTGCTTGGAAATTTCAGTCACCCTGATCAACCTGATACTGCTGTGGAAATACCCATTACAAAGAAGAAATTAGCCAGGTATTTTCATTTATCCCCTTCACAGGTACTCCTTGATGGTGAATTGGTGCCAAATCCAGCCCTAGAATCGAACCCATCTGCTAAAGCATTGTTATCTTTCATCCTCTTTCTTAGTTATAATGAACCTATAAGCAAACTTTCTGAATTCAAGAGAAAACAGTTACCCCCAACGTGGAATCTCCTAGTTTCTATCCTAAACAAGAGTCTCACTTGTAAAATTGGGTCTCTCGATCAAGCAAGCAGGAACATTTTGACTATAATGTATGGCATATTTTTTAATCACCCCTTGGACTACGCAAGCCTTATTTTTCAAGAGATTAAAGCTGCTGTCCACACCAAAGTAACCCATCAAACCCAAGGAAAATCTCTTCCAGCTCTGATGTTTCCAAGATTTCTATCTCTGGTTACCTATCCTGCAATTGGTGCACTCAAGGCTCCACTCGTTCAACCATTTTGCAAAATTGCATCAATGAGCACTCATCGTCCGACCATCGACCGCAACGGCTATCCTTCTCCCAGAGAGCTTTCAAGGTACATGCTAAACCTAATTCCATCTAGCTCTTCTTATCTTCAATCATATAGGAGCTCTATGAATTTCTCAGAACAGAGAATTTCTACCCCAGAGCACTTAGAGCCAGTTCTAGAAAGTGAGGGGTCAAGTGAGAATGAGGCTGAAAATCATTTGAGTGAACATCCGAGTGGTTCTACCCATGCTGACCTCTTGTTAAAAGAAGGTACTGAAGATGTCCATCGTGACACAATTGAGCGAATCTCACCTACATCCCAAAGGGTAACTTCATTATCTGAGGTAGATGTCAACCCATCTACTTTCATTGACCAAGGACAACCCAGTCCAAACCACCCAGAAACCATCCCATCAGAGGATACTTTTTCATCCTCTGCATCAAGCACAACCGGGGAAACCTCTTCATCATTCTCTCAAAAGAATGATGATGAAAATATAAGAGTTCATTTGCCCCAGAACTCGACACTTTTCCCACACAATGTTGATGTCTCTGTGACCAACAACGATTTAGGCGTCTCAAAAGATAAGTCCATATCTTCTGATAGTTTAAAGGCTCATGAAATTCCATCAGAGGGGTTACAGCCACAGGATGCACCACTTACCGGAGTGTTTACACTCCATCAAGGTAAGCACATTGTCTTCAACACCTCATCCTCTGATGATGAGGATTCTGTTGAGACAATCAGAACAACCGAAGAGGTGCCAGTTAATAACAGTCCTTAAAGACAGGTTGGAAGTCCCTCCACACTCAACGTCAAAACAGGTGTGAATGAGGGCCTCTCTGCACGCGAGAGTAAAGGGGCTCCATGTGTTGGAGATGCACCGGTTACCCATTCTGAATATGTCACCAATGCAGCGTTGCAGGCATTTGGTGATAAAATTCAGAGATCTGTAGAGGATCTAAAACTCTCTCTGGACTCTCACAATGCCATGCTTCTGGCTATTCAAGATGAACAAAAACAGCAAGCTCAAACTCTGGAAGCCCTAAAAGACCTCATTTCTACAACTGCTGCAACACATCAGAGCCAAGCTTCTGATCATTATTCTTCTCTGAATAAAGGAATCCAAGCTATTTCTGAGGCCATTTTCTACATTCCCGAGGCAATTCCAACTCCAGAAGTCACAATCTCTGTTGATGAATACAGTTCCTTAGTAGCCGATCTTCACAAAATTATCAAGGCTATTCATCCCTCTGCAGACACTTCGGAGTCTTCTCTGGTCAAGAAATCTGATATGGCTGTCTTCCAGAAGGCCATGCTTGAACGCATTAATGCTCTCTCCTCCAAGTATGTTTCCAAAACAACTGCCTGCACTTCTAATGTGGATTTAAAGCTATCATCTATGGAAACCTCTCTGTCTCAGCTTACAGGTCTGGTAAGTTCTCTTTCTAATTCTTTTAATGAAAAGAAAATGGCCAAGGAGGAGCGTGCTTGCAGAAAAGCAGAACTTAAGCGCAAAAGATCTGAGGATCAGGACCCTGATTCTCAGAAGGGGGAGAAAGCACCAGAATCAAAGAAAGTGAAACCCACAACCAACACTGAAAGCTCAAATCCAAATCCAATGCCATCTCCATCTACTTCAGCCAAACACCAATCATCCTCCAAACAGCAAGCTCCGGCTCAAACTTCTCATACACAAACCCCTCTAACTCCAACTCCATTAGCCACTCAGTCTGGGCCTCTTCCAAAAGATCCTGAAATAGCTAAATTCATTCTTGAGGTTGTAGGCAACACAAGACAAACAACATATTCCTCCTCAACTCAAGCTGAAATAGCCAAAGAAAAGGAAGCCAAAGCCAGAGCTGAGGCATCAAAGGCTAAAGTTGAAGCCTTGAACAAACAAAGAGAAGAAGAACAAATTGAGGCTGAAATAAGAGCAAAAGCTGACGTAGAAAAAGCCTCTACTTCTCAAATTGAAGCAGAAATCAAAGCAAAAGCTGAAGCAGAAAGAGCCTCTGCAGAAGCATCAAAAGCTCAAGCAGAAATGGAAAGAGAAAGAGTTGCAGTTGCAAGAGTAAATGCTGAAGGATCATCAAGTAGAGCAGCAGCGAATAGACAAAAAATGCAGAGACTTGGAAGAATTGATCTACCAATTCTGGAAATCACAAAAAGGTACATGTATGCTCCTATAGATCAGAAGATCTATCTCATGTTGCCCAACTTCTCAAATGCCTACAATGTAACTGATGCTATTAAGGACAAATTCATGGCACACAGACAAGCGAGAAAGAACGTTCATTCCTCTGTACCTATCAAAAGAATCTCTGCAATAAAGCATTCACCATTTGAGGTACACAATCTATGAGGTTATCAGAGAAGATAACAAGACTTATTACTTCTGTGATAATTATCTATTGTCCATTTTCCCCTCTGATCTTATTTTTCTGGAGAATTTCATGAAGGCTCAAATGAATAGAAGAATTGATGATCAAGATCAAATTGCCTATTCTCGAATTATTCAATGCATGAAGTCCTACATCCGGTACAAGAGACAGATAGATTTTCAAATAGGAATCAATTACAATGTTGATAACCTAGTTATCTCTGCACCCAATGAAGATCTAGAAGGCATCAACAACATGAGAATAGGCAAAGTGCTAATAGACCCAGAGGAAGGGGTGATCTTCAGAAGGCCAGACAGAAAGAGCTTCTTCAGAATCAAAGAAGCACACAAATACTCATTAGAGGTCGTTTACATTGCAAAAAGCTTCATCTCTGTTGATGTTAACAATCACAATCCAGAGGTTATCGAGAAGATGATCAAAAGGCTTTCAACTTTATTATCAATCAGAGAGATCATAAATAAGATTGGAAAGATTGTATCTGAGGTCGCTCCTTTCTGAACAGACTTCATTCTTCTGGTTTCATACTTAGGGGGAGATTGTTACACTTTTGAAAGTATGAACCACAAGATGAAGAATATGACGTGGCACATACATCAAGGATGTCTACCTTTTGCAACCGACTAGTTTGTTACACGCTCCCATCTCTCACACGTGTCAGTTTGTAATAGGTTAAGATGTTGACTTTTACTTTATTCTATTTGTATAAATAGATCTTTTCTCTATTGTAAAAGTTGTCGATTGAAATCGTGATATTGAAGAACTTACTGTGCGTCATTCCATGTATCTGTAATCATCATTCAGGTTATAGTACATTGTTAATTTGTTCTTCAATCTTTGATCGAATCTTATTACTGTTGATTAATCGATATAAATTGCTTCCGCTTACACTCTATTTATAAATCAATCGATTAATCTGTGAAGAAGATAATCTGGAACCAACAAAGTTTTCTAATGAAAAGTCTTCTGAAGACTCTAAAGATTTGTTCAAGCTGAAGAATTCTAATGTTTTATAAAAGGGGAGCTTGTTTTTCTTCAGACGCAATATGCTTGAATACAAAGGGAAAGATTGTTTCAAAGTTGAAGATTCTGTTTATTGAGAAAGTTCGATCGTCTTCAAATAAAGAAAGAGATTGTTAGAGCTGATTTGCCGAATTGTTATCTCGAATACAATGGGGGAGATTGTTAGGTATAAATATATTGTATCCGAGATTACAATATTGAAGACGAGAAAGTCAAAGCTTGAAGTCAACAAAGTCAACATTATGCTTATGTGTAGTTTACTCTTTGTATAGAGTAGAGGTATAAATACACATGATCATGTACTTTGATGGTAACACTTAGAGAAAACAATTGAGAGATTTGACCTTTTCATATATTGTATAGATCTAGAGAGAGAAAGTTGTAGAAAGAGAAATTCATCAATATACATATGATTTGAAGATCCATTGATGATATTCTTCAGATTTGTTGTTAGATTCATCGCTATCTGAGAATTATAAAGTTAACAGTTCAACATGTGGAACAAATGATTTTGTTAATCAAATGTACGTATATAAGTGGTATGGTACTTATAGTATCCTCAATTCCTCGAATTATAGCTTCAATGCTAAAACTAACCTCCAAGGACCCATTAAACATTGGGTATCAAAATCAATCTAATTATTTTGTAGGTATATCATGTGTGTAGTTGTTTAGAATATTTACATCACATGACATCATTTTTCAAAAAGTTATTCTATTTTTAGAGAGAGTATTATCGTGTAACACCCCGCCTTACCACGACACAATATTGTCCGCTTTGGCCTAAGCCGCACGGATTTGTTTCTGGCGACCTGGCGAGGACTTCCCAGGGGGTCACCCATCCTGGTACTACTCCCACCGAAGCACGCTTAACCACAGAGTTCCAAGAACCTGGCTTGCGTGTGGCCCCAAGTGTTTACGAAGGCCAAGGTTTACTTATGAATCCAGCATCACTCCTGTGCACGACCGATATGGGATCTGCCGAAGGTGTTACAAACACCCCCCCTTAGGGACTCATCGTCCTCGATGAGGTTTGCTCCACATCCCGAACGGCACAGGAGCGGCTCTGATACCATTTGTAACACACCGCCTTACCACGACACAATATTGTCCGCTTTGGCCTAAGCCGCACGGATTTGTTTCTGGCGACCTGGCGAGGACTTCCTAGGGGGTCACCCATCTTGGTACTACTCCCACCCAAGCACGCTTAACCACAGAGTTCCAAGAACCTGGCTTGCGTGTGGCCCCAAAACGCGTTGTGTTTAGGAAGGCCAAGGTTTACTTATGAACCCAGCATCACTCCTATCCACGGCCGATATGGGATCTGCCTAAGGTGTTACATATCGTTTTATCAAGGGTTGAATTTTAAAAAATCCATGGTATTTCAATCTGATAAACTTACTCGTGTTTGTTTCTTATATGATTTTATATCAATATTCTTGATTTACCATGTGTTAATCTTTTTTGTTTTAGTTATTTCCACTTCTCATATCTTCGGTGGAAATACACTCGTTTTAAATTCATCACTAATTTTTAAAATGCCAAATAAATGATTTGATTCTTATTCGGAACAATAATTGTGAATTGTTCATCACAGTCACATTCTAATCATTGTTTTTCCAAACATTGTGCTTACTGAGTCATTCTGTTTAGCGTTCGTATTTCTTCATTGACATTCTAAAATGAAACATGCATGTTTTAGTTTCTAAACACATTAGTTCAAAACATGTGTTTCACCTTGACTTCTAGATAAATCAGTCTATAACTCGGTTTTTAGTGCTTGTTCTATAACATCTTTGAATCGTATTAGGAAATATTTTCATTGGAACAATGTGTGAGTTTAGTTGAACTTCTATGGACTACCAGAACCGGTAGCCTTACCGAAGAAGTAATCTATGAATGATTGAGTGATGAGGAGTGTTATATCAAAGATTAGGGGAGATAATTCATTCGGTTAAGTAATCTCATTGTGCTAAGTGGTAAATGGAAATGAGATTTTGGTTGGAAGTGAGATTTTTATTAAGAAGATAGAGGGTGTGAGAATAGAGTTAAAATCAAAATAAAACCCAACACCAACCACTTCTAAATTGGGCAACCACATCTACTAATTGGTTCATAATTCTTTGATGACCATTATTGAAACAGGCACTTAGCCCATGCTAACTCTTGATTTAACCCCACCTACTGCTCGTTTCTTTCTTAACAAGAGATGTTTCAAATTTTCATGGGCATGCAACATATAATCTATTCAGTCTTTATTTGAAAGACTTGAATATTGAAATAGAAGGAAATTTGTCCCGCATTCGAACCTCAATCATGCACATTAAGTCTGTGGAATATTTTTTATATTTTGAGCATGCTTAATTCTTTCTACATATTGCACGAGTCTGTGATTCCAATACATTTATTTGTGATAATGTCATATTAGTCTCTCACAACATTAGTTCGTAGTTTGACTTCTTGTATAGCGAGTCATATTAATAGATGGTTGTTAATAGTTAGATCAACTAACACTTTCATTGTAAGATCTTGAAATAGATTCTGGATAGATAAACATTCACGATGAAGAAGCTCATTAGATATCAGTATGCATGATGATTTCATATTGTTATTGTTGATTACATTGTTACTTGATCATTATGGGTCACAGTATTCTTTCTCAAGATCCAAGATGAAGGAGCTCATTAGATAATTCAATTTATTAAGAAGATGGAGACGATGAATAACACCTATGTCAAATCACGAAGAAGTGACCATGGCATTGAATTCAAGAACCAATAACGCAAATCATTTCTTGAAGAGAAAGGTGTCTCTCACAACGTTTCCGTAATTGGAACAGGTCTTCCACTCTACTTTGATTGAAGCATCCAAAGTAATTTTGAATGCATCAGGTCTTCCACTCTACTTTGGGCTGAAGCAGTTAATATGTTTTTTTCTCCCAAGATACATCATGGTGAAGATAAAAGGGAAGACAACTTGTGAACTGTTCCATGACATAAACCTAAACATTGGCTTCTTTCATGTGTTTTGTTGCATTTGTTATGTTCTGAACAACAAAGATTACCTGAAAAAGTTTGATCCAAAGGAACATGAAGGCATCTTTGTTGGCTAATTCACAATCTCCAATACTTACAAGGTGTTCAATTGAAGGAAAAAGATGAAACAAGAATCCATAAATAACATATTTGATTAAGCTTCCACCAGGCAAAGGACTTCCACTCAAGACAATGTTGAACTTGATATTCAAGAAGAAAATGTTGATCCTACTAACTCAATTGAATTGATATTATCATAATTGTATATGAATTATGGAAGCTAAATATCACAGTCGATAGATATGAACAATATGAAGAACAATAAATACATTAGGAAGTCATAAGATTTGTATATCTCAAGAATCTTACAAGACGAGTTAAAATACCAACGATTACACAAAGTTATCCTCTTAAATAGATTTGCAAAAGGTTCTTAAAGATAATAGAAAAGAATATGAATTGCAAATGAAGGATACCAAGGATTCTATTTATAAGAACCAAAAGCGTTGCGAAAGCATGCTCCAATCAATATTGGACACATGGAAACTGAAGTAACCTCTTGTAAGTATTCGTCATCTTCTGACTTGCCTAGTCAGGAGATGTTTCTACTTCTGATTGGTCATGATCAGAATAGGCGTCTTCTAATATCTCTTTCTTGGTCGTCTTTTGAGTTTTTTCTGATTGAAGATCCATAAACTCTTGTTTTTCTTTAAGAGTAGATATCTTTACAATACTTTTACATAGAAATAAACTTGGGATTCTAGATCTAACTATCCTCCCTAAGTATTGAAAAAGAAATTATATATGTTCAGAAAACAAAAGATGATAAATGTGCTCCTCGTCAATGAGTTTTATTAAGAACTTGAACTACAAGTACACAAGGTTACAACCAAGAAATAATTGATTAGATTTAAACATTTGGTGCCATTTTTTACACTTTCTAGCAATTGATCATCAAATCTGTGTAGATCAAACACTTCTTCACTTCTTGACCAAATTATATACTCAAATCTTTTTCAATCTTTCCTTCTTTAGCTCTCTTGACCACTTTCTTATTGAAACATTCGTCTTGTTTGAATATCTGTAGCTCTTAGAAACTCTATAGAACTTTTGATTCTTTTTTCGTCTCGGTAGATTAATCCAAGTTCTGGATCCTTCAAATATGACCAATAAGAGTACTTTTCTAATTCTTCAAGAGTTCCATTTGGAGCTTGCACACTTAGTTGTTGCAACATAACTCTAGAGGAATTTGCAAATAAACTAAGGGGCCGTCTACCAAATGTTACCCGGGTTTAAGGTTCACCATATCATTGTCACATGAGACATATATTTCACCATTTTCCTCTAGACAATGTCTTCAAGATATATGATGGCCTTATTAGCAAAGGATCGATGATTGATTGTTATTACTTTGGTATTCCCATGGGTAGACCATACCTTTTTTTGGTCCTTGCACCAACTTGGCATACCTTGCCAGATTCCTTCATATTCTTCGGCATAGATTAGTGGATCATCAGTTAGCCACTTCAACATTTTCTTCTTCTTGGTACATGTACCAAAGCATTTTTTTTTTTTGTCAGCATATATAAGTTCACTGTCTTTCTTTGGCTCAAGGAAGATGGTTCAACAATTGATGGTGGAGCAGAATTTAAAGCAGCAAGAGGTTGAGCTATAGGAGCTTTAGTATGAATCACTAGAGTAGGCTTCTAGGCTTTTGGTTTAGAACCGTAAAACACATTGACCTTTCTCTTCATGGCATCCATATTAGCAGTTACCTTCTTGACAAGGTCTTCAATTATATTAAAAACATATTATCTATACTATATTATTAAACATTTAGATTTCAAAAATATAATTGTTAAAGCATTATATACAAATCAATAATGCATATGAAATCTTTTTATCTTTATAATATTCATATATTACCCATTTTTGTAAACAATAAAAATGAAACCTTCAAGGGGTTTTCGAGAACTCATATTAGCTTCCATATGAACATATCAAATTTTGGAAACCCACATATATATCTCATTTAAAAAAGAGTGAATTACGTTTTTCATTCCTATGGTTTGTTAAAAGTTGAGGATTTCATCCATGTGGTTTTGAAATTTTGGTTTTCATCCAGATACTTTGCAATTTATTTTCGTCCCTAAGGCCAAAACACTACTTTTAAGTCTGAAGAACTAAAATAGAAATGAATTTTAAACCATAGGGACGAAAAAAACAATACATTTTAAATCATAAGGACGAAAAAAATAATGAATTGTAAATCATAGAGAATAGAAATTTTCAACAAACCACAAGGACTAAAACGTAATTTACTATTAAAAAATCTTAAATAAAATCTATTGTTATAAATATAATGATAAGAAGAATCGAGAGAGACAAAGATAAGAGCCAAAAGGCTTATTTCTCATTCATTATGCAATGCATATATATAGTCACAGATGGATTAGTCTCTAAGAAATATAATACATATCAAATACATATACTTATTGATAATAAAGGGACTGACATCCATTCCATATATATCTATTTCCATAACGCTCCCCCTTGGATGTCGATTAAAAGCACTATGCCTCGTTAAAAACCTTACTAAGTAAAACCCAGTGGGAAAAAACTTAGTGAAGGGAAAAAGAGTACATAGTCACTCCAAATACACTTGGAGTTGTTGCCTCATTAAAAACCTTGTCAGGAAAACCCAGTTGGGACAAAATCATGATCAAGGGAAAAAGAGTGCAACGCATATTTTCTCCCCCTGCTAATCACATCACTTGAGTTCTTCAAGTCGTCGCATCCCAATATCATGAAACAGTCTTCGAAACGTTGAATTCGGAAGGGGCTTGGTGAATAGATCAGCTAGGTTCTCACATGAACGAACTTGTTGAACACTGATGTCGCCGCTTTTCTGAAAATCATGTGTGAAGAAGAACTTTGAAAGTATATGCTTGGTCCTGTCTCCTTTAATGTAACCTTTCTTGAGTTGAGCAATACATGCCGCATTATCTTCATATAAGACCGTTGGTAACTCCTTATCTTAAATAAGACCGCAAGATCCTCGAACATGTTTGTATTACATTTCTCAACCAAACACATTCCCTACTAGCTTCTTGGATAACTATGATCTCGGCATGATTCGACGAAGTGGCTGTTATAGTCTGTTTTGTGGAGCGCAATGAAATCGCCGTTCCACCAATAGTGAATACATATCCGGTTTGTGATCGACCGGTATGGGGATCTGACAGGTATCCGGCATCAACAAAACCAATTAAACTTCCCTTTGATTGATTAGTGAAGTATAGACCCATATCTTTGGTACCTTGAAGATATCGAAAGATTTGCTTTACTCCACTCTAGTGCCTCCTTGTTGGACACGAACTATCTCGCTAATAGATTTAAAGAAAATGATATATCCGGTCTCGTATGCCCGACGAGAAACATTAGTGCCCCAATCGCACTTAAATATGGTACTTCAGGACCAAGGATATCTTCATTATTTGTTGGAGGTCGAAAAGGTTCTTTCTCAACATCAAGAGACCTCACAACCATGGGTGGGCTCATTGGATGTGATTTATCCATATAAAATCATTTCAACACCTTTTCTATGTAAGTTTCTTCATGCACAAGCATTCCATCTTTAAGATGTTCGATTTGTAACCCTAGACAACACTTTGTCTTTCCAAGATCTTTCATTTCAATACCGTTTTTCAAACATTCTATTGCCCGAGGGAGCTCACCGGGAGTCCCTATTATATTTAAATCATCTACATACACGGCAATTATGACATACTCAGGTCCAGATCTCTTTATAAAGATACACAGGTAAATCGAATCATTCTTATAACCTTCTTTCAGCAAATATTAGCTAAGGCGATTGTACCACATACGCCCTGACTGTTTCAAACCATATAATGATTAATTTAACTTAATCGAGCAATGTTCTCGAGAACTTACTTTGCATGATTCAGGCAATTTCAATCCTTCAGGGAGTTTCATGTAAATATCGGTGTCAAGTGACCCATATAAATAAGTTGTCACAACATCCATTAGACGTATATCAATACCTTTTTGTATTACCAGACTTATAAGGTATCGGAAAGTAGTTGCATCCACCACGGGAGATTAAGTCTCCTCATAATCAATTCTGGGTCTTTGTGAGAACCCTTGTGCGACTAGCCGTGCTTTATATCTCACAATTTCATTTTTCTCATTACGTTTTCTTATGAAGACCCATTTATATCCGACGAGTTTTATACCCTCGGGTGTACGAACAACTGGTCCAAAAACTTTCCGTTTCATTAATGAGTCCAATTCTGCCTGTATTGCATCTTCCCATTTTGGCTAATCTTTTCTGTGCATGCATTCCTTGACAGATTTTGGTTCTTGATCCTCCTCATTTTCAATCACATTTAGCGCTATATTATATGCGAAAATATCATCGACGTCAGTTTCATTTCGATTCCATACTTGTCTAGATATGATATAAGTTATTGAGATCTCTTCATTTTCAGGTACCTGAGGTTCTTCAGGAACCGTCATGTCTAGTGTCTCATCAGGAGACTCTTCTGGCATTTCTCTTACCTCGTTTTGACCATCTTGGTTGCTCTTACGTTTCTCTTACCTTTTTCTTTCGAGGATTTTTATATTTGGAACCGATTGGTCAACCATGCTTCTGGCATGCTTTAGACTCATTACTCAAGTTGTCTTGCCCCTGTGGGATATCAATTTTGACTGGAGCGTTAGCAGCTGGCACATGTGACTTTGTCACTCTCTTTGGGTCAGTGAATATGTCTGGTAACTGATTTGCAAGTCCTTGCAAGTGAATTATCTTTTGAACTTCTAGTTCGCTTTGTTTAGTTCGAGGATCAAGATGAGATAATTATAATTCACTCCAGCTTATTTTACTTTGATTTTCCAGCTGTTTAGTCCCTCCCCCTAATGATGGGAATTCTGATTCATTAAAATGACAATCAGCAAATCGAGTCGTGAATAAATCCCCTGTTAATGGATCTAAATATTTGATTATAGATACTGATTTGTATCCGACATATATTGCCAATCTCCTTTGAGGTCCAATATTTGTGCGTTGTGGTAAAGCAATTGAGACATAAACCGCACACCCGAAAATCCTTAGATAGGAAATATTAGGTTCCTGACCAAAAACCATTTTTAAAGGGGAGGAGGCATTATAACTTGTTGGCCTGATGCGAATTAGTGTTGCTGCGTGTAAGATAGTGTGGCCCCAGGCGGAAACTGGTAGTTTAGCTTTCATAATCATTTACGTGGCTATCATTTGTAGTCGCTTGATAAGTGACTCAGCAAGCCCATTTTGTGTATGAACATTAGCTACAGGATGCTCAACTTTTATCCCAATAGACATGCAATAATCATTAAATATTTGGGATGTGAATTCACCAACATTGTCTAAACGAATTGTTTTAATAGGATAATATGGAAAATGTGCTCTCAATCGTATTAGTTGGGCAAGTAATCCCGCAAACGCCAGATTGCGACTTGATAATAAGCACACATGTGACCATTTGGTTGATGCATCAGTTAAAACCATAAAATATCTAAATGGAACATAAGAGGGGTGTATTGGCCCATATATATCCCCTTGTATTCTTTCCAGAAAATTTAGGGATTCAAACCCTACTTTAGCTGGTGATGGCGAGTGATTAGTTTTCCTTGTGAACAAGCAACACAATTAATATCATTAACTTGAATAATTTTCTGGTTCTTCAAAGTATGCCCACATGATTGTTCTATTATTTTTCGCATCATTACTTACCCGGGATGGCCCAACCAATCATGCCAAAGAATAAAGCTTTCCTGGTCCATAAACTTCTGGTTTATGACCACATTTGATTCAATTGCACTTATTTTAGTGTGGTATAAACCGGAAGAAAGCGCAGACAATTTTTCCAACACTTGTTTCTTTCTTGTTATCATACTTGTAATGTGAATGTATTCAGAGTGTCCTTTACTTGTAGTCTCAATATGGTATCCATTCTTACGGATATCCTTAAAATTCAGTAGATTTGTTTGAGACTTGGGGGAATAAAGTGCACTTTCAATTTTCAAATTAGTTCCACCCGGTAATAGCACATGTGCTTTTCCAAAACCTTCAATTATCTCTACACTTCCGGATATTGTGTTGATATTTGCGCTTTGTGTAGTTAAATGAGAAAAATAACTCATTTTCTTGAGGATTGTGTGTGTTGATGCACTATCTACCAGACATATGTCCTCGTCGTCAATGTCCAATTGTTTTAAGCAGTCCATATTTCTAAAATAAAGAAATTAAAATTTAATAAATCTTGAAATATAGTGTAGTAAATAATCCACGGTTTGATCTTGCATAAAATAAGAATATTCATTCGATATATTATTCAATTACTAAAAACAGAAAGAAATATAAAAACGAACACTTGACATATTGCTTAATACTAAGATAGTGATCATTCGCTGATAAGGAAATCCCCAACATCCAAGTGAGTTGTTTTGTTGTGGTCTTTAGGACCATCAGGGCTCTTGTTTTGCTCATAAGTGTAGTTTACTTCTGCCCCTTTCCTCTCATTTTTGAGGGATTTTTGATAAAGTTCACCTAGATGCTTTGTTGTTTGACATGTTCGAGCCCAATGATTTTCCATGCCACAACGATTACATGTACTACTTGTCGGTTTTTCTTTCTTTTCATACATGTTTCTCTTTTAATGGTTATGTTGCTTTGGAGGATTAAATTTGACACCAGGGTATCCTCCACGGCCATTTCCTCGACCGCAACCGCGACCTCGGTCTCTACCATGACCACGACCACGACCATAACCATAACCCCGACTGCGTCCTCTAATTTTATTTTGATTATTATATGTTGCCACATTCGCTTCTGGGAATGGGGCAGTGCCGGTAGGACGGGTCTCATGGTTTTTCATAAGAAGTTCATTCTTTTTGTTCAACAGCTAGTAAACATGAGATCAAGTCACAATATTTCTTAAATCCCCTTTCATGGTATTGTTGCTGCAAGAGCATATTAGAAGCGTGAAAGGTGGAGAATGTTTTTTCTAACATCTCCTCATCCTTGATCTTTTCCCCACATAGGGTTAATTGAGAGGTAATTCTGAACATAGCTGAGTTATACTCGCTTACTGACTTGAAGTCTTGAAACCTCAGATGAACCCATTCATAACGTGCTTTTGGTAATATCACGGTTCGTTGGTGATCATAGCGGTCTCTTAGATTTTTCCAAAGGATCAGTGGATCTTTTATAGTGAGGTATTCAGTTTTTAGGGCTTCATGTAGATGATGGCGTAAGAAAATCATTGCCTTTGCCCTATCCAGGGTAGTTTCCTGGTTGCCCTCTTTATAGTTTTTCCAAGGCCCTTAGCATCTAGATGTATTTCAGCATCCAATACCCAAGACAAATAGTTTTTCCCTGTGATATCCAAAGCCAAAAACTCATGTTTTGCAAGATTTGCCATGTTTAACTATCATAAAATATGAATTTAATCTTTAAATTAACCTTTAAAATGGCTTCATAACGATTCAATTGTTTAAAAGAAAATTCGAATATCTAATGTCAAGCAAGGTGGTCCCGATAAAATTTTATATCGAGTTTGCGAGACTCGACGACCTTTTACATCGAATCTTGAAGACCCGACGAAAAAGTTGTCGAGTTCAATTGATTCGATAAAAATTCAAAATTTTAGTTCAGGGATTTATGTCGACTAACAAAGAACGCGATAAGATTTCTTGTCGGGTAACAAGAACGCGATAAAAAAAATTCGGGTAACAAAGACTCGATAAAATATAGAGATGTCGAATCTGAGGGATTCGATAAGAATTCTTATTTCACTAGGGTATGTCTTATCGAATGATACTTGCAATTTAAAAAAATAAACTCTTAAATCTCGATTTAGCAGATGTGATAAAATGAAACTATTTTTTATTTTAATTGATAGACCAGAAAGCCAAAAAAACGAAGGATTCTTAACCAAAAGATCTAGTGTAACAAAGTTATCTACTCTTTTTAAGGAAAAGAACAGCTAAGTTCTTGTGTTTCAGATTTTCTCAATTTAAGGTCAACAGAAACTTTCTAAGGTTTATGATGTTTACTTGAGGATTCTTTATCCAGAAAAGCTGCAAGAGTCAAAGATCATGAGTTTTCTTTGTTTCTGAATTCTTGCATTGTTGCTTGTTTTTCCTTAGTATCGCCTGGTTTCTCCCTTTTCTTCGAGAGAATCGTGCTGATAACTTGTTATAAATATAACGATAAGAAGAATCGACAGAGAGAAAGATAAGAGCCAAAAAGCTTATTTCTCATTCATTATGCAATGCATATATATAGTCATAGATGGATTAGTCTCTAAAAGATATAATACATATCAAATACATATACTTATCGATAATGAAGTGATTGACATCCATTCTATATATATCTATTTCCATAACATCTATTACTTAATTTTACAAATTATATAAAAAAAAACATGTATTTTTTTTTAATTTGATAAGAGAGAGAGAGGGGGGGGAGAAATAGATGAAAGTTCAAATACGAACTCAAATTTGGTTGCCAACATAAGAACAAAGAAGAGCGTCACACGTGTCCAATTCAGTCTGAATAATAAAAGATATTCAGAGTTAATAATGAAGGTAAAGTTTATACATTATTCACATTGAATAACACTAGTACACTACATTCAGACTGAATAATATTATATTCAGACTGAATAACATTACACCAAGTCTGATTAACACGTGATTCAGTCTGAATATTTCCGTTCATTATTCAGTCTAAATATGATACATGTCGCGCTCTCATGTGTCCTCAGGTTCACAATCAAATTTGAGTTTTAAGAGAAAATCTCAAAAAAAAAACTTAAGAACACCTTGGGAGCCCTCCATCTACACGATATGCACAAATGCATATTGGTAATTTGTAACATGCATTTGTGCATATGCACTAATGCATACTATGCACTTGTGCATAGAAAAAAGAAACAATTTCAATCTCGTCTATGAACAAATGCATACCGTCCAGATGGAGGTGTCCATGGCGTTCTTCAGTTTTTTTGTTTGAGATTTTCCCCTGAACCTCTCTCTCTCTCTATATATATATATATATATATTCAATTTATTTAACATAGTTTTCAAAATTTCAATCATAAGTATATTTACATACGAGTATATTCATATATATTCGTATTACAAATTATACAACTTATTATTATTGCATGCTTATCTGTATTATATTATAAAACATATGACAAAAACTTATAAAAACTATTTTTTATGCATGAAGTACTGTTTTTTGATGTATATTACTTCAAATTTAGATTACAACTAATCGTGTGTAAGTATAACTTATTAACGCTCTATTTTTAAGTTCGTATAACTAACTGCGGATAAACATAATTAAATAAAGAATAAACATCAAATTTTAAATATAAAAAATCTAACCTCTAATTAAGATAATCATTGAGTTGTAACAGAATATTTAATTATTATCTATATAAAAAATATATAATTAAATCAAAAACAAATTGCTTTCTTATTAAACCTAAATTAAATAAATTACCAAAAAAAATCTTTTAAATAGTTAATTTTATAGTGATATCAGATATTTTTTTTCAAAATTTTGTAATATCTTTAAATTTATAATTTATTCAAAAATAAAAACATTATCGATTTCCTAAAACCACATAAAACCGTATTATAATATCGACATCGACTTAATAAAACGAAACATTAAAATCAAGATATATCTCGTTGTATTACGCGAACCCTTCTAGTAACTGATTGATATATTTGAAATTTATTAAACTAATTCTTATATAATCAACTAATATATATATATATATATATATATTTAAATACAAGATAAGCAATTAAGCATTAGTCCCTATGGTAAATACTTCATAATTGATATCTAACAAAAGAATCTTTGGCTCTCTAAAAATCGTACAACTTCGTAAATTAAATAATATCAAAAGAAATAAAAAATTAAGCTTATAAAAATAAAATAAAAAATCGAAGCTTTCATTTTCAATGGTTTGTTTTAATTTTAAAATAATGTTGAGAAAGAGAGAAAAGGAAATGGTAACAAAACAACGGGCCACTCCCAAATACTATGGGCGTCTCTATCGTCAACTTGTCACATTTCGGATAAAACCATCAATAAGTCTCCAATTATTCCTTTATTTTTATAATTCTTTATTTGCCTAAGCAAGTAAATAATATACATTTAAAATATAATTTTGAATTTAATAATTAATCCTTATATTAATGTCATCACCACAATGATTAAATATTGATTTTGTTAAATTATTTTGAGAAAGCCTGTGTTTAAAATTATTATTATTATGTCTTAATTTAATATTGATTTTGATTAAATTATTTTAAGAAAACCTGTGTTTAAAATTATTATTATTATGTCTAAATCTTGACTTACCTTTCAAGAGTGCGTTAACAAAAATATATGTATGTTTCAAACGTAAATCGTTTAACCTGAACTTTAAAAATATGTTTATTAAATTAAAAAAATATTCAATTGATAACAGATATTTTTGAAACAAATCTTGCTTCATTTTTATCTTATGCTAGAGTTAAATACAAATTTAGTCCATGTGTTTTACATAAATTAACAATTATAGGGTTCATGAAAAGAATTTTCGATGAAGAGCAACCATGTGCTTTCACTTTTATAACGTATATGATTCTTATAATAACTTCATCCATTAACTCTTTCTTTTCATTTAGTTTCATTTTTATAACACATTTAGTCCCTCTATGTATTTTTATTTTATTTTTTGGTCTCTCCCTTTATTTTCAATATTGTAACAGATTTGATCCGTCCTACTTTCAGTTTTGTAACATATTTGATCCCCCACTTGAGTTAATATACCAAAAAAAGTTATTATAGACTTACAGTTAAATAGATAGAATAATATAAATTAATTAATATACAGTAAAAATGATTATAGTTAAATAAAATGATTATAGTTAAATAATAAACAAATAAATGTATGTGGAACATATAAAAATGTTATAATTTAATACCAATAAGTTGATGATTATTACAGTTATTATGGTGAATAGTAAAACTTTGACTATTAAAATTTCAAACCAGTGATGTCTTTAGTACCTCCGGTTGGAAATTGGCAAAATAATTGAACAAACCTGCGAATATAAGGAACCATATAACTCTTTATGTTAAGGGAAATGTTTAAAAAACCCAACGAACTATCTGATTTTGAATTATTAAGTCTTTAAAGTATTTTTTTGAATCAAAAAAACCTTAAACTATATGAAACCGGTTAAATACATCATTGGAACCTGTAACAACAGGTTAATGTGATAAAAATTTGGAAAACGTCTAAAAACATCAAACGAACTATTTGATTTTAAATGATTAAGTCCTTAATTTTTTTAATGAATAAATTCCGGTTTTTTGTCTAAATCTTTTTAACATATTAATTTTTAAACTTTATTTAAACAAATAAATCTCAAACTTTTTTTTTGAAGAAATTAAAATCATGAATTTAATTTTGAACAAATTAATCTGACATATTTTTTTGAACAAAATTATAAACAAAAGAAATATAATGTCTCTCACCGACAACAAAGTATAAAAAACCAATTAAATGGAGAAAAAATATTCAATTTCTATTATTAATTAAAGTCATACCTAAAGCATAAATAGATACATAAAAAAAATTAAGTTAATGAATTTAATTTATGCTTTAAGCAAACTTTTATATGTTTTGTAATTAGTATTGAAAATGGTATAATTTACCTATGTTTAATTGATTTATTGTACTCTCTTGTCAGTGAAAAAATTAAATATTTTTTTATGATTTTTTTAAAAAAAATCCGTACTTATTTTCTCAAAATTAAGTTCATGATTTTATTTCTTCAAAAAAAATTTGGGGTTTATTTGTTCAAAGAAAGTTCAAAAATTAATTTGTCAAAAAAAATTTAGGAAAAAATTTCGGAATTTATTCGTTAAAAAAAATCAAGGACTTAATTATTCAAAATCAGATAGTTTGTTGGGTTTTTCTAGACTTTTTACAAATTTTTATTACATTAACTTATTTTTACATGTTACAAGAATGTATTTAACTAGTTTCAGATAGTCTAAGGATATCATTCAAAAATAGTTGAAGGACTTAATCATCCAAAATCAGATAGTTCGTTGGATTTTTTTTACACTTTTCCCTTATGTTATTTATCAAAGTATATCTTTATTTTGATTAATAATTAAATGTTCTTATAAATTCACAAGTTTAGAATCTACCATATTTTGATTAATAATCTCCCACACAACGTCTTTCTTTATCGTCTTTGGCTAGACATTTTTTAATTGCACTTGATCCCCTATCTAACATCCCAATTTGCAACCCAACATTCATCCATCTGGTTTCTACTTCCTCCATCTTTGGGCGCCTCCCGCGCTTCAATGCTCATATCGCAATAAATCTGGCAATGGCCTTGAACCAACCATTGGTACCTGTAGAAAGGTAGACAAACGGTTTGCATTAGTATAAGACATTTGATGTTAGGATCTTCTTACCTTTGTTATCCCATTTCTAGCCATGGGAACTTCTCTAGATTTTTGTCACTCAAACCGAGAGCTTTCGTGAGCTTCACCAAACTCTCCATCTTATCATTTCTGCCTGATTTTTCTTTCAACACAAAATCGTTAGTTAAAGAAGAAACATTATTAGTCAAAGGTGTAGATGAATTCACAAAGCACAAAGAATGAACATCTCTCGGGTACCTCATGGTGTCATGAATATTAAACTTGGTGACCTCACTACCAAATTCCATTGTAAGGGTACCGTCATAGACATAAATCTTAGTTCTAGAGGTTTTGAGAAATAGTCTTCCCAATAACATCATACTTGATTTGGTGGTATTATTCTCCTCTATATCAATAACATAAAATCAGCGGGGAAGATAAGTTCATTCAATTTAACAAGCACGTCCTCTAACACACCTCTAGGATAGACTGTAGACTTATCTGCCAAATGAATTACCACACTTGCAGATTTTAGGGGCCCCACACCCAAAGATGCATAAATGGAGTATGTAATTACATTAATAGAAGCCCCTAAATCTAACATTGGTTTACAAACCACGAAATTGCCCATTATCCATAGTATAGTGAACATGCCCGGATGGAAGATGCTTTTGGAACACGGATTTTGAGTCATGTCCAACTTTTCCATCCTTTTAGACTTCTTTTTGTTCATCCACCATTCCTTAAGAAATTTAGCATATTTAGGAACTTTTTTAATTGCATCAAGAGATGGGATGTTTAATTGCATCTTTCGGAAGGTGTCCATGATCTCTTTCTCTTCTCTTTCTCTCTACCTCTCAAAACACTCGGAAAATGGAAGACATATGACATACTTCTCAGGCATCTTTGCCTCGAGTGGCTTGACCTCTTCTCCACTTGGCTTGGGTATGCTTACCTCCAGCTTTTTCTCTTCCAAGGACTTCTCATTTCCACTTTCACCGCCTCGAACCTCCATATCATTTTGTATAGTGATAGCATTGACTTATGCCTTCTTGTTGATTTCGTTTTGGGAGGTCAACTTTCCTTTGGTCACCAATTAGCTCACAATGGCCTGAAGATCTTTTACACTCCCTTGAATTTGTTTCATGTTGAAGTTTAACCATGTTAGTAACTAAAGACCTGACCATATCTTCAAGTGACATAAATGAGCCACTAGGATATTTAAGTGGCATTTATTGTTGTTGTTAAGAAACCGGATGAGATGGTGCATTCGGTTGGTAGTGTTGTTGATGAAAACCGTTTGGTTAACTGAATTGATGAGCTTGTTGAAGTTGTTGGGGCTGCTAAAAGGGACCTTTTTGTTGGAACTAGTCTTCACCTTGCCTTCGGGGATAACTCACAAGTTAGGATGTTGTCGCCATCCGGTGTTGAAAATTCCCACCCTCTATGGCATTACTTGTTCTTTCGACTCTTGGAGAGTGGGGGCATGCGTCCATTGGATGTCCCACGATGTAAAAATACCACATGATTTCACTTGTTTCATGCCTTCAGTCGCAAGTTGTTTCACAAGGTTAGTTAAATCAATAATTTTAGTTTCTAAGGATTTAACATTAACATATAACTCGTTCACTCCTCGACTTATGTCGCTTCGTGATCCAAAGTTCTTGGAGTTCTCCGCCATGGTATTGATGAACGTCCTTGCTTGGTCGGGATCTTATTCACAATCTCACCCCTGCTAGCGACATCCATATTCCTTCGCTCCATCGGCAATAAACCTTCATAAAAATATTAGATTAATAAATCATCAGAAAAGTCGTGTTGAGGGGAACTTACACATAGGCACTTAAAGCATTACTAATACTCATAGAGTGACTCCACATCTTTCTTCTTGATCTTGTAAATCTACCGTCTAAGTCTAATGGCGTTGGAGGTACGAAATAATTTGTCTAGGAAGGCTCGTGCCATTTGTGCCCAAGTGGTGAAGGATCCCGACGGTAGATAGAAAAGCCACTCCCTACCATTGTCAACTAGGGCATGGGAATGCCTATAACTTGAGAATCTCCTCAGTGGTGCCTTGTGGCTTCATCGCCAGGCATACCATGTAGAGCTCGGTCATATGCTTGTATGGGTCCTCATTATCTAAACCATGAAAAGGAGGTAGTAAGTGTATTAAATCGATCTTAAGTTCTGTATTTACCTCTTCTACTGACAGGTGATACAAAGAGGTTGTTGGTCGACATTGGGTGCTACCACCTCCTCTCCTTCCTCCTCGATCTCGGTGACTGGTTCCTTCTCTTCTAAGTGACGTGTCTCTTCCTTATAATTCCTCTCGCTCTCTGAATCGATAGACAAACTTAATATTTTTCCAAGTATTGAGTATTGGTGAAGAAGTCGACTTACCTTGCTTCTTTCGAAGCTTGGATTGCTTTCTTAGATTTTAGCGGTTTTCTCAATCTTTAGATCAATAGGCATGGGTGAACCTACAAGAAACAATCTTGACATAAAACGGCTAAATCTTGTCGATTCCTTGACAACATCACCAAAAATTTGACGGGCGTCGAGTCCGAAAAATAATAATAAACTATAATGTAAACCTATTACCTCTATTTCACAATGGATCGTGAGAACGATAAGTAAGGTCAACTCCTCAGGGACTCGGCGTCAACCGTAAGTCTAAGATAACGTCATGTGCAAGTATGTTAAGACAATGAATATGAAGGGGGGTGAAAGATTAATAATTAATCTAAACCTAAAACTTTAACAAACTTTAAACAATAAGACGAGGAGTCCTAGTGATGATCATAATCGGTATTTTTTAAGACTATGTATCATTGACTCACACAACAATATTATCTTAAACTGACTCCAGATTGGCCTTAAGTTTCGACACACGCCAAACACTCAACTTATCCTTATGATTAAACTAGCATTGGACGCCTGGTGGATTAGTTTCTAAGTATTAAGCGAGTTCTAGTTATGAACATAAAACTTAGCTTACCAGTTGGATTGAAATCAAGATAAGCTCCATCCGTAACTAATGATCAGAAGCCGGAGGCAAGCCTTGTGATTAACATTATACTTATCATACTAAATGAATTACCAATAGGATGTATTGCTGAGGAGTCGTGAGTGGATTTGGGTTGTGAATGGCCTACCGATGGGGCCGTCTTGTAATGAAATCATCCAAGCGTTTTGGCTATGATTTTACTGTTTCGTTTCCTCCTCTAATTGGAGCATCATTCACGATTGTAGGCTGTAGTGATCCTTTTTTAGCATCATCGATTTCTGCAGTTTGAAGAGGCTCATTGTCACCCATATTTTCAGAATTTCCAGCCCATTCATTTATGTCGGATTCCGATTCAAGTTCATGTTCTTCTTTATGAGTCTTTTGCAAATGTTTGTGTTTCCTCATCTTGGGTTACCTCTACATCCTTTTGTTTGTTAAGATCCATGTTCTTGAATGGAATATCGTTTTCAACAAAAATAACATCCCTAGACACATTTATCCTTTTGTCCAATAGGTCATAAGCTTAATACCCTTTATGCCCTTGAAGATAACCAACAAAAACACATGGTCTCCCCTTTACTTCGAATTTGTCCCATCTCGTTTTATTGTTTTCTTGTACTCCACGCAACCAAACGTACGCATGTGACCATAAGTGGGTTTTTGTCCAAACATCACTTCGAGTGGGGTTTTGTTTCCAATTGCCTTTGATGGGAGTCTGTTTATTACGTAGGTGGCTGTCACCACACATTCTCCCAAAAAACAAACCGGTAGACCAACCTCAAATCTTAAGTCTCTAACGACCCCAAGAATGTGTCTATGCTTCCTTTCAACATCCTTATTCTTTTTTTGGGTGTAAGCACATGAACTTTCAAAAACAATGCCATTGTTTGCATAAAGCTCTTGCATGAGGCTGGAAGTAAACTTCGCCCATTGTTATTCCTCAACCTCGTAATGTTCTTTCCAAATTATGTCTTTATCACAAGGTTCTAAATGGCGTAAGGCTTGGCGTGGCGGCGAGGTCAAGCCTCAAGCCTTGCGAGTTACGGTGAGGACATGGCGTTTTCCAAGGCGTGTCTTAAGGCGGAAAATATTATATACATATATATATATATATATATATATATGGTTGGGTTCTGTCGTTCTGTAAGAAGGGAAGTTATGGTGAGAAAGTTAAAAAGGGATCTTCATCCTTAGATCAATCCAAATTGAAGATCAACACTAATAAGATACATCGAAATGCGCTAGATCAATTCCCTTCTAAAGCGCTATTCATGTGTGGGCATGAGATTAAAAGTGATCAAAGATGGATATCTCTTCTTACGCTTCTCACTTTAACCCCATTTCTCACATCATCTCATGCCTATATATATATATATGTGTGTGTGTGTGTGTATGTGTTTATGGCAATATTTTGAACAATAATGATTAAGTATTTGACTCGTAAAAACTATAAACTTATATTTACATTTCCCCTATTCAAGTTTTAAAAATCGCAAGTTTCCTCTCATGCCTTATAACGCCATATCACTTGTAAAACCATAAACTTAAAAAAAACTTGTAACCGTATAACGTGGCATGGAGGGTCGTGGCGTGACATAGCGGGTCGTGGCGTGCCATAACGAGCTCAATGCCTTATCTCGACGCCAAAGGGGTTAACATGGTGCGCCAAGGCGCGTTTTTTAGAAAATTGCTTTATCATGTTGTAAAAGGTTATCAAGCATTCACTTGCTTCATATTTGTATTTTATTTGATAAATCCACACAAGAGAACTATAGTCATCTACAGTAGGTAAAAAATAACGGCCTCAAAAAATCATGAAACTCTATAACTTCCCCAAATATCACAATGTATTAAATCAAAGCAACTCATAGTTTTAATTTCAAGAATGGCACTCGAGTTTGCTTAGCTTTTAGCCAAGCTTCACAAGACATATTATTAAACTACTATAAATCTTACTTAAAAAATCTATTTCACGAAGATTTTATCCGGAAGCATGCCCTAACCTTTTTGTGCCAAATGTCCTCACGACCCAAGACTACCAAATCCACCCCTTTATTCGTTGTTGACTCCATGTAGCAGAGATCATTGCGGCATTTACCCACGCCAATCAGGCCCCTCGAATGTAAGTCTTGTAAGACAAAGAAATCTGGGAAACTGTTACAACACAATCAAGGTCCTTTATAAATCGATTGACAGATAAAAGGTTGCATTTAAACAACGGTATATGTAGAAAATCCTTCAATTCCATTCCATTCACCAATGTTGTCTTCCTGAATCCTTTTATAGGCACGGTTTCTCCATTAGAAATGTTGACATGGTTTTCATGAGATTCCTTCCTTATTTGCTTTAAAATGGGAAAAACCACAAGGCTTGTGGCGTACTGGTTAAGGCTTATGATAGGTGGTCTAGCGTCTGAAGGTTTACAATTGGTCTCTGAAAAATGATTGACCAACCTTGCCAATTTTTTAGCGTTCAAACCCGGTATTGGGCTTGATTCATGGTTGACGCGAGTTTCCTACCTTATTTGCTTTCTTGGCCACCATTCCGGGTATTCTATGAGTTTGAAGCAACATTCAAATACGTGACCGGATTTCTTGAAGAAGGTACAATGATCCAATTTCTCTCTCGTCACGTGTTTGGCCACTTTGTGATGGATTCTTTGACCCATGTTACTATCCTTGTTCATGGCCCAATTATGTGAGTACGCTTGAAAAGAAACCGTCTCGACGTTTGGTTTTCTTTGGGGAAAAGATAGACCTTTGATGCTCATCCTTGGCTACCTGATGATATGTCGATCCAAGACTTGATTTAGCTTCATTGCTTAAATCTGAGTTTTGATGGTCCCAAATTTGTCATTTAATCCCTTCAAAAATTCATAGAGGTGTTCCTTTGCTTTTGTCTCCACCATTTTCTTTTATATCCCACACGTGCACCTTGGTGTATGTGAGACTGACTGAATCTCATCCCAAATTTTGTGCACTTTTGTGTAGTATGCTAAGACGGAAGCTTTATCTTGACTAGTTGAAGTAAGAGTTTGTTTTAACTCATAAGCTCGTGGTGTACTCTCCTTTCCAAATCGATCTTCTAGATTTGCCCATATTTCATTCATTGTGTTGGCGTATTTTGCGTTGTTTATGATTTACTTTTCCATGGTGGCGATGATCCATCCTTTGACCATCGCATTGCATCGTCGTTGTAGCATCATTTTTGGTGTCCCTTCATCATCAGGTACGGTAATGGTTCCATCAGTGAAACTAACTTTGTTTTTTACCAAAAAAAAATTATTCATCTCTTAAGACCAATCGGGATAGTTGCTATCCTTTAACGGGTCATTCACATGCATCTGGTTTGGGTAATCAGATACGTGAATGTAGTAGACTAAGTTCGTATCAACTAGGGGTAGGCCAGACTCGTCTTTTGGGTATGTTATAACGTTTTCGTCGCTGTTCTTCATCGTCGAAGGATCAGAGACAGTGATGTTAAGTTATACACCGCTCTTATACCATAAAGGAATTCAAAGTTTAATGGTTTTTAATAGCTTACTTTCATTCATTTGATCATGGGAATATAGAATACAAGGTAATAATAAGCCTCCAAAATAAACGGAAGATAAGAAAGGCAACAGATAAAGACAAAAAGTACGACCTAATCATATGTTTCCTTCATGTTGTAAACAAGATTGTCAATGGCAGAGAGATTAGTGGAAAAGGACTTCTTGAGACCGACATTTGTGATTTTGGGCGGTCGAAGTCGAGGAAGGAGACCGGAGAGGGGAGGCCGACAGGAGGTGCTGGAGAGGTTCTATGTGTATGTTTATATATATATATATATATATATATGCACAACATCGTTTGAGAAAGAGAGTTACGGTGAGAAGCGTAAGATGGGATCTGGACCTTGATCACCTTTAATCTTAAACCCACCCATTAATTGTGCTTCATACGGGGGATTGATCTGATGCATCCTTGGCGCATCTTATCTCGGTGCATGTTATCCTAATGTGCATCCAAGGGTGGAGATCCCTTCTTATGTTTCTCACCTTAACTAACTCTACTTCTCATCCGAACCCAACCCTACATATATATATATATATATTTTGTTGATTTTGTGTTATCTATTCTTTTGATATTACAATCTTGCAAGGATAATATCTAATTTTTAATAGATTAACGGGGCTTTTGATCTGATAGAATGGATTTAAAAGAATTTAGATTCCTGTGAAGAATTTTAGAATTTGAGGGACTTGGATTTGGATTTGGATTTGGATTAGGAATCTTTAATGTGTTGGGTTTGTACGATTTGTAATGGAATTAAACTTCGTTCTTTATAAATAATTTATAAAAACGGGTTATAAATAATTATAAAAATAATTAAATTACCTTTCTATTAATTCATTATTCAAAACCAATGTTTTTAACATATTTTAAAATATTATTACATATAATCGATGTTCAAAAAAACTCACCGCAAAAGCCGCCGTGGTCTGTCGTGTCTTAAAGCTTGTGTCTCACGCCATATTATGTCTGTGGCACGCCATTGGCATGATGTTTGGTTTTTGTAACACAATATTTGATTTTTCTTACTCTTTTAAATGTCTTATTTGTTAGGTTCTAATGTCCAACCTAATTTAAAACATTTAATATAATTGACTCATTTGATAAAGTAGAAAACATATGTTTTTACATGTATAATAATTTATGTGATATAAATATTTAACGTCATAAGTCACGCATTGGAAAACGTCGCAACCTCGTCGTGGCTCCTAAGGCTTGAGGCTTGACTTCGCCGCCATACAACAGCTCACGTTATTTTGAACCTTACATATAATTCTATGAAATTTAATGAAATGCCAACCAACCTTGTGGGATTTCAAAATCCTATATTTATGAGATTTTAACTTCATGAGATCTTTCAAACCAAGCATGTGACCAAATTGAATCAAATCCTACAAACCAAACTGATCAAAGATTACCCTTAACATGTTTTCTTATAGAAACATTTAAATATTCGTTACCTCTATTTGATTAAATGGTATTTTTATCTTTGTTAAGTTGAAATTTGAAGGTTTTTTATAATTAAAAATTGATTTTAACGGTTTAAAAAATATTTTTTGTATTTGCATTTTCGGTTTAAAATTATTTGTTTTGTTATATTTTTAGGGTATGTTTGGCAAATTAGCTGATGAGGTAGCTGATGACTGATAAGGTATCTAATGACTTATAAGTTAGTTGATAGCTGATAAGTTAGTTGATGAACAAGTTATGTTTGACAAAGACTAGCTTATAAGCATGTAAAATGATTAAAAAAGACATCTTGAAAAAAATAGTCAGTTACAAACATTTCATAATATAATTCAAATTAAATAAATGCATATATATATACTATATTATTATATTAATACCTATATCATATATATATATATATTTATATATATATATATATATAGAGAGAGAGAGAGAGAGAGATAGAGAGAGAGAGAGAGCTCAAGGTTCTAGTGAGAACTTTTTGGGTTTAAAGAAACAAAGGACAATTTTCTAGCCACGTATATATTTTAATAAATTAAAAAATTAATTGATAATAATCTAATTACTTAAAGGTATTATGGTCAAAATATTATTTTACGAATGTTACTATTCATGATGTCCATCAAATTGTACAATGTGCAATCTTAATTAATTTTTAACATTTTAAATATTAAATATATTTAAATAGATATAAGAACAAGATAAATATAAGAAACCAAACTCAGTATAATATATAATTTTAGAGAATTGAAAGTTTATTATTGTTAAAAATTAAAATATGAAATATCTTTAAAGAAAAGTTTATTATTTTTAGAACTTTAAAAATTAAAAAAGTTTATTATTTTGAAAAAATGTAGGTAATTTTTTTTAAACAAGAAGTGTTGATTATGAATGTTTACGTTCTCAAATCGTGTAAGAACAACACATGATTACAATGTTAATTATGTTAACAAAATCACATATGATTTCAGTATCATATATAATTTTGTACAAATGTTAATGTAAAATCATATGTGATTTTGTACAAATGTTATCTGTAAAATCATATATGATTTTGTACAAATTATATTGACACATGATTACAATGTCAAGTATGTCAACAAAATCACATATGATTTCGGTATAATATATGATTTTGTACAAATGTTTATGTAAATTCATATGTTGTTTTATACAAAGATAAATGTAAAATTATATATGATATAATTATATATAAATATAATATAACATTCTAATATATTATCGAATGATTTTACAAAATTTGTATATTCATAATATATTATAAAGTAATAATATATTAGAATAGTATAATATATTATTACTATTGAGCTCTACCAACTTTACCCATAAAAGAATTTACCCTTGATGGAAAGTATATTTCGGCATCCATTAATTACTTTAATGTCATCCAATATAATATCAATTGATTTTACAAAATTTGTGGCTTAGAAACCATTCATTTGTTTCTTTAAACATAGGTTGTTCTCGTATAATCTCTCCTCTATATATATATATATAGAGATTCATGCGAGGACGGTAACAATTTACGAGAATGCGAAGATAATCTTCAGTCAATTATTTTGTACATGAAAATTTTCATGTACAAAATCATATATGATTCAACAAAATTATATATGATTAGCCGTGACTTTTCCCGCAGCAAAAGTCGCATGTATCATTTTTAGTGTTAGTACAAAATCACATATGATTTTATACATGCAAAAATATTCATGTACAAAATGATTGACTGAGGATTGTCCTCACATTCTCGTAAATTGTTACCGTGCTTGCATTAATCCGTCTCTCTCTCTCTATATATATATATATATAATAGAAAACCCATGTCCACGTGTCTGCCTAATTCACATGACTCCGCCACTCCTGCTCCCTTTCTCGACGCCCTTCTCCCCAATTTCACAAAAATGTTTAGGGTTTTATAGTTTCATTCAGTTTTTTGTTTTTGGTTTTATGGTTTCTAAATATCATTTCGATGGGGGGGTGAATTTAAATTTGTGAGTGTGGAAGGGATTTGGGTTTGTTTCTTTAGGATTATTCATTTATTTTATTTGGAATTCGATTTGATCGTTTGAATCATAGGTTCAACGTATTGGTTTTCAATCTCCAACCACCCCATCCGATGGCCCCTTCTTTTCATCCGTCTCTATGAATTAAATATTCTGTTATCTCTTTTTTTGGAGCTGTTGTTGAACCTGCAGCTCCTTCCTCGGGGAGTCACTGGGTCGGGTTTTCTTATGTTTCTATGGTTTGATTTACTATTATAATATATTCTTTAATTTTTTTATTTTTGAAGGAAAATGAAATAAAAATTGAAGAGACGAAAATACCCTTTGACATAATGGATATATTTAGAGAAGTTAGTCTGAGAGACCAAAAGTAATGCAAAATGGCAACCACAGTGGCTAAAAAATATTTCAAAAGAGGAACGAAAGTTAAAGTAAGTATACAACCACAGGGACTAAAAGTGTAATTTACTCTTAAATATAAAATGAATACAAAATAATTGATCAATCTTACATATTCTAATTAATTAATATTTTAAAAAATAGGATTAATAATAAATTAAATATTTTATTAAAGTTATTTAATATATTTTAATTATCTATGAAATAAAATAATTTGACTTTAATTTTTATGTATTACATGAACATTTTTAGACTTGTTATACTTGCTTTTTGATATCCAAATTTATTTAGTAATAATTTAAAAACAATTGATGCAGTTAATAATATTAATAAACAATTATTAGTTATAATTAATATTTATTTTATAATTAAAATTAATTAATATTTTTATTAATTTTAATTAGTATAAATTAATATTGAATATTTATTTGTAATTAATAGTTAATATTTATTTATAATTACCATTCACTAATAATAAATAAATAATATTAATCAGGGTTATATTTGGAAAAATGTCAAAAAGCTTCTAATAAGTTACTACAAGTAACTTATCAATAAGTCAACTTATGCACATCCAAACAATTACTCAGAAAATAAACTATCTTATAAATCAGCTTATAAGCTTACTTATTTTTGTCAAACAATGCCTTAGCTATTGTAAATGCCTTTACTTCCAACTATTAGTTTGGCAAGTGCAAGGTACATGTCATTTTAACTATAGCAATTACATGTGTGTAAAGTTGTCTCATTCGATTAATGCCACAGACAAAATTGTTCTCAATCAGTTATATTTCTTTTTTGAACTAAACTGAGCCGAATTATCAGTTTCAATTCGATTAGTTGTACAATTTTTTAAGTACAATATACAACGAAGGCAATTTATTATCATATTGAAACAATATATTATACATAGCATCCTGTTCAAGTACATGTAGACAAAGACTAAAGCATTTTTATGTGGAAACTAGAGCTAGTCCTGAGGTTTGAGATACTCATAAAGAAAACGCAAAAAAATGCCCCTAGTATATGTATATAAAAAAAAAAATAAACAATTTGAATGGGTTTGGAAGCTAATCAAGTAGTCGATTCATTCTTACGACGATTTTATCTAATATAACAATAATGATACAACGGTGGGACATAAATCAAAACACATATAACGAAATATAAAATACATCACCTAAAGCGATGGTTTCGTGTGTTCTTTGAAGCAAAAATATCAAGCAGTTTATCATAGTTGATATTTGCTAAAAACATCATTGTTAGCATATTCATCTAGCATGTGGAATTATCGAAGTTTTCATTTTGATTGTAGGCTAACAGAAAAATAGAAATGATGGCAAGCTCATCAAATGGCAAAATGATAGTAACTAGATAATTAATGAACTAAACAGTATATGTAATATGTTCAATTCTGAAAAGAACGACTAATTTAAAATTCTCAAATATATCAAATAAAGGATAAATCTCTTTCTGTAAATCAATAATTAAATTAACTCGAATATCAAATCTAGATTTAACATCACAATTGATAAATCAAGCCTTAGATAAAAACTAGGTCAATGTCAGGTGCTACTAAAACTCAATAACAATCGTTACCTCCAAACGCGGAAGACGTCACCGAAAAGCTAGATCATTCTCGCATCTCTAATTAGCATTGAATTCATTATAGTGCCGCTAGTACCATTCCCAACAATAATGACTTGATGCGTATAACAAATAAAAAGGTTAGGCTTAACGCCTAGTGAGTTCAATCAATTTTCACCATAATTATAAAACAGTACAAATGAAAGACACTTGTTTAAACAAATGAAATGTATTTATCATAAAAATATAAGAATAATCTTGAACTTAACTTGCTAGGTCAGGTTAAACCTAGTTCTCAATCCTCATCTCCATCTTTCATTGGTGAAGACTTTAGATTCCCAAGAGTAATCTCTACAGATCTTCTCAAGGCAAAATCCAAATCATATCTAGAACTAAATCCACTCTAGACCTCAAAACACCTAAAGAAAGACTTACTTTTCAAAATCCTAAAATTAAACACCATAAATCTTTAATCCCCAAGAAATCTTTTTTTTTCCTTGAAAACCATCCTAGATTTGCGATCAAAGAGCCAAAATTGCCAATAGAAAAAGAAGATGAAAATGATGCTCAATTTTTTAGCCCAAGTCTTTCAAGTAACTCCCTATAACGAAGAACTGGAAGCTTCAAGTTAAGTCTCCTCTAAGATGCTTCAAAGTGTTTCCAACTACTCTAAAAAATCACCCAAAACGTGAGAGGATTCAAGTGGGTGAAGAATGAACAAACCCCAGCTTAAAAATGAGGTTTTAAAACACGATCTTGGTGCTCCCACGACCTTTCCTGCGACCTTAGTCGTGTGGTAAGCCGTCGTGTCCACATCACTGTTTTGATGAAATAGAGAGTTGCAAGACTTTTTCCGCGACCTAATAGAAGGATAACTATAGCAAGATTTTATGTTTCGTTCCTGGTGCCACTTTTTTCTAGCATAAGTCGTCCATACCATAAGGTCTTATGACCCAATGAGTTCCACTTATGGTATGACCTCCAAAGACTCATTACAATAAATCAATCTTAGTAGTATGCCCATAAAATACGAGTCTCGCGATATGTGGTACCTATCATTAAAACTCTAATGTATATAATACAAGAAACTAAACAAGTAAAACTCTTCATCTTTCACAAGGACTTAGTTTCTTACATATTCATGGCCACCTAGCAATCAATAATCAAAATCAACTTCATCAAATAAATCTAATCTAAATCATAACTTCATCCAAAAATATGATAAAAAAAATCAATTCTAGATCAAAATATCAACTTAATAAACAAGGCATAAACACATTAGATGAACCTAATCTAAGCATAACTTCATCACTAATTATCAATAAAAACAATAAAATAGGATTAAAGATCTAGAGATTACAAAAAATTTAAATTCCGAACATGAAATTTTTAGACTTCCGGTCACTAATAAAATAAAATTTGTAGGTTTCTTGTAAGTATAATTAACTCGTGGGTCGCTAATAACTAACATTATAGTTTTTAAGTTTATGTACAAGTTATCGATCTAGTACTGCTTTGGATTTAGAATATTACAAAAAGGAATTAGAGTGGATCCTTAAGCCATCTAGATGGTGAGGCAAACCTCATCAAGGACGATAGATTCCTGAAAGATTATTTTAACGTCATAGGCGAATTTCACATCTTTCATAAATAAAGAGAAAGTTGGATGGGTTGTGTGACAACTCATCTCACATTGATTAAAGGTGAAAATTATGAGCTCGTAAGTTGGTTTAAGTGGGGTGTGGGCCGTGGCAAACCATCACACCTAGTTAGAAGGTTAGATGTGTCAGAGCATCTCCAAAAGACATTGTAAGATCCTACATTGGTTGGGGAGGAGAACAAAAGTTGGCTTATAAGGGACTTGGATACCTCCTCTATCAGACGCATTTTAAAATCGTGAGTCCAAGTACATGGACAAAGCGGACGATATATGGTACGCTTGGCCTGGAATGTTACAGATGGTATCAGAGCCGGGAACTGGACTGGTGTGCCAGCAAGGATGCTGGGCTCCCAAGGAGGTTGTATTATAATATCCCACATTAGTTGGGGAGAGGAACAAAGTTTGCCTTATAAGGGACTTGATACCTCCTATATCAGACGCGATTTAAAACCGTGAGTCCAAGTATATGCACAAAGCATACAATATCTGATAGGGTTGGCCTGTAATGTTACAGATATGCTATATTTTTTTTTTCTAAAATAGAGTAATTAAGAAAGTCAAAATCTCTAAAGAAATTACTTCCAACTCCAAGTTATTCTATTTTAGAGATTGTAGTATTTATTGTATTATTAAAATAATGAATATATTAATAAAAAATTATTTTTCTCTTCTAATTATTTTATTTCCATGCAATCTTATTTGGTGGAATGATTAAAATATTATTTATCTTTCTCAAAAAATGGGTTTTAGAAAATTTTCCAAACTTGAAGATGTTTATATTCTCCCTCAATTTTTTTCTCTATTTTAGCATACAAGATAACATAGCTGTTGCAGCAATTTTTTTTTGTTAAATTCTTATTTTTCTCTATTTTAATATAGCTGTTAAAGATGTTTTAAAATCTTTAAAAAATTAAATTGTAGATGACTAATAACTTTTATCATGATTTTAAGTTTATTTAGAAATAATTGAATCGGACTAATGATCATGGAAAAATAAATCTATATGTTTATCTTATAATTTAATATGTATATGTAATTCAATAAAATTAAAGGAAAATCAATTTATGGGCGAAATCAATGTTAATTACAAATATTTCTACAAAATCGATGATGGGTAAAAAGTAAGATTAAATTGCATTCTTGCCTATACATATATTGAATAGGGTTGAAGTTATTATATTTACTTTTCAAAAGAAAAGTATAACGTAACTTGAAATTATTGGACAATATGTCATTTTCAAAGATTAAGATGCATGTCCTTTATGACATTTTATAGGTCCTAAAAGAATTGTAAAATAAGCGCATTCTATAAGTACGAAATAAATTTTAATAATATTGTTTTTATCATAAAAAGTAATTTTGAATAAAAAAAATACTAATAACTTGTATAAAAGTATTTTTTTCAAGCCATTTTAGACGTAAAATCAATCAATATTTACATATGCATTAATATTAACTACCATTTTCACATAGTATCGTAAATCCGTTCTACCGTCAAACATTTTCTATGATATACCTATAATATATAGATTGACATCATTTAATGTCACAATATTGACAATTTAAAGTAACACTTATGTAAATCAATATAAATCAGTTGCGTTTCCATGTCACATTACTAGTCTTCGTCACTATTTTAAACTTTTAAGGTTAAAAATAAACTTTTTAGAAAACATCATTCTTAAAAGCAAAAGCTCATCTTGGTAATCGCATGAGATATTAAATTCGTTTTATAGATAAGAGAGTATTTAAAATTCATGTACTCAAATATTAGGTATTAAAGTGTCAATATGTATGAAAAAACAAAGATAGTTTTGAAATTCTAAATATGGATATAAGTTTGATCGTCTTAAATGACTGTTAATTGCTTTTCAAAAGTTAGGGGTTTTCTTAGATAATGTGACGTTTATTTTAAAAGTGCCCTAAAAACTTGTTGCAACGTCCAAAAACATCATATAAATTTATTACAACGTTTTTAGATAGGACATTTTATTTTTTGGTCCTATAATTTATGTCATATAAAGTGGTCTATTAGGACGCTTATTTATAGATGGTGTTATATAAACCCAATTTTGTTATAATGTGTTCTCTGTATTAGTTAAATTGTCAATATAAATTAATCTAAAATATTTTTTGTACGTTTAACTAAATAAACTATTTAAATGATATAAAAGACCATATTACCCTTAATTGTTTTTTTATTCAAAGGATTACAACAAATCAATTTATTTCTCGTTCATGTACATAAAAAAGCCTTCAACACCCAAATTCATCCAATTTGAACCTTCACCAACACCCTAATCCATCCAAGTAAACCATCAACACTTCCTTCAATAAATCACAAGACTTGTGGCGTACTGGTTAAGACTTGTGGGGGATGAGTCTAGATAACCCAACTACCCCAGGTTCGAATCCAGGCGCAAACAACTTGTAGCCACCGGGGAATTATCTCAGGGCTGCATATTTTAGCAGTCTTAAAATTGTCAGTGATTAGTCTAGGCAAATATCTAGCATACTCTTTCCAAAAAAAATACAAATAGATGTTGGGGTCCCTTAAAGTAAATAAGTTATCTTGTAGATGAATAAGCCGTTTCCAAACTGGCATGTATGTCTTACTGAATAAACTATACTTGTTATTAACTCATTAAGCCACTTTCTAACAACCCTTAGGTTTGCTTGGGACGCGAGGGTTACCCATCAAGATTGAACTTGCTTGTGAAGAAAAAATAGATCATTCTCAAGCCATATATAACATGCAGAATCACTTGCTCTATATAATGTTTTCTTAATCGTTGTTGAAAGAGAATAATTTAATTATAGAATAACATGAAAAATTTGGATCAAATAAATTATTATTGAAGTAGGTATGGAAAAGGGTATCTTATTCGGAATTCTAAATGTTATAGGGTTGGCTCTTTATATCTACATAGACCAAAAAAGCCCGAACAACATTTAAAAGATAAATAAAGCTTTCAATGTAAGGATATTTTAAAGGGCCTTATCAAATTTACCATAGAAAATGTTTAAAATGCTTCTTACTTCATGAGCACACAACAAAAGTTAACAAAAACTAGCAACAGATGTTGAAACGAATGATCATAACCGAAACAAGATGCATACAGAAAAAAAAATGATTTGTGATAAATAAAATTTATGGATGAAAATTAGTAAAAATCAACACAACAATTTAGTCCAATAATTCTTAGCATCTCCAATAATTTATACAAAATTTCTTGAAAAAGAAGGGAAAAAGGTCAAAGTCTTCACAAAACAAAAAATACATTTAACTTTAATAGCTTTTTTTATTTTGAAGATTTCTATTAATATTGTAAGTTATTATATGTCCACGTCAAGTGTCACACATAATACTGCTAATAAGTATGTAAAATTATAACGGTGACACATAAAGAATATGTACCCTTTAATTATCAGGAAAGCCAAATTAAATCATGTTGATTATTAAAATGATTATCTTTCAACACAAATTATAAATTTATGTTAAAAATGTAATTATGATTATTACGAGGTGTTATGTCTAAATATAAATATATTTATGAATGATTACAAAACTTTGTTTGAGTTATAGTCTATCTATAATTCAATCAACCTATAAATAAGGTGATGAGTCTAACCTTTGATGATTCAATCTTTTAGGTTTTAGCTATTAGATAAAAACAAAAAAAGAATATTATCTTTTTTTCTTTGAGGAACACATATTAGATTTAGGGTTTTTTAGATTAGCACCTGATAGAAGATAACAACGTGTTCGTGTGTGGATCTACATAGAGAAAATCTACATTGATTTAAAAGGTGTTTCGTTAGAACACACGTCAAATCTGAAAGGTAAATTCTCTAAACACCTTATGGTTTCTTTAGTGTTGTTTCAAATGTAATACGATCTGACTAAGGGTTTTAATTTTGAATATTATTGGATCCGGTTAAGTGTTTTAATGGTTATATAATTGATTTAAACCCCTATAGTGGTATCAAAGCCACTTTGACATCACAACGATCAAATCGGAATTAAAATCGAAACAGACAACCCCCTAGAGTCGTCGGCATCGTGGCTAGGGTTTTCTCGTGCGCCAATTGTCGACCTTGAAGCCCCACTGCTATGTCACTGCTGGAATGAAGCCTTGTCGTTGTTGCCATTGCGGTTCACTATTGCTACCCTAGGGGTGTTCAGAAAAATCTTTGGACCGCTCAAAATAGCCAAACCAAGTCAAACCATACCATTTTTGGCAGTTTAAAGAGTATGGCAGTTTTATCCGGTTTGAAAATTTGTCAAACCGCTCGAATCTGTCTGTTTTGCGGTTTGAACGTTTTTTCTAAACGGTCTGAACCGAACTGACCGCTAAAAATACACATATTTTAGTTATATTTAGTTTTTCATGTTATGAATTCACCTTTATGATACAATTAATAAAAAGTTCGTCAAAAACATTATGTTTTTAGTTTTCATTTCTCTATTGATCGCATCGATCTAAATTGGAAAAATCTCGAAGTCTGCCAAAAATCAAATCTAGAATTTCTTTATCCTTCTACTTGTTCAATGTTGTCCAAAATTCCATCTATTGTTAGTGGATTTGTTTAACGTTTTTTCAACTTGCTGAATTTTTTTAATTATATCAATAGATGTATCTTTTTATAATTCAATATCTTGCTTTTTAATAATGTTATATTGATAGAGATCTCATTTTGAATATTGATGTTATGTTTTTCTAAGTTTAAAGAATATAATAAGCCCAAACTGTCTAAATCGGTCAGACCATACTGCCGTTTATGGTCCGATTTGACGGATTTTGTCTGGTTTATGGTTTGGAGGGTTAAACCGTCTAAAGTAGACTACGAACACCCCTACCTGCAGTCATGTAACGCCCAGGATTTGAAGGACATAGAATTTTGTATGTAGGCCATAAGTTTATTATTAGAAAAATCCTTGTTGTGAATTTTAGAAATCTAAGTTGTTAAGTGGTGGGTTTTAATTTACTGGTGCTATACTAAAAAAGAACCCACCTACACACAATTTTCCTTCCACGCGACTTGCTTTACGACCTGGGGTCGCGTGGAGCATCGTGTTACCCACTATTCGTCTCCTGCCCCACACTTGTGGGACCACCAACGTGAGCTGGCGTCACGGCACGGGCCACGGGAGTACCGATATTTCATTCCTGAACCTTAAAACTGGATTCCAGCCCCAAATCTCATAAAACTCTTTTTCTCATCAGATTTTCTCTCAACCACTCCCATTTACTCTGATTTTTGGAGACTTTACTCCTCCTCACCAACCATTCTAGAGAATTTACTCCCCATTGAAGCTAAGGATTCAAGCTCAAGTATTAGCATCCTCAAGTATTAGCATCCTCTTCTCCATTTCTCAAGTGTTCTTGAGGTTTTCTAGGGTTTGCTCTAAATCCAACCATTGTGAGTTCATCCTACACTTTTATAAAACTATATACATGTTAAAATATTTCATTTTACTTCCTACAAGATTATATTTCAAGTGTTTGCATATTTGGATGATTTTGACAAATTAGGTCAAACTTGGGAAATTAGGGGTTCACACATATTTCAGTAAATCACATATGGGGAGTGGTTTTAAAACACTTGTGTGATGTTATTTCAAAGTATTTATGGATTTGGAGTTCAAAACTATTATGTTCATGTATTTTAGATTTGTTTGGTAAAATGAGTATACATCCTTGATGAGAACATTACTATGTCAAACTTTAGCATTTAGGTAAAGAGTTGTATAGCTAATTTGATATATAAATTCACATGACTAGAATGTAATGGATCCATAGGGATAAAAGTCGGTATATCATATAATTTCAAGGTATAGACCTAGTGTGGTTGAACTTGTTAGGGTAAAATCTAAAGGTATAGATCTAGTGTGGTTGAACTTGTTATCCTCATAGACGAAAGACTTTGAGTAGTTGCGCTTAATAACATATTAAACTATAAACCTAGTGTGGTTGATCTTAATGATTCTTATTTCTCAAGTAATGTGTATCTAACATTGTTTGTGACCTACTTTGGTGTTCTGTCACACGGAATGATATATCGGGTCTCCCCCATTAACTTTGAATATGTCATGCTATCCCAAGGGCAAGCGTAGGTAAAAGGTTAAGATATTTTTTTAAAGCTATGTTTTTGTTTCAAAAGTTTAATAACTTTATTCATATAACTGTTTGTTCTCACTTGTCGTTAAGCCTAACATTTTTTCTCAAATGACATGTATATTAGGTGATCTTATTAGCAGGGCTCCTAATGTTTGAGCGGAGCGTCGTGCCAGTTGAGGCATCTTTTGGGATTGCACTATCACGTGCATTTTGGAGATTACTAGAGACATACTTTTAAGGATATTAGCAATACTCGATCATAATCTATGTTTCAGTTTAGTGTAGATTATTAGGTTGTACTTTTAGTATCCATTAATTGTTGTGAACTCTTATTACTACTTCCCCTTTTGTTGGGTGATATTTATGTTATTAAGCTTCCTTTCTTAGATTGTTTCGATTTAAATTGTCTCCTATTTTTAGGGTGTTACAAGTTGATATGAAAGCTCTAGTTTAAGTGAACTAGATATCAATTTAAGATGCCTAGACTTAAGCTGAGACTTTAAGTAATGAAATATGAGATGTGGATAGAAACTCCTAAGATAGGAGAACTATAGAGTCGACGGAAATGCGCCAATCATGAAATGTGACTTTGGTAATAAGAATTCTTATATGTATGATATATTCAAAATATCACTTAGCTAATGTTATTTTGGGTATACTGTTATGTGAGCATACTTATCTTACTATCGTTGTGATGATTGATGAATTTATTATACGTATATATGTTAGTTTTGTCTTATTCTCGTCCTTATTCTCTATGGCAGAACAAGATGGTTAATACGTGAAATAGATTACGAAGTGAAATGGATGGTGCGGAGGGTAGTATTTTACTCTGGGCCAAGCAGAGGGAGTCGGTGGCACGTAATTACCTCCACTCCCTACCTTTCCACAAGGCTTAAGGAGCCGAGTGGAATGTGTGCAAAGGATAAACCTTCTCTCTGATAACCCGGTGATGCAAGAAGTGGACCCTCAAGAAGAACTCAAAGCAAGTGTGATACAGAAGGTCACTTCTACCAAAGAGAAGCAACATGAAACCTTCATGAAGATGTTTGAGGAAAGAGATGCTAGTAACCGAAGGCATGAGGCAGTTGCTGAAAATGTCGTGGGGGTTCTAGAGGGAAAGAAAATGTCAATGTCACTGAAGAGACGACGGTGTTCGGAGTGAGGCGTGCAGAGAGGTTGTTCATTGAAGACCTTTAGGTGCACCAAACCACTCAAGTTTTCAAGCTCAAACGATCCAGTAGTTTGTGTGAACTGGATTAAGGAGATCGAGCAAGCATTTGGCTTAAGTGAATGTGAAGAGAAACAGAGGTGAGGTTTGCCTTGCAGATGCTTAGAGGTGAAGCTTTGGGTTGGTGGAACATCACCAAATCCACTCTTGGACCCACTATCATCTCCACGCTGACTTGGAAGATGTTCAAAGGGAAGTTCATGGAAGAGTATTGCAACGAGAGAACCATTGACCAACTAGTGGACGAGTTTCGATCTCTTAAGAAGGGAAGCAAGACTGTAAGAGAATACTCTCGCCTATTTGTGGAAAAGTTGAATTTTGTGGGGTACATGGCCCCGGATGAGAAGGAGACAGTGAAAGCTTATATAAAAGGCTTTCCATCCGACATAATGGAAATTATGGCTGAGCATCGGAACCGGGTACCCGTCTTTGGAACCGGAACCGCTCCGGAACTACCGGTTTCGGAACCGCAACCGATGTGATTGGTTCCGGTTCCTAAATACAAAACCGGTTAAGACTGGTTCCGATTCTTATTTTTTTGGAACAGTTACCCGTTGGGTACCCACCGGGACCGGGTACCTAGTCGCACTGGGTACCCATAACCGGAACCGACAGGTACCCGCTAATTTTAAATAATTTTTTTTTATATATTAATAAAACTATATTTGTTATTTTGTTATACTTTTATATTATTTGTTAGGTATTCACGACTTGACGTGAAGTATTATGGAAATAGTTTTGTTGATATCAAGACTCAAACTATCAAGTTTATCTATGTAATATTGAGTTTTTATCGGATTAGTTTTGCCAATTTGTTGTATTTATTAACTTAAGTCGGTAAATTTTACCCGATTAGTTTTTATCGGATTAGTTGTGTAGTTTATAATTACATCTTTATCATATGCAATTTAAAAAAATTAAAAAAAGTTGAAATCGGGTACCTGGTACCGGAACCGGTTCCTAGCGGTTCCGGTTACAGTTCCAGTTCCAAAATATAAGGAACCGGTGTTAGCGGTTCCGGTTCCAAAATTCCAGAAACCGTCGGTTCCGGTTCCATGAAAATTGGTCGGGTACCTGGTTATGCTCACCCCTAATGGCAATGGTTCGAATCTCGAAAGCCTCTATTCTTAGAGAGGAAATCGAACAAGCACAACCAATGGAGGATGTCTATAATCTAGGTAAAGAAGAAAGGGTTATGATGGGTGAGAAGAGGAACTGGGAGGGAAACTCGGTGCCCTCCAAGAGATCGGGCCAGTACAACAACAACAACAACAACCGGAGGATCGAGTTTAGAAAGGAACCTAATTGGTGTTCCAAATGTCGGAGCAAACATTTTGGAGCATGCAACTCCTCTCCAAGCGGTTGTTTCAAGTGTGGGAAACTTGGCCACACTATTTGTGAGTTCCTGGTATTAGGATAAGAAGAATTGCTAAGTATGTATCAAATCTGCAGACTTATATTCAGAGATCTAAACATGTGGTGAAAAAACGAAGTATCGAAGTCTGCAGAACAATCCTCAGAGTTCTGAAGTGAAGATTTCAGAGTTCGGAACAACTGAAGATTTGTCTAAGACATGAAGTCTACAGAGGAGACTTCAGAGATCTGAATAGAGGACTTCAGAGTTCGGAAAGGAACTCTGAAGTGAGAAGATACGAAAAATGAATGTTGAAATAGTGTTCCTTAACCGAACTTTAAGCAAGGACATGTACGTGGTATAACCAAAAGGTTTCAAACATCCACGGTATCTTGAAGAGGTAGGGTTGTACAGATTGATATCCATTGGATGTGAGGGGAACCGAACCGATCCAATCATCCACTAGATGTTGGATTTTGTCGATCAAACTGATCCGATTAACATCGGACAACCAAACCGAACCCCAATTGATGATTGGATCGGTTTGGTTCCATCCATTGGATATTTTTATTGGATATACATTAGATATCCAATGAATGATCCAATGTTATTTGATCCATACAATGTGTTAATTCAATCCAATTTTTTAACAATGAAACAAATTAATTAATCACTTTTAATATGTGTTAAAACCAACAATTTTTTTTTTTTGATTTAACAAAATTGAAGACAAACTAACTGGATGATAGTTGGATGATGGTTGGATGGATAACTGGATGGTCATTGGATGGTTAACTGGATGGCAATTGAATGGGAATTGGATGTTGGTCGGATCGGTTCGGTCGGTTTTGGTCTGTTCTAGAGCGCCATCCAAGAACCAACCGATCCAAATTGGATGTTGAAATTTTCAATCCGATCCAATCCAATTACAATTGGATGTCCAATTATAGTCGGTCGGTTCCAATTGGATCGATTGGTTTTCTGCACACCCTTATGAAGAGTATGCAAATTGCAAAGGTTCATTTATGGACTGAAAAAAATATCTCGTAGTTAGAATCATTTTTTTGACGAGAAAATTAAGGAATTTGATTTTGTAAAGAACGAAGATGAACCTTGTGTAGACAAGTGATAACTTCGTTATCTAACGAGTTATTCAGCCCCAAACAAGAAGTTTTACGGCTTGTCTTGAAGTAAAAATTGACTTTTTGGACTAATATTGTTTGTAAGTGACGTATAGACATACAAGATAGCAAAGGGAAGAAAAGTGTCTACTTTTACCCCATTTTTGACATCCCGGATGCATAAGGAGTTTAACCGAGTTAACGAGCAAAGAGAGCCGAGTTTGGACCTTTTGTTATAGTGCCATGAGATTGTGACACCTGGCAGGATCGCACCAGATGTACCGTAGCTCCCAAAATTATTCTAATGTTGGTGGTTGACACGGGCAACAGTGGCCCACGATTGTGACATGGCACAATCGTCTGTCACAATCGCCTACGGGGGGCTGACAGTATTAAAAGCTCCTAAAACCTACCAGCTAGGGTTATCTCGGGATTGGTGGAGGCTAGACCTATTCTAGAGGCGATTTTAGAGTTTTCAAGCTGGAAAAGATGCATTGCTTTGATTGTGAAGGTGGAATTAACAAGTGAAGCTCAAGATTGGTAGTTGGTATCATTTATTGAGGGAGTTTTCATTCCATTGTATCTTTTGATTGAGAAACAATATGTTGGGTGTTATTATCTTCATTTATTTATGCTATTTTCTACTAGTAACATGAGCTAAACAATTTAAAGGTTGGGGGAAGGATGGATTTTGGATTCTTATTATTAGTTATATGATATTTGCATTTATTGAGTTATTTCTCTTTGTTGGACAAGTTCTTATATCTTATTTTTCATGTGTTGCTAGATATGACATTTTGCTATGTTATGGTTGTATTTCCTTTTGACAAAATTGGTTTTATAACTAGATTAAAGATATTTGAACCTATGGTGAGATATTGGATAGAGATATACCAAGTAAACCATAGTTGTTGTCTTATGTTATTCTTATGCTTAATGAGTTGATTGTTTATTTTTATTAGTCGAGAGATATAATATACATTTCATGATATATATTCTTGCCATTGCTTGAGAAAGAGTAGGGAGTGTTTAAGGAATAGCCATTGTCTATCTTGTTTAATGACTCATGAATGTATATCTTGTGTTTGTTAGTGGAATCCAAATGAAATCCAACCCCTAGCCTTCTCTAATCTTTCAAAATAAATCTTCGTGTTGGTTAAAACTCTTGTTTGAGCCTTTTTGTTGTGTGAACTTGCTTCTTCTCTCTAGATAAGTAAAATTATTATTTACAGCACAAATCATCTTTTCAAACAGACCGGTTAGTAGCCACTACAAGAAATTACTTCTACAGCGACAAAGGCTTAGCGACGACTAGCATTCATCGTTGTATGTATTAAAATAAATTTGTAAACATTATAGTTTTTATCTACAACGATGACACGTCGTTGCTATAGGTAAACTAAAGCGACGGGCCAATAGTGACTACTCTAGAACGACAAGAGTCGTCGCAATAATCTCTAGCAACGATAATTGGAGCATCGGCAACGACTTTTGTCGTCGCAACAGGGAAGATTTTTTGTAGTGAGTTGTAGTAACCTTGTGGTACTTAGTCTCATAGTTCCTTGGATCGATTCTCGTACTTCGTACTTTATTACTTGATTGACACCGTACACTTGCGGTAGTTTTAGAGGGTTGTAAAATCTTCTATCAAGTTTTTGGTGTGTCAAAAGAGTCTCCAAAAATAGAGAAATCGTCCATGAATATCTCCATCGTCTTGGTCAATAGGAGCAGGTAGTATTACTGATCCTATTTGTCGATGACATATTAATCATCAAAAATGACATCCCAATACTTGAAGGTGTAAAAGTTTGGTTAGAGAAGTGCTTCGCGATGAAGATTTAATAGAGGCGACATATATCCTTCACATGAATAACCATCAAGATAAATCTACACTCTTAATTAGATTAAGCCAAATACATATATTGACAAGATCTTGAAATGATTCAAGATGTAAGGTTCCAAGAGAGGAAACTTGAAAATGGTACATGGCATACAACTGAGTAAGACTCGGTGTCCTAGTGCGAAAAAGGACATTAATCGTACGAAGGGTGTTCTTATGCTACAACTATCGGTTCTATCATGTATATGTCATGCTATGTACTAGACTGTACATCTCGAATTCCCTAAGCATAACTGCAAAATATCAAGCAAATCTAGGCGATGCTAACTGGGTAGTATGAAGAACATCATGAAGTGTCTGAAAAGAAATAAGGATGTGTTCCTACTATATGGCGGTCAATAAAGAGATACATGTATCCAAGGGTATGCCGATGTTGGTTTCCAAATTGACTGTGATGACTTTAAATCACAATCGGGATATGTTTTTGTGCTAGATGATGGTGTTATAAGTTGGAAAAGCTACAAGATATTTACGATGATATATTGAAAACAGAATCGGAGCACATCAGATGCCATAAGGAAGCTATTGGATAAAGAAATTCATCTCAGACCTAGGAGTTTTCCTAGCATGTGCGACCATGTCGAGATCTATTGCAAAAATGAGGGTGTCATAGCTCATGCAAAAGAACCAATGTCACATCAACACTCCAATAATATGTTGAGACAATATCACCTAACCGAGAGATTATTGATCGAGGTGACATGAAGATATGCAAAGTTCGATCAGAAGACAATCTGATAGGTCCTCTCACCAAGCACATGCGCCAGAGCAAGCATGATGCTTATACTAGTTCAATAGGCTTGAGGTTTTGCAATACATTGATTTCAACTGTAAATTTTAGTACACCTTAAATTTATTAAAATCGTTATATTTTTACCTGTTATGGCATATTGGATATGAGTATTTATATTAAACGTTCTTATGCTCGTTATTAACATGTTTAAATATCCTTGAATAAATATGATGATCATGTTATTCAAAAATTGTCCTTGATTAGTTATTACCAGGGGATGATCATATTATTCAAAAATTATCCTTGATTAGTTATTACTAGGGGACTGGTAATAAATCAAGATCATTGTTATCTGGTCATAGTCTAAGTTGGAAGTGCACTAAATGAAACCAAATTCACATGCGTTTGTCGATGCACAAGCGTTGGACAAGACCTACTGTGAGGATCACTTCATAGATCGGTGCCATTAAGTGAGTCTTGAAATGGTAAACACTCTTATTATCAGACCTGAGATGTGCATTGGGACGTAATTCATAAAGAGTGTTATACTTTGATATAGTCTACTGTCACCCCTAACAAAGTAATCATAAAGGCTACATTGGATATAACATGAATTGTGTATAGGTCGTGTACATGCAATATGGGATTTACTCTTCTCAATATCAAAGAGGTATTTTTGGGGCCCTTGATGACATAGTTTGAAACACATAGCCATTGACAAGTGGATTAGTTGAACTAATAACACTTATGTAATAAATAGGTCGGTATCAAGAAACATAACTTTGAATTTCAAAGGATGAGAAAGATCTATGCCTTAAGTTCAAAACAAAATATCGTCAAGCAAAAGGATAACAAATGATTCTACCATATGATTGATTGGATCAAACAGATTGTTCAAGGAAAGAACATTTACGTAGCCTTGAGGGCGGTGACGTGTTGCTAAACGCTTACCATAGTATGTATTATCGTGTATCGTGTGGAAGTGGGAGAATGTAAGTTATTATATGCCCACGACACATGTCACAAAGAAATATTGCCAACAAGTATGTAAACCTATAAGGGTCGTATACAAAGGATACATATGTTTCTATTATCAAAAAACCCGAAGTAAACTATGTTGATTATTGAATATTCTTGAAGAATAATTATAAACATGTGTTAAAAATGTACTTATGATAATTATGAGATTTTATATGCAACTATAGATATTTACGATTAAATATATATATTTAAGGATAGTTAAATCTTATTTGAGTTATAGTCTATATACAATTTAGTCAACCTATAAATAAGATGATGATCCTAAACTTTTAACGATTCAGTCTTTTAGGTTTTAGCTATCAGATAGAAACATAAAAGGAATATATCTTTCTTTTCTGTTAAGAAACACATATTAGATTTAGGGGTGATAAAAGATAACAGTATGTTCGTTTGTGGATCTACTTAGAGGAAATCTACATTGATTTCTAAGGTGCTCGTTTAGAACTCACGTCAAATCTGAAAGGTAAGTTCTCTAAACACCTCTACTGATTCTTTATTTATTTTTTTGAATGATTGTTAAGTGTTTTAATTTTACAAAAGCTTTCTAAATAAGTAATCTAAACTATTTTCTCGTTGCTTTTTAATGTTTACAAAATTGACTTAGAGCCTACAAATATATTAAAAACATTTTTTAGAGAAACTCTTGAAACAAAAAAAAGCTAAAAACTTCAAAAACTTCATATTTTTATTTTAAAGAAGCTTCGAAGGTGAAATTTTCTTATCTAAATATCAGCTCTCATATTAGTATAAGAGATTGATGAAACTATTTAAACCTTATGCTTCAAAAACATGAACATAAGACCGGTCCTCTTTTGTTTATCTTGGTTAGAAAAAATAGTAGATGTCGAGGTACATGAGTCTTTTAAGTGTTATGGGGTTAATATATTATGCTACAAGTTCAAAACTAAATGACTTTAACTCAAAATGAGAGTCCATAGATGTTATTGTCACTACAAAACAAATGACTTTCATCCATAAAAATTCACCCTGGGAAATTTCCTTGGGTGATTACTACGGATCACCCAGGAAATACTAATGGTTCCGGTAAAATCCGATGTTTTCAAGAAAATACTAATGGATTACCCAAGAATTTCCTGGTAATCTGTCATTGATTTGATTTACCCACCAACAAATTAACCACCAATTTTTGTGACGGTTTTGTGACGAATCACCCTTCAACGACGAATTTCCCAGGGAAATGGTCGTAGATGTAAGCCTTCTATTTTAGTAGAACGCACCTCTCCCTGTCACCTTTACAAGATAGAGCCTTGGACACGTGGCCACACACCCGCTATCTTACGCACGAAAATAAAATTTAATGACCGTAAACAATAATAATCTCCCACCTGTTTTCTATAAATTTCAGCACTTCCTATTGATAATCTTCTCATGTCTTGAGTTGCCTATTACCATTTTAGAAAGAGAGAATATACTTCTTTAGGAGATAATTGAAGATGTTGGGTGTGTTCAATAGTTCAATTGTCTCACCGCTAGAGGAGCTAGTAGTTGTCGGAAGTCGAACATCGTCGCCGAAGATAATGACAAAGGCACTCATGAATCGGCTTGTCAGAAACAAAGCCTAAGTGGTATCGATCAAGATTGGAGATGATGTTCAGTTAGTGTGTACTAACCAAAAGGAGTCAATTATTCACCCAAGGTAAAAATAAAATATTTTCAAATATATCTGAACTACAACGAATTCCACAATTCTTTGTGTTGAGGTTAGAATCAAGAAGTTGATTGTCAAACACTTTGAAAACCAACGCCCGATCTTGCTTATCTTGAAGCACATAAACTAATCGACATATAACACGTCAACCGTAAATAAATGGTTGAATTGAATTTCAAACAAAATACAAAATAACATAATTATGCTAGACACTCGAGATAGATCAAGAAAATTTATCCACCGAATCTATAACCGGTAGCTTTTGAGTTAAAATATTAAAAGAGTAAGCAAATTTCTATGTTTCATATCTATACGTATATTTCCCAAAGGTCATTGTAACGCATCATTGAGTTCTTTTTGTTCTTAGCGACGTTGGTTTGCGTTTTTCTCTAAATATTTTGTGTTTTTTATATGTTTATCAACATTTATACTCGAATGTTCAGTATGAATAACGAATGACATTTAATATAAATAACAAAGGTGAAATTCATTAAATATTTATAATGAATAATACCACATTCAATATAAATAATACAACATTCAGTATGAATAACAAACAATCATAATTCACGTTAAATTTATTTATTATTCATGATCAATAATAAACATTCATCATGAATAAAAAACAACATTTGATTATTATTCTATTACAAATATATTAACTTAATTATATTTAAAGTTAAAACAAACTATAGTAACCTTTATGATTACTATATTTAATTACTCTTATTTTATAAAATAAAAGATGTTATTGGACATAAAATAAAATTTATGATGTTATCAATTATTTAAATTAATATATTTATGAGTATTATTACAATTTAAATGTATATGTTTAATTGATATTGAATTATTGATACAAGTTGATCTATATAGTTGTATGCGGAAATCTCATGGTTCTTGGTATCCCATAGAACATAACTTTAGTTAATAAATTTAAATGCATTGAGATAATTACATCTACAACGGTCTTTAAGAAACTAGTTAACAACTTTTTTTAATTAGCTTGATCTTTTAAGGATGGAAACCACGAGTGGATCAATGAACAACGGTTTTATGAACCAAGTTGAATGATTATAGATGTATAATAAGATAAGAGTATAAAAAACCTAAATTAAGTGCAAGTATTAAAATAATTATTTATTAGACCTAATCTTTTAACATATTTTGATTAACATATAATTATATATATTAACATGCATAAAAAATAAAAGAAATGTATAAATAAACAATTATAAATTACGAAATGTAATTTGATAGGATTGAGTAATGGAAAATTAATTAAAATATTCATTTATGGCTGATGAATTGACCTTTATTTAGATTCTTTCAGAAATTGCCAATATAATAATAGGTCTCTAAAATACTAAAAGACAAAAAATTACATTTTCTATCCTAAAATTTTACATTTTTCTTCCAGGTCCTCAAAAAATATTACGTTTCTCATCTAGGTCTACAAAAAATATTTACATTTTTTATCCAAGTCTGCAAAAAAAAGGTTACGAACCTATGGCTATTTTGATAAATTTTGAAGGAAATTGGCTATTTTAATTAATTTTTCTTAAATAATTCTTAATATTAAAGTTGTCATCCTTGTATTTTATTTTTATATGTAATTATATGAAAGGGTGTGAAAAAATACATAAGATAAATTAAATAAATAACTATAAATATAAGTGTAAACTATTTATTTATTTATTAAATAGGCTTAAATTTTTTTAACATATTTTAGTTAGGATTGGATTTTAGTGAAAATGAAAGTTATAATAAGAATGGTAGGAAAGATTTCCATCCTTGGATTAATCTTGATTGAAGATCATGAGATGAAATACACCGAGATGAGATGCACCAAATCAATTCTCGTATCAAACGCAATTCATGGGGTGATGGTGAAAATTAAAAGTGACCAAATGTCCAGATCTCTTCTTATGTTTCTCACATTATCATTTATTTTCACACGATTCTTTGTCTTTTAATTAATATTTAATTATATTAATATACACACACACACATATATATATATATATATGTGTGTGTTAATATGAATTAAACTAAATAAATAAGAGAAATTGATTAAAATAATCATTTTCGGGTTCTGGTTTCACTTTTTAGCTATTTTCTACAGAAATTACCAAAATATCACTCGGTCGTAAGAGACTGGTCCACAATTTGTGAAGAGGTCAAAATGTAAAAACAAAGAAAGTTTCTAAACTAGGTCCACTAGTGCAGGGACCAAATATGTTAACATGGAAAAACATTGCGGATGTATTTTTGCAAACCTATACATAATTTTCATATTTGGTCACTGCAGTCTACAATTGTGAATCTGGTTCAGAAACCTTTTTTTACACTTTGATCATTCCGCAAATTGCAGACCTGCCATTTGCAGACTGAGAATCCTTTCACTTGCCTTGTACATATAACCCGTCACACTATGGGAGTTGATCATGTCCGAAGTCGTTATTTAATCGTAAGAAGAAGGATGCCGAAATGATCTTGGATGTTATGTCATGCTTACTGTTAGTCCCTGTTTAGAGATGGCTATGTAAGTGAGGGTTTGTAGAAAAGGGGGGGGGGGGGGGGTTGAATACAAACACACAAAATTTTACTCTTTTAAATCTTTTAATATAAATATTAAAAATTTACACACAGAAGTTTGTTGCGGAAAATAATAGACACACTATTCTAACAAACTAAACACATGAAATACATGATAACAGTAATTAGCTTGTACACTAAGAAATTTAAAATAAAACTGTTAGAACACACAGGATTGCCGGAATCAAACAAATGATCACTCAGAGGATTTGTTGAAAGCGTGAGATTTATGTGAAGGACTTCATCTCCTTTTATAGTGCCCATGCATGGGATGCATGTGGACAGCTGTCACGGATGTATTAGCTGGAAGTGTATTTGATGGACAAAGGAAAATGCCACTCCCTTTGTACTAGGTTAATGGATGAACCATTCTTTGTAGCACGCAATGTCAGATAACTTTATCTCTTTTTCTTCATGCTCTGTGAAGTCCCATCAAACCTTTTAGCTTAACGACAAACATCCTTTTTAGGTGAGTAAAAAAAGAATGTCCGAATTTAAGGTTTGCTACCCAAGTTCTTGCTGCACACGTATCTTGCATTTATTGTGTCATTAGAACTTATCTCTGAAAATTGTTGGGTGATACATGGAACCATGTATCACATCGGTTAGTGCCTTATAAGGTTGGTATTTATAAATGTATACATTGCTTGGTGATCCTCATTTTTCACTAAGTGTTGGCAAGTGTACATCCTTGTATTGGTGACTTGTTATCACAACCTTAAGAAAAGGCAACTGCAATTTTCGGTGACCATATATGAAAATCAGTGACCTCTATGGCAATGTTGGTGACCTCCATGTAATGTCGGTGACCTCTATGTACCATGTCGGTGATCTCATCTTTTAAGTCGGTGACCTCATCTTGTATCGGTGACCCAATACAACATCGGTGACCTCATCTTGATTCAGCAAGTGTCTGAATATTAATATTAGTTGGTACATCAAAAATTCCACATTTTTGATGTACAACCCTTGGTTGGATAGTCTTCGATTTACCAATACTTGAAGTATATTTCAGACTTTAAAAAAAACCTGTAAAAGATCAATCAAATAATAGAGAAGGTTCATCACCAAATCATCGGTGACCCAACACTTACTCTCAAACTTTTGTTTACACGGTAGTAATAGATAACTCGTTGTTGTCTCGGTTGTGGTACTGGAGGCTCTGGAGAGTTCGAAATAGTGACGTTTTGATAATTTTTATAGAAAATGACTAAGAAATGAAATCGTACAAATAAAATGGCAATTTTAATTAATTTTTCAATAAAATAATTATAAGTTGGAAAATTTAATGGGAAATTTACTCAAATATCTATTTGAGAGATTTACTTTCACTTTTTAACCATTTTTCCAGGGGTTTTTTTTCTTTCTAAAATAGCCAAACTTTACGCAGAATCATAGTCTCCGCATAAAGTCTTTTTTATAAATCATTTTTTGAGTTTCTACATAAACTTTTTTCGTATCTTTTTTTGCCAACGAGACAAAATTTACATAAAAAGTTTATGCAGAAACTCAAGTTTTTGCCTAAACTTTTTTCGTATCTTTTTTTGCCAACCAGATGAAGTTTACATAGAAAGATTAAGTTTTTACGTGAACTCTAAAAAAAAATTAATTTTTTTTATAAAATGGATTTTATACAAAAAAATATGCTTTCTGGGTAAAATCTGGTTATTTTAAAAAAAACTTAAAAAAGGTTAAAAATGAATTCTTTTTTCCCAAATAGCTATGGGAGTAAATTTCCCAAATTTATTTCCATAGGATTGAATAATTCATTAGAGAAGACCCCACCCCCATTAAGATCGTCATCCAGCATGGCCCACCAGAAAAGCTGAATGTTACTTGTCAAAACAAAACACCTCTCCCTCTCACCTTAGCAAGATAGCATGGGACACGTGGCCCACACACACGCTATCTTACGCACGGAGATCATCGCCCTAAACTGGGTCCCACATCCACATGCCGTTAGTTTCCTCAGTCACAGTTTTTGTAAAAATATTAAAAACTTAATTAATAATGTTTAGAATGACAATAATACCCCCACCCCATTTTCTATAAATTTCATCACTCCCCTTTGATCATCCTCTCATGTTTTGAGTTGTTTGTTATCATCTTAGAAAAGAAGAGAGTATTTCTTAGGAGTTAATTGAAAGATGTTGGGTGTGTTCAGCAGTTCAATTGTCTCGCCGCCAGAGGAGCTGGTAGCGGCCGGAAGCCGAACACCGTCGCCAAAGATCACCGCTAAGGCGCTTGTGAACCGGTTCGTTGGAAACAACGCCTCGGCTGTATCCATGGAGATCGGTGACGATGTTCAATTGGCGTATACTCACCAGAACGAGTCGCTCACTCACCCGAGGTACAAATATAATGTCTTCATATATCTATATCTATATATATATATATATAGAGAGAGAGAGAGGGGGGGGAAGTTCAAATGAGAACTTAAATTTGGTTGTGAACGTGAGGACAAATGATAGTGTGACACGTGTCTGAATGTAGATTATCCAGACTGAATAATCAAAGAAATATTCAGTCTGAATAATGTTTATTCAATCTCAATAGACATTATTCAGACTGAATAAACATTATATTCAGTTTTATTCAATCTGAATATTTCTTTGATTATTGGACGTGTCGTGCTCTCATTTGTCCTCACGTTCACAACTAAATTTGAGTTCTCATTTGAACCTGCCCCTATATATGTATATGTATATGTATATATAGGGTTGGGTTCTGGTGAGAAGGAGAGTTAAAGTAAGAAACATAAGAGGGATCTAGACCCTTTGATGCACATTAAAATGAGATGCACCAGATCATTCCACGTATCAAACGCAATTTATGGGTGGGTTTGAGATTAAAGGTGATCAAGGGTTCAGATCTTTTTTATCACCTTAACTCTCCTTCCCATCCTACGCCTATATATAGAGGACTTCTATGATTCTCTTGTGTTGATTGTTAAAATCTAGAAGATGATTGTTAAACACCGAAAACAATAACTAAGCTTAGAGTATCTCCAATGGAGGTTTTTATAAGAACCTCTTTTTTGCACCTTTTGTTGTCACCTTATGTACACCTCATCAAATTAAGAAATCTCCTAAAACTCCAAAATAGTAATTGTTATAAAAACCTCTTTTTTGTAGGTCTCATTAATATATATTGTATAAAGTCAAAAAAATAAAATCTAATTTCTTACAAAAACAATGGTAAAGATCAAGGTTCTTGTTTAGACACCTATAATACATTAGATTCTTATAAAAACACCTCTACAGTAATAAGATTACATTGAAGATGCTCTAGTGCACGTAAGTTAAAGTTTTCAGTTTGGTATATTTATATTACATATTTGTAAAATGAAAATAGATCTCAAATATATATTTGCGCTCTATCTTTTTGACAAATAGATCATTTTAACTTTTGAAACCGTTGAAAATACAATGAACTTTTATATTTTAAACGATTAAGTCACTAAATAATTTTGTTGAACCAAGTTTTTATATGTGTAAAACAAAAGTAATATATTATTTCTTAATTAATATATCTAAATCAGTAACAAAGAATGATAAATAAATAAATAAATAAATATTAAATGAACAACTATTTGTCTTTTAATATTCATAACAAGTATCGAGTGATTCTTTTGACTATTTTCATGTTTGGGACGGTGTATCTATTAAAGGGGTTTTATGACATGATATATGGAACCAATATCTTATGTTTATTTTGTTAAAAATCTTGAATAAACATTATTTTAGAAAGGTATTTGCAGAAATTTAAATCTCAGATGCTTTATATATAAGAGCATCTATTTAACAAAATTCCTCTTAAATAAATCAAAACTAAAAAAAATTATAATCAATCCATTATATTCTCGATTTATTATATATTAAAATATTTCATAAATGTAATACTATATTGTTTAATCTTTCATAAATATTTAAAATGAACGTTTTTTTATTGATGATAATAAAATATAAAATTATTTCTTTCTTATCGTAATTATTTTTGAAAAGTTTCAAATTTTGATGAATTTTACTTACACCTCTTTATTTTTTTTCCATTTTGAAAACTTTGTTTGAACATAAATTTATCAAAAATATTCATTTCTCTATCTTAAAAACTAACATACGGCAAAGATGATTCGAATGCTTTTTAAAATAATTAATAAGAATATATAAAATTATTCTAGTATATATGAAGGCATGAAAAATGAAGCGAAGGATCGCGAATGGTGTTGAGTGACGATGACACGATAATGACTTTTTTTCTCTTTCTTCCCTCTATATATAAAATTAGAAAAGGTGAATAAGATATTAATAATTTAATATACATAGAGATATATAAATATATTTTAGAATTACTATATTAAAGAGGAAGGTTCATTCGAATACGATAACAATATAAAAAAATATCAACGACAATTTTCAGCCAATTATTTGAGTAATTAAATTTAAAAAAAAAATAATGTACAAAATCATATATGATTCGGACGACTTTTTCATTCGACTTAAGTTGTCCCAAAAGTCGCCCGCTACCAGTTAGTGCAATATCACATATGATTTTGTACATGAAAAAAAATTTCTCGTATTCTCGTAAATAGTTAGCGTTCTCGTATGAACCTGCCTCTACTTTATTTACCTTTAAATATATAAGTCAACATTTTTTACCTCTATTTTCTCAGTGTTTTAATGTTGGATAGGAAATAAAAACACATTCATTTTTATTATCTATGTCTCACGAAAACATGTTGGTCTTACATGAACCCAACTCTTATTATATGTGTTTTTATTACATATCAAATTTTTAATCACTTATGTTCCATTTTTTATATTTATTTTATTATTTTCTTAAGAGCAAATTACAATTTTGTTTATTTGGTTTGTTGAAAATTACTATTTTGGTTTTCGCAACATCTCTATGATTTATTCATAATTTCGTTGTCATATGTTATTGCTATTTTAGTCCTTATATATATATATATATATATATATATATACTTAAAGATAGGAGTTAGCTTTGGAGATAAAAATAGCGAAAACACAAAACTGTAATTCAAAACCATAGGGACTCAATTAGTAACTTTTAACAAACTGAAAGGACGAAAAGTATAATTTACTATTTTATTGAACTTTAGTTACTTAAATAAGATACAATTGATTTTAAGATAAAAGAACAAGTAGAAAAGCAATTGACACAAAAACTATTTTTGAGTGGTGTTTGTTTTCAGTAAGAAAGAGAGTTAAGGTGAGAATCGTAAGAAGAGATCTTCACCTTGGATGCATATTATGATAAGATGCAGCGAGATGAGGTGCACTAAAATGTATCAAATCAAGTCCTTTCTAAAGCACGATTCATGGATGTGTATGAAATTAAAAGTGATCAGAAATTCAGATCTCTTTTTACATTTTTAACTTTAACTCTTCATCTCACACGATTTTAGACCTTTTTAAGTATTTATAATTGTTAATTTAATTATATTAAGAAATGATATAATTAATATCATTATGATAAAATATGTAGGAAATTTAGGTTACTTGTTTCACCATAAAAGGGAAATAAAAATTTGTTGCATCTACTTTTTGTTCTTCTTTGCTTAATAAAATTTAGTTGCCTTCCTAAAAAAGACATCATTTTATTTATTAAAGAATTTGGGCACATAGAATACCTTAGGCTAATTAATGAAGGGGTGAAGGCTTATCCAAATTCAAGAAGCATTGAATAATGGGTAATTGACTAAAATAGTCAATCAAAACCTTATATTCATTTTACAACCACCTTTTGTATCCCTTTATATGTCTTGGCTTGAAACTAAGCAAGTGACATTATGTAACTTACGTAATTCGTTTTTCGAATTAAAATAATTAGAAAAAGATAGCCATTACGTAAATTGCATAAGTGAATATGGGAGGGGGATTAGATAGACATTTACGTAATATCCATTTTGCTTAGGCTATGTTTGGCAAAAATAAGCTACTTATAAGTTGACTTATAAGTTAGCTTATTTTAAGTGTACACGTTTGACAAACCATAAGCTAACTTTTTGAAACGCTACTTGGAGTAGCGTTTTGGGAGCTTATTGTCATTATTTCCAATTATAACCCTCATTAATATTAATTATTAATTAATTTTTTATTTTTCAATATGTCTTTTTCGGTCATTTTACATTCTTATATGCTAGTTTTTGTCAAACATGATTTTTTCATCAACTAGCTTATCAGCTACCAGTTAGTTTATCAGTTACCCGCTAGCTTATTAGCTAGTTTGGCAAACATAACATAAAGTATTTTAATCTAAAAATTGGATTACACAAACTAGGTAACACTACTTGTGTATTTTCAATTAAACCTATTAATAAATTCAAAAGATGACTATAAAGTAAACCAGGTGATTGAAAACGACTATTTCTACTCATTTTCATTTCAATAATTCATGGTTGATAATTGACTTTTATTTAATACCATACCCACCTCCATTAAAAACATCATCCTTTTTCCTATTTTTATATCTTTTATGCCTAGCTATAGCATGGCCCATTGTAAAGTTGAGTGTTACTTGTAAAAACAAAACAAGATTCTTTTTATGTATCTATCTATCCATCTATATACTTTACTTTATTTGGTGATATGTCATATGATTCTTTAAGCAATATTTAATGAATATGGCAGATCTTTTGCGGTAAAAGACGAGATATTTTGCTTATTCGAAGGAGCACTCGATAACTTGGGTAGCCTAAAGCAACAATACGGGCTTTCCAAATCGGCTAATGAGGTCGTTTTGGTCATTGAGGCTTATAAGGCTCTCCGTGATCGTGCACCTTATCCTCCAAATCATGTCGTGGGCCATCTTAACGGGAATTTTGCGTTTGTTGTCTTTGACAAATCGACCTCCACTTTGTTTGTCGCCACCGTAAGTCAAATTCCCTACCTAATTTTACTCGAATAACTAATCAGATTTATTTGTACATGATTTTACTGTAGACCATAATAGAAACTTAATGCAATTTATCGATAAAAAATCAAAATTCTAAATTTATGTTCGGATATAATTAAATTTTTCAAGACCCAGTACAAAAAAAAACCCAAAATACAAATCGATATTGATCTTAAGTTAAAGATATAAATTCTCATTTTTTTTGTGTAATTTGTTTTATTCAAACTTTGATTGTAATTTAAGTGTTTTAGGGGCAGTTTGTTTCTTAATCGCTAAGAGTTGAATCATGTTTGAAAAAAATAAATCTGCCTGTTAATGGTTCCAAAAATCATCTGAATCATTTTGTGTCATGGACCTCCCTTAACCATTAAGAGCCCTGATTACATCCTGAACAATTACAAAACAATTATATTTCATTTTACACTATATCATAAAAGCCTTTTAATCATTCTAACTACTTAATCATTCTGCACCAAACCATTTAGGTAACTCTCAAAAAACTCTTAGTTATCCTATCTACATTATTGAATGGTTTGGTAATGATAATGACAGGATCAATGTGGTAAGATTCCTCTCTATTGGGGAATCACAGCTGATGGGTGTGTTGCATTTGCCAATGATGCTGATCTGCTCAAAGGTGCCTGTGGCAAGTCACTTGCTTCATTCCCTCAAGGTTTGGTCCCTTCAATTTTTCGTATAAATACTTTACCTTTATGTGGGATATACTGTCATTACATGTCATTACAGTAAATTTGGGTTTATAGAACGTTGAAATTGTCCAAATATCTCAGTAGACTGTTTTAAAAAGGTTCAAAAGTGTTGCAACAAGTTTTTTAGGATGTTCTGAAATTAAAATGTCGTATTAGTTACTTTATACGACACTAATTGAAAAAAGCGTCATGTGTACGTATGTGTCCTATAAAAATATGGGTTTACAGGATGTTTGTTTAACAAAATAACTAATACGACACTTTATTTGTAAATATATTAAAAAACTTGTTAAAACGTCAAATAAACGTCCTATAAACCTACTGTGACATTTTGATATAGGAAACTTTATAGTTTGTAATTATAAACTTAAGTTCTATAAAGTATTCTATTATAATTAGAATGCTTACACATTTTAGGTGTCCTATAAAACCAATTTTGTTTAAACCAGTCTTTTGCATCAAGTTTTTTAATTCATGCACCCAGAAACACACTGTACTTGTGTAAGATATACTGGGTTCATTTGGTTTCAGATTTAAATCCCTGTAGTCATGTTTTTTTATGGTATGCAGGATGTTTCTTCTCCACCGCGGTTGGAGGGCTCAGATGCTACGAAAATCCTAAGAACAAAATCACAGCCGTTCCTGCAACTGAGGAAGAGATATGGGGCGCAAAATTCATGGTGCGTAAAATCACAACCACTATATATATACATATATATATATATCTTTATAGTCGTTTTCGTTTCTTATTTTCGTGATTTCTGAGTGGTCCGAAATAGAAAACGGGATTATTTAAATGTATTAGGTATATGTTACTATCAAATGTGAGCAAAATATGACATTTTGGATGATATAATATGCTTTAAATTTAAGCCACATTTTATTCACAGATTCTAACTTTTGAATGATATTTTTTCTCAGGTGGAAGGCCCATCCATCATCACAGCCACAGAGTAAACATCCATCCAAAAACTTAATGTGATGTTGGTTGTAGAACCATAATTAGATTTTGATTTTTAGAGTTGGTTTTGTTTGTATGTTGTACAGAGACATGTTGGTTGTGTAATAAAGGTTGGGTAAACATGTATGTATAATAATATAATATGGGTCATGTGTCAATGTGTTTGTGGGGTTACATGGTGTTATTGCTAGCTCTGAATTGGAATTTAAGTTGTTGAATCTTTTTTAATTCCACATAGATAAAGATTTTTTATCGAGTGTTTGTACCTTTAAGGTGAATCAAAGGGCTGTAAAGTCGTCAGATGTGTTTTTAGTTTAATTCCACAGTTTTGAGAGATTTTTAAGTTTTTTAGTTGATTTTGACGTACATTTTTCGGTTTTTTGATTGATTTTCCTTGACTTTTTTTAATATCCCAGAACATCGCTCAAAGTTCATCAGGTGCAACTTTCATACCCAAAATATCTACTTTTGAAAAATAGGTTGAGTGGACGCATAAGGCCCCACTAGCTAGGAAATCCATAGTTTCCCCCTTGTTTGAGAATTTGTTACAGAGAGGATGGTACCTGGGGCCTTTAGTCTACATGTACCCGGATATGGCTTTAAACCCTACTAAAGGTGAGAGGAGATGGTTTTTTTTTTTTTTTTGGGGGGGGAGGGGTTAACGTAGTGGCAAATCTAGAAACATAACTGATTAAGGTAAAGACCTAGAAGTCTCAACATAAATTTTACAAAATCGTATAATTCATTTGAATCAAAATAGTTTTGTTTTGTTTGGTCTTTATTCTTTTGGTTTCCATTATTCTTTAACTATTCCTCTTAAACAAGAATATCATATTATACCCTGATTTTATGTATTTTACTTCTGAATAATTGGTTTGAGGCTTTTCAGCATATAAAACAATTAACATATGATAAGTTGGTTTATATTAAAGTTAAAATAACAATATATTGAGATTGATTTAATAAAATATTAGAGTTGAACCAAATATTGTGATGTGTAATATTAGAATAGATTTAACAAAATAATACACCCAATATTGAGACGAATTTATTTCTTTTGGTTTTTGTAGAAAAAAATTTAATTATACGTGGTCTTGTAAAATTGAATGAGTTCATTTATATGTCGCTTCGGTATGTCATGTCCTGTAACAACCACAATTTTAAAACAACGGTATTTCATTCTATTGCATCAAAAAGGCAATAATAAACATCCTTAGGTCCCAAATTATAAACTTGATCTCAATGTTTGCAGCGAAATAAAATAACTACTGAGATTTATTACATAACAACTATCAACTAGGTTACTATCTAACCACATAGCACCTCACTTCTACTTCTCGGGCTCACAGCTTCCCTTTGCCCTTACTCGCACTCTCTATCATGTGATTCCCTGAAAAGGTTTTCAGTTTTATAAAAGAGAGGGTTAGACCATAAGGCCTAGTGAATTCCCCAAAATAAAACACAGTTAAAGATGCATGAAATTTCTAAGATAAAACGATTAGTCATGAATATAAACTCATACATGAACACACTTTATTTGTACCTGTTACAACAGTAATTCACACTGAAAGTCACACACACCGTGACTATTAAACGGGTCCACACTTGCCCAAAAATTCGGGTACACACTTCCCGGATTTGAATGATTTATAGACACGCCACATTTAAAGCATTCATTTATTAATTTACCACACAAAGGGAACTCACTTGAATGCCAAACCTAAATACTTGTCTCAACTATGAATCACGCTAACCGAACACCTGAATTAGATCAATTAAACTACAAGTTAATGACCCAATTATACTCCCACACATCCCACTAACACACCCCTAAGGCTAGGACACCACATAACACACTTAATCGTTCTTTAAGCAAAAACTCCGAATTGCTGAAACAGTGAGTTACGCGACCTACCGCTCGACTTGAAGCCGCAGGACAAGTCGCGAGACTCACTGTTGTCCCTGCACTTTCCTGCTCGAACAACAAAACCCCAAATCCACATATCTACTGATTTCCACCCCCAAACTGATATGAATCTTATTCCAAACTCATATAAAACTATCTTTAATAAGAAATAATCCATTTCATCCATTGATTCATGGATTGCCACTCACATGGATGAGCACATTATCATCCATGGAGGTTTTTCATTGATTTCAAACCCTTGGAATGAAATATGATTCATAAAACTTGAAGAAGACTCCAATACCAACTCTAATAATCCATAAACACTGATTTTGAGAACTTTCAACAATCAGTCAAAAACTCACACTATAAAACCCCAAGATCTAATCATCTAAATGGATCAACAAGGCAAGAAGATGAGAAAGATGAAGTTTTATTCCTGAAATTGATTTCCGAACCTTTGATTCTTCAAGATTTATTTCCTTCCTTCTCCTCTTTCCCAAAATTGCACACACTTAATACACACACTTGGTTTCAGCCGTTCTTTCCAAAATGAGGGCTTCTAAGCCCTTATTGACCTACTTCTCAACAATTACACATCCAATCCTTGAAGTTTAGGAATTCAGACACCAACCATCCATATTCTAAATTTCATTACAAAGAATAGATTCCGGGTTATTACATCTCACCCCCTTAAAAGAATTCCATTCCCGGAATTCATTAAGCGAAAAGTTGAGGGTATTTGGCCCTCATTTCCGATTCCGGTTCCCACGTCGCATCTTGCCTCTTGTGAAACCTCCAATGCCCCTTAACCAGTACAATCTCTTTGTTTCTCAACTTCCTAATCTTCCAACCCACGATCGCCTCCGGTTCCTTCACATACTCCAACTTTTCATCAACCTGAATATCCTCTAGTGGCACTGACACACCCGTATCCGCTAGACATTTGCGCAAATTAGACATGTGAAACGTTCTATGGATGTCGCGAAGTTTCTCCGGAAGACCCAACTTGAAAGCCACCGTACCCACTCATGCCTTTATAATGAACGGTCCTATATACCGAGGACTCAACTTTCCTCTCTTTCCGAAACGTATTACTCCCTTCCACGGTGAAATCTTTAACATGACTTTGTCATTCACTTGAAACTCAATCGGTTTCCTTCTTCTATCCGCGTACGTTTTCTGTCGATTTTGAGCCACTTTCAACTAGTGTTATACCCGTCCGTTGGTCGGGTACACGACATGACTTTATAAAGATTCTACATGTCCTCGAAACATACCTCAAACGAAGCGTCAATTTATGTTTCTCACTATATAATCTTCAATATTCTCTAAATTCTTGGTGGTTTGCTAGTAAACTTTTATCTTGAAGCAATGGAAAATCCACGGGTTACACCTATACTTATCTGAAGAAATAATCCATTTTAAAAATCGAAAGAATTTGAGGACTCCATTTTTGACAATTCCATATTATTTAAATATGATTAAACAAATGACTCTTGATCCTATCTTACAAAAATTAAGGGTAATTTAGAGACATCAAATTTATCGTAATGTTAAACCTTTCAAACATGAATGTTTTCAAGGGAAATAAAAACCATAAAATAACCTCTTTTTTAACACAAAATATGTAAAAAGACATGATACATTGAGTATAGAAATTACTAAAATTGAGCTTCGTGTACAATTGAAGATATGTTTTTAAAACATGTACACAACACATAAGAAATGGTCTCTCTTAACTTTTAATTGCAAAAGATATGATTTAAACGGTTAAGATTTAATATATATTATATTTGATTTAAACGGCTAAGATTTAAATGACAATTATTTGACTAGGTCGATATTATATATAATATTGATACAAAGAAAGACGAAACAAAAACCAATGTTCTCCTTTCACTTGCAAGGCCAAGTTGAAACCCGACAAGGTGGCTCAAATGGTCGCCAGGCTTGAAGAACCGCCAAATTTTCCACCAGCCAGACGTCTTTTTGCCACGGAATCATTGATAATATCCTTCATGAAGATATCCCTTTTTTATACAATACCTACAAACTTCCAACCTTCTGTGTCAATTGCATGACAATGGCCACCCACTCCAGACCATAATTTGCAAGGTGCAGTAACATCGCACACAGCAAATTAGCAATAGCACTGCAATATAACAATAAAAATAATTACTTAAATATAACAAAGATAAAAGAATAAATTTAGCCCCAAAATAAGAGTTCAATTTATCCGAAAAATGCCTTTGGAATTGCCAATTTACAGTAGCTTTCATGGGGTGTCTTCTCAAATGTCTAGAATGGGGATAATCTTTACAAGCAACCTATAATAGAAAACAAAATACTCATTAAAAGAAACAAAATCAACAATGGATTATGAAGATGATGAATGATCTCTAGGTCTAAATTTAGGATTTTGATTTAAGGGTTCAAGGAAAAGGACCTGTCCCTTTTCAGCGACCAAGGAAATGTGTGGAGAATCTTGGGGATTGTTGTGTTGACCCTTTTTAGGGGAGATTTTGGAGAGATCGAAGGAATCTTCTTCTGGATTGAAATCGAGGAATTTCTTTTTAAGAAAAGATGTTGGCTAGAGAAAGTGCAGCAACTATGGCGATTACAGGTGCTCCACAGTAAAAACTAAAAACACCTATTCAAATCGTTACCAATCGGTTAGATGTCAAATCCCATAGCTAGATATCCGGATTGTTGCATAATCATTAGTTGCAGAACCCTGTTAAATCAAGACAAGAAAAGACGATAACAAAAAAGGCAGATTTTATTTAAGCACAACGCCAAGGAATTTAAATAAATCGGAAGTTACCTCAATCACTCAATGAGTTCAACAGGCATCCAATATAATTAGGGAAACCATGAGAAGAACCAGTGGATCTCTCGATCAAAATCAAATATGGAGAAAGCCAGAAATCAAATATGAAAATCGTTATCCCTCTTACATACAAATAGAAAGCCCTGTTACAATTGCTCGGAGAACTTCGCAGATGTAGAACATGCAAACTGGTCAATGACCATTCATGTGATTTTGAAAATCACGAATTAATTAACAGATAAAAAATTAGAGAAGAACAGAAAAACAATAAACCAAATGAGAAAGTTCCCTTGAAAGCTGTGGATTTTCTCATCTGCATTCCACTTCCGATTCATATAAATGGAAGTTCAAAGACATAAATGAAGCACTTCAGAAAAGGTCTAGATTGGCCGGTACGTGGATATGTGTGGCTCAATTCGGTATTTTCTTTGTTCTAATTTTTAATAAAAAACAAATAAATGCTTTAAAACACTACATGTGGTTGTTCACAAGACTTCAACAGAAACCACGTAAATTTTGTTGCTCGTCTTAGAACATACCTTAACAGAATCTCCCTGTCTTGTTTCTCAGTTCCAGTGATAAACGTTGTAAATTTCCATCATAAACTTATGGTTTAAAATGTGAATAGCTTCACAATCTTCACCTCTTATAATTTAGGTGACCACCACCCGATATGCTGCAGAAAAAAAACAAATTGGGGTACCTTCCAACACTAAGAAAATGCTTTAGAATATATATTGTGATCACCATAAAATAAATATAATTTTGATATTGTAAGATCTTGTTGAATTGCATAATGCTTGCTTCAGATATTATTATGAAAGAAGCAAACCTCTACAGTTTTGGAAACTTCATAGCCTTCAACCTTAGCTTTAATCTACTCATTGACGATAAATGGCCAGATTGCATGAGTCATCACACTTGACGGAAAATTTGTGAATGTCTAGCTAGAGAAATAACTTGATGAATAGATCTTCATAATTGAAGGAACATGTAAGAACTAGGACTGTCAAGTAAGAACTGCATGACATGACACACATAATACACACACACACACATACACACACACACAAACACACACACATATATATATATATAGAGAGAGAGAGGGTGGGTGGGGGATAGTTTTTTAGATCCCACAAAATGAATGCTTCCTGTGGAAATTCTCTCTGGCACACAACCACAACCGACTCCCCGTAAGACCTACATGTTTGAAACAGAGAAGTGAGAGCGGAAACGAAACAAAATAGTAGAAAGGGAAAGCTGACACAAACCTTGATTCATCAGACGAAGCATGAACCTCTTTATATATATATATATATATATATATATATAGAAAGAGGTTCATGCGAGGACGGTAACAATTAACGAGAATTCGAAGAGGATGACGCTTCAGAATCTCCATTATGACTTGTTCATAGGTGAACCCGAATAGTTCATAGGGGAACCTGAAACTTATTTCAGCAATCAACCTAATGCTGAAACTAATGATGATGGATCATTTATGTCTAAAACCCTTAAATTGAGGCAATCAGAAATGGAGGACGAAGAGGGAACTGATTTCTCCCAATCATGGCGGGTCAGAAGAAATTCATGAACTTAGAGATTTGAGGGAGGGGAGATATTCCTGGGAACGTCGATGAAACATGTATCATACACAAACGTCGTAAATATAGAAAAATAAGTAAATGAAAGCACTGATGATTAATATGCAAAAAAAAATTCTTAAAACATCAGGAAAATTATAATATACTACCACATGTTCTATTTTGTTATACAATTAACCACCAAGAATTGTTGGAACAAATATAAGAAATTTCATTGGATACAATAAAGGAGGAACATAAACTAATTGTGAATGAGGAAATGATAAAGTAAACCAATCAAACGAACATATGGTACTTCACAGTTCACACAACACAACAGGATGTATAATTTGAAGGAAATTGATCAAACGAAATGAACAAATCTTTGCATCTACCTGATTTGCTTGGAACCCGATCAAACAATTAACGAAGAATTTTAAAAAAAAATCCAAATTCGCTGAGCAAAAAGGAACGTTTGTGCTTACCACCCATGAGATCTTCTTCATCACTGTAACTTCTACCAAAAGATTCTTGAATTTCATTGCTAAAATCCATCATTTCATCTTGCAAACTCTACAAATTATAAGATTAAATGGTCAACAATTAGATTTTACCCAAGGAAAGTTGGCAATGGAGAAATAAAATAGATTATATACCGACATCAATGTCTTGAATTTTCATTGTCTTCATCATTCCTTTCAACTATTTGTTTGTTGATTTCAGAGCTGTCATCTGGAAGATATCAAAATATGTGAGTGGTGAAAATATAAGATATAAGAGTAAAACACAATTGTATCTGGTTGACAAACAATTCTTCAAGTACATCAATCTCAAGTGGTTGCTTCGCACAAAATAAAACCAAATCAAACTGAGCAAAACCCACCAAGAGCCATATATAAGAGATAAGTTATTCAGTGAAGCACAATTTAAAGATAATATTGAAAAACAGTAACAACAAATAGTTGATAACTGCAAAACGTATCTTTTGCTGAGCATCTTTAATCCCTTCTGAAGCAAATGCAACTTGATTTATCTAGGTTGAACGTTTGATTGTATGTAATTTTGAATAGCATTAAAACCCTAACTCCAAATGCGATTGAATTAACAAAATTTAAAAAACATCTATTTACCAAATGTGTTGTTTACTTCCATGGAAGCTAGGAAGAAGAAGCAAAAAAAACACAGATCACTCTTTTCTAATGTCCACACTTGAATCTTTTCTAATGCAGCTTGTTCACAGTTCAAAAAACCAACTGTGTTGGTCTTTCTTGTGATTATACGGTGTTCCCCAGAAGCGAACAAAGGAATTGGAGATTGAGTAGCCGAACTGGTGGAATTTCAGTATCGATTCTCTCAAGTCAATCGTTGTGGGAGGGTAAAATCAATAGATGGAGATGGTAAATCTGGAAAGGGACGCTCTCCGCCTTGAGAGGGGGGGTTGGTTCAGACGTGTAGAGAACACGTGTTTTCAGGAGAGTGGGGAAGTTGGGGGAAGGAAGCGTATGCAGCAGAGTGAAAGCCAATAACCGTGAATTAGTGAATTTAAACGGCTGAGATCGAATCTTAAAATTAGTTTAAACGGTCTAGATTAAAAGAACTCACCGTGCTTAGTATATATATAATTACTAATATGAAAAGTAAACATCAATATATGGCTGTGCGAATAAGCCAAAACAGCCATTAAGCTGATTATGTCAAAAGTAAGCAAACCTTAAGGGTCTGTTTATTAGCAACTTATAGTATTATGTCTGAATAGGGACCTTGTTGTTCTCTTATTGTGTCTAAATTCCCGGATATTTCTTTATGCACCTCAAAAAATGGCAATTTCAGTTTAGTTGCCCAAACCGCACCTTGAATGATCTATTTTCATCAAAGTACCATACATTCTGGGTTGGTCAAGATCGATATCGAACCGGACCATGAACTGAATTTTTACTATAATTAGAATCAAATACCAAATTAAGTATAGATAACTAATCTAAGTTTAATTTAACTATTTTACAATTTTATATCAAGTTTTACATGTTCCCTTCATCTGTTAAAAAGAGACGACTTCATTGACATGTACGTCTCCTCCATTGGTTAAAAACTACTTACATGTGCAAACTCCAGGTGGAAGTTAGTTATTCTCTAGGTAACACTACATAATTTTCTAACATCCCCAGTAGCAAGTAACACTACATAATTTTCTAACTTTTGGTGTTATATCAAATTGATATAGAATCATACAACAAGATTTGAATGAGAGAACTTGTTAATAAAAAAGAGGAAGATAAATAAGATTTACAAATTAGTAAATTATTAAAATAAAAAACCTTCTAGTTGTGAGTGAATAAGCAGCTACCAAACAGTCATGTATAGCTGAGTGAATAAGTTGTGAGTCCCATTAATCTCATTAAGCTGCTAACAAACAGGCCCTTAGATGAGTGAATAAGCTGCTACATAACAGTCATGTATAGCTGAGTGAATAAGCTTGAGTCCCATTAATCTCATTAAGCTGCTAACAAACAGGATCTTAGGTGAGTGAATAAGTTGCTACCAAACAATCATGTATAGCTGAGTGAATAAGGTGTGAGTACCATTAATCTCATTAAGCTTCTAAGAAACAGACCCTTAGGTGAGCGAATAAGCTGCTACATAACAGTCATGTATAGCTGAGTGAATAAGTTGTGAGTACCATTAATCTCATTAAGCTACTAACAAACAGGCCCTTAGGTGAGTGAAAAAGCTGCTACCAAACAATCATGTATAGCTGAACATGAACAGGAGAAAATCGAAGTCTTTCACAACTATGAAAAGGATAAATAAAACAAAAATACACCTTAATCTCTCAAATTAGTCGATATACACACATTAACAGATGTATATATACGTTATTCTTCAACTTCAATACTCCAAAGTAAAATCCTTCACACAAAATTAAAACCAGACATCCATCTGAAAGAAAAACATAAAAATAGAATAATATGATACATGAAGAACAGACATTTTGTGGAATTAAAAAGAGAGGTTATCTGAAATTCCTTATGCTGAAGAAAATCAAACATGAATTGGAGAAAATCAAACTCTTTCACAACTATGAAAAGGATAAATAAATCCAAAACATACCTGGAGAATTGAAACCTCCAACTTCATTGAGAGTTGAAGAAAATTCTGAAACCTGGAGAAACAATCTGTTGAATGAGTATCAATGTCGTCGGAAGTAACATGGTTTTCTTATATGAGGCGTGAATGAGTGAACGTGGGAGAAAACCATGGTAGGGGGAGGAATGGGAGAGAGATGCGGGAGACTGGGAGAGTGGGGGAAGAGGATGAGAAGTCGAGGAGGCTTAGCTAGCGATAACCGTAAAATAGCTAATTTACACAGCTGAGATCAAATCTCAGAATGAAGTTAGACGGTCAAGCTCAATCTGACCGACCGTGGTCAGTTTATATATAATTTCTCACGAATCTGTCCAATCTTGTCGGCAGTGATTTGAACAATTTCCAGGCCAACTAGCTGTTTTTCCCCCACTCCATTCCAACACAAAGGTCTTCTACACTTGCGCCCATACAACGCCTCATACGGTGCCACTTGAATACTCGCATGATAACTATTATTGTACGAGAATTCGATCAACAGTAAGTGCGTCTCCTAAGAACCACGAAAATCAATAACACACGCTCTAAGCATATCTTCCAAGGTTTGAATTGTCCTCTCATTCTGTCCATCCGTCTGCGGATGATAAGCAGTGCTCAAGTTTAACTTTGTTCCCAACTCCTTCTGGAAACTTTCCCAAAATGCCGATGTAAAACGGATATCCCGATCCAAAACTATAGACGTTGGCACACCATGCCTAGTCATGATCTCATCGATGTACAATCTAGCTAACATCTACTGAAGTGTGAGATCTGGCAAAGCCTTAGTGATACCCGAAGACTTCATCCTTAAAGATTCTGGTTAGTGATTGAGTGGGGCCTACTCAGCAAGATCGAAGTTGATCTTATCCTCGATGCACAAATGTCAAACCCCCATGCCTTGTTAGAAAAGGACGTACAGATTGTCTCTTATTCCCCATCAGATTTGATTTGGTTATTGTTCATATACGGCCAAAAGCATGGTTGTCTTTTGGACAAAGGACAAGTTTCAAATAGAAACTTGACACGTTGCATATACCTTTTGCTTTGCATTAAATGCAACAGGTATAAATAGATGAAGACCCCCTCTTCATCTTCATGCATGCTTATCTCTCTTTAAACCTCTGCTTCTATTTCTCATCTTTCTTGTTCATCAAACTTTGTTATTTCTTAAGTTGTAATAGAATAGGTTTAATTATTTGTTCTTATTCCGCTTACAACTGTAAATTTGTTTATTCAATAAAAACTCATTTAAAAATTAAAAAAAGTTTGTGTTTGTATTCAACCCCCTCCCCTCTACAAACTGTTTCTATATCCTTGAATTCTTGCAGACTCCCTTGGGACTGACAAGTGGTATCAGAGCAGTGTTTATTGCTTTAAAACTCCAAATCTTTAAAAGGAACTTATTTATTGTTTCATTTTAAATTGGCTAATACAAATGCAAACTATATAGATAATGGATCTTTAGCTAAACCTCCTTGATTTAGACGTGATAACTTCCTAGTCTGGAAGGAAAGAATGACTCTATTCCTAGAAAGGTCGGATCCTAAAATCCCCTATTATATAGAGAATGGACCATTCATTCCAACACTCTTAGTTCCTGCAGTTTCTGCTACTGCCACCTCTCCTGCTATTCCTGAGAGACGTACTCCCAAAACTCCAAATCAATGGAGTGAGGAAGACAAGAAAGAACTAGTTATTGATTCAAAAGCTAGATCTATCATTGCCATGTCTCTTCCAGACGACATTTATCACTCTGTTATGAAAATGAGGACATCTAAGTCCATGTGGGATACTCTCTATGTCCAATATGAAGGAACCGATGAGGTTCAGATTACTCGCCGAATCAACCTGGTGAGACAATATGAAAGCTTCATGTTTCTAAAAAATGAAACACTTTCACAAATCCGCCAGAGATTTAACTGTCTTTTAATAGATATGAAAACAGTTGATCGAGAGTCCACTAACTCTGAAATTCTGACTAAGTTCATGGAAGCTCTTCCGAAACAATGGGACACGTTTACCACATGTCTTAAATTATCAAAGAACACTGAGACTTTCTTTTTAAGTGTTTTGTATGGAATCTTGCTCAATCATGAGCAATCTCAAACCTTAAAAAGAAACCTCATAAAGGACACTAAATCTGCCAAAAGTACTTCTTTGGCCCTAGTGACTTCTAAGATGGAACCTCCTAAACTTGTATCTTCTTCCATTACTTCTATCATTGAGTTAGATCAATCTAACTCAGAGGATATCACTGATGCAGATATCTCTGAATTCGATAATTCTCTGGCTCTTTCTCACCAACAATTTCAGGAGATTTGCCTGAAAGAGTAATTTCAGAAAGACCCCTGCCATCATTGACTCTGATAAGTCAAAGACTCTTCCAGCTGACAAAGCTTCAGCGATCTGCTATAACTGTCAGCGCAAATGTCACTTTGCAAGTGAATGCAGATCCAAGAAGGTCGATGCTCCAACCACCTCTCAGATCCCTGATAAAAACTAAGAATGAAAAATATTCTACGTTGAAAGAAAAATATCATAATCTGAAGAAAGGCCAGCGAAAAGGCAAAGGCCTTGTTGCTGAAGAAGTCGACTAGGATCAAGAAGACGACTGGGCTCAAACCATTGACGAATCTGGATCAGATGAAGAAGACATAGCCTTCATATGTATTATGGCAAGAATAGAAGAAGTTGAAGAGGCCTCTGACACCACTTCATCAGAGTCTCCATCTATTCAGATACCTATTCTATCAAACTCTTCTATACCTGAAACTGATAGCTTGTCGGCTCTCGACTCAATGACCGTTGATTTTTACAATGCTCTTAATGGTAAAATAAAAGTTGAACAAATAAACGTAGATCTAATTGAACAGCTTAAAAACTATCATCTGAAAATCAAAGAACTTACTAAAATCGAAGAAGATTTTAAGGACCAAGTCTTTATAAATTAGGCCATTAGCATTGAAAGACAACAAGTTATCACTGAGCGCGAAAAAGCCATCGCTGATCTTAAGGCTAAAAAAGCGACCATTGAAGGATGGTGTAAGGCTTATAACAAAGTCAGCGAGATCATAAATGCTCGGATCCCTAAAAAGGTCAATGGTGGTCTAGGATATTCCTCTAACCAAGAAGAAATAAACATTGATCGTTCCATGTTAAAATTTGGAATGTTTGTTTCTTCTATCACTGATCCCTATTCTCAGAATGTCTGAACAGCTAGAGACTGTCAAGATAACTGTAGAGACTAGACTGTGTCAAGATAACTGTTGGATTCAAGAAATTCATTGTATTCTTTTCATTAAGTACCAAACCACATTCTTCTTTCATCAAATTACCAACACAAGAAAAACGGATCTAATCAACAAATAACCACTCCACAATTATAAAAAAAAGGAGTGGAATAGGAGTGGAAGTACCTTCAGGAGCCGATTCCCTGATAAGGTCCAACATGTATTGGAGGGAGGGAGTATCTCCTGGCTTTTCGTCTATCTCCAAAGCCTTCTTTCAAATCTGAGAGAAATTTCTGATTTCTCTCAGTTAGATAACCGTCATAAACAAATTCATTTGTTTATCAAAGTGCTCTTCAAATTCATTTGTAAAAATGACACGTCAGACCTTTTTCTGATACACGACGGACCTCAATGTTTCCTATCCCATCAAACCCTAGGGACATGCAATAGGTCATTACTCCCTCAGATTTGATAAACAAATGAATTTGTTTATGACGGTTATCTAACTGAGAGAAATCAGAAATTTCTCTCAGATTTGAAAGAAGGCTTTGGAGATAGACGAAAAGCCAGGAGATACTCCCTCCCTCCAATACATGTTGGACCTTATCAGGGAATCGGCTCCTGAAGGTACTTCCACTCCTATTCCACTCCTTTTTTTTATAATTGTGGAGTGGTTATTTGTTGATTAGATCCGTTTTTCTTGTGTTGGTAATTTGATGAAAGAAGAATGTGGTTTGGTACTTAATGAAAAGAATACAATGAATTTCTTGAATCCAACAGTTATCTTGACACAGTCTAGTCTCTACAGTTATCTTGACAGTCTCTAGCTGTTGAGACATTCTGAGAAGAGGGATCAGTGATAGAAAAAACAAACATTCCAAATTTTAACATGGAACGATCAGTGTTTATTTCTTCTTGGTCAGAGGAATATCCTAGACCACTTTTTACCTTTTTAGGGATCTGAGCATTTATGATCTCGCTAACTTTGTTAGAAGCCTTACATCATCCTTCAATGGTCGCTTTTTCAGCCTTAAGATCAGTGATGGCTTTTTCGCGCTCAGTGATAACTTGTTGTCTTTTAATGCTAATGGCCTAATTTACAAAGACTTGGTCTAGATTCGCTAGTGGTTTGAGCCCAGTCGTCTTCTTGATCCCAGTCGACTTCTTCAGCGACAAGGCCTTTGTCTTTTCGCTGGTCTTTCTTCAGATTTTGATATTTTTCTTTCAACTTAGAATATTTTTCATCCTTAGTTTTATCAGGGATCTGAGAGGTGGTTGGAGTATCGACCTTCTTGGATCTGCATTCACTTGCAAAGTGACCTTTGCGCTGACAGTTATAGCAGATCGCTGAAGCTTTGTCAGTTGGAAAAGTTTTTGATTTATCAAAGTCAGTGATGGCAGGGGTCTTTCTGAAATTACTCTTTCTTGCAAATCTTCTGAAATTGTTAGTGAGAAGGCCAGAGAATTATCGAATTCAGAGATATTTGCATCAGTGATATCCTCTGAGTTAGATTGATCTAACTCAGTGATAGAAGTAATGGAAGAAGATACAAGTTTAGGAGGTTCCATCTCAGAAGTCACTAGGGCCGAAGAAGTACTTTTGGCAGATTTAGTGTCTTTTATGAGGGTTTTTTTAGGGTTGTCAGATTGCTCATGATTGAGCAAGATTCCATACAAAACACTTAAAGATAAAGTCTCTATGTTCTTTGATAATTTAAGACATGTGGTAAACGTGTCCCATTGTTCAGGAAGAGCTTTCATAAACTTAGTCAAAATTTTAGAGTTAGAGTACTTCCGATCAACTGTTTTCATATCTATTAAAAGACAGTTAAATCTCTGGTGGATTTGTGAAAGTGTTTCATTTTTCAGAAACATGAAGCTTTCATATTCTTTCACCGGGTTGATTCGGCGAGTAATCTGAACCTCATCGGTTCCTTCATATTGGACACAGAAAGTATCCCACATGGACTTAGATGTTCTCATTTTCATAACAGGGGGGTTGAATGCAAACACAAGCTTTTTTTAATTTTTAAATGAGTTTATATTGAATAAACAAATTTACAGTTATAAGCAGAATAAGAACAAGTAATTAAACCTATTCTATTACAATATAAGAAATCACAAAGTTTAATGCACAAGAAAGATGAGAAATAGAAGTAGAGGTTTAAAGAGAGATATGCATGCATGAAGATGAAGAGGGGGTCTTCATCTATTTATCCCCGTTGCATTTAATGCAAAGCAAAAGGTATATGCAACGTGTCAAGTTTCTATTTGAAACTTGTCCTTTGTCCAAAAGACAACCATGCTTTTGGCCGTATATGAACAGTAACCAAATCAGATCTGATAGGGACATAAGAGACAACTGTACGTCCTTTTCTAACAAGGCATGGGGGTTTGACATTTATGCATCGAGGATAAGATCAACTTCGATCTTGCTGAGTAGGCCCCACTTGATCACGGAACCAAAATCTTCAAGGATGAAGTCTTCGGGTATCACTGAGGCTTTGCAAGATCTCACACTTCAGGTAGATGGACGTTGCTATCACTGAATCGCTTCAGATCACTAGTTGTTCATCTCTTTCTTCAGCTAAGCCTTCGACTGTCGCTGAATGGTCTTGTAGTGTGAGTGTTGTTCTTCAGATCTTCAAGGATAGGATTGTGTTCCTGATCTTCAACGATCACTGAGTGTAGTCAGTGTGTGCTATCGCTGAATATGAACAATATCCTATAAGTGGAATTTTCACTAAGTATATAAGGAATCATATTCAAATCACTGAAAGGAGTTTGAATCAACACTTAATATTGACTGGCCAGATATATAAGAATGCCCATCTCCACATACAAAATTAATCTTTTTATTAAAACTACATATTAGTTACTGATGTGTGAACGAAATTAAGAATTTACGATTTGGCTTGTTGATTACATGATGATGCATGAATTGTAATTAGGAGAAAGAGGTAGAAGATATATGAATGGAATGAATTATTGCTACCTTGCCTACAAGCAGATACAATATTTAAGAATTACTAATATATATATATATATATATAGGGGAGGGATCATATGAGAACACTACCAATTTAAAGGAACAAAAGAACTCATTTGGGACCACATATGATGTGGGTCCCACATAATATTAAATCATTTATGATTTAATATGATTTAATATTATGTGGGATCCACATCATATGTGATCCACAATAGTTCCTTTGTTCCTTTAAAAATGCAAAGTTCTCATTTGAACCTTCCTCTCTCTCTCTCTCTCTATATATATATATATAGGGTTAGGTTCAAATGTGAACTCAATTTTGGCTGTGAACGTGAGGATGAATCTCAGCCACACATCTTCGGTTATGGTGGACGCGATCACGGAGGATTGACGCGATTCATGGGAGGGTGGAGATTATTAAAAGGAGGAACCGTCAAAGCCGCCTTTATTGACCGGATAAGTGGCTGAGATTCGTCCTCACGTTCACAACCAAAAATGAGTTCACATTTGAACTTTCCTCTATATATATATATATATATAGAGAGAGAGAGAGAGAGAGGTTCAGGAGAAAACGCTAAAAAAAACTGAAGAACACCCTGGGAGCCTGCCATCTGGACCATATTTTATTTCAATGCATCAATGCATAAATATGCATTAGTGCATATGCAAAAATGCATGTTACCAGATGGCGGCCTCCCAGGATGTTCTTCAGTTTTCTCTTTTTTTAGCGTTTTCTCCTGAACCTCCCTCTATATATATATAGAGACGGGTTCATACGAGGACGATACCAATTTACGAGAATACGAGGATAATCCTCGGCCAATCATTTTATACATGAAATTTTTCATGTACAATATCATATATGATTTCATGTACAAAATCATATGTGATTTTGTAAGCATCAAAAATGATACGCGCGATTTTTTTCGTGGGCAAGTCGTGGGAAAAGTCGTGGCTAATCATATATGATTTTGTACGTAAATCATATGTGATTTTGTAAATGAATGAAAAGTTTCATGTACAAAATCACATATGATTTTGTACGTAAATCATATGTGATTTTGTACATCAAAAGTTTCATGTACAAAATGATTAGCTGAGAATTGTCCTCGCATTCTCGTAAATAGTTACCGTCCTCGCATGAACCTCTTTCTATATATATATATATATATATATATATATATACTAGTTATATACCCGTACAATGCAGCGGGAGGCATATTATTATAAACTGGAAAAAAAAACCATCCATACATAGTGACTTGGAGGATGTTTCATGTTTGGTAGACGTAGGATTATTTAGTTCAAAGGGTTGAAAAAAATTGGTTAGTTTAGTAATATTTCAAATGTATAGTCTAATAGAATTTAAAAAAAAGAACATATGGCCATTTACCTAGTTACCCGAAAAATTCTTACCGGGTTAATTTACTTTAACGGATGAGTGTGATAAAGACCGAGAATTTTACCCGGTAAGAATGACCAAATGTCTTGTCAAAAAAGCGAAAGTGAGGACTCTTGCATGGAATATCATATAGTTGTGTGTTCGCACAATGCAACGGGATATCAAATTCTATTGGAAAGCAAAAAAAACATCATCAAACGACTCGGGTATATCTATCTCAAAATCAACATCTACTCAAAATTCAATTGTTTTATTATACCTTTGCTACATTCAACCATAAAAAAAAAAAGTTTACATTTCTCATCTTAAACCAACCAAGGACATGGCAAAAGATATCAAATGAAACTACACCTTAAAACGTCGAATGAAAATACACTTTAAAACATCGAAAGATAATCGGTATGCATCATATTAAGGAATCAAAAGATGAATATTGAACATAATTCAAAGTTTTTCAGACTAAAAATGAACCGGTGAAAGTAAATATTATGTACCCTAAATGAGAATGATGAATCCACATGTTTGCAAGTAAATTGAAACCCAAAAAAAAACCTTTCTTGAAATACATTATGAAGAGGCATACAAAAATCTAATGGGAACCCCTTGATCCTCTAGATTGATCATAGAGCTCCAATCTAACCCAATAAAAATATTTTCCATTATATATTTTGGAGAGTATATAGGGAGAAATGACCACCTATTCTATAGGTTCTTATATTTTCCATTATATATTTTGGAGAATATATAGGAAGAAATGACCACCTATCCTACCTATAGGATAGGTGGTCATTTCTCCCTGTATACTCTCCACCTTCAAGTGATTGACCAAAAGGTATAGTAATAAGATAGACAATTAAAAAGCAATATGTATTTGGCTTTATCAAGTATAGTTACCTGTATTAATAAGATAGACAATTAAAAAGTTTGAAAGCTGGAAACTTGGTGATTAAAACTTTACTTTAGATGAACCCATATTAAGAAGATGAAATTTAAACAATGTCATTACAAATAAGCAATCTTTAAACAATATTAGCCATCTCTTTGTTAGTTTGAAGAAACCAACTTGGTCCATATTTAGATGTAAATTAGGGGAAAAGAACCAACACGGATAGAATGTATACGACATAGCTCCAATGTTTTTAGAAAAACAATAAAAAGAAAGAGTAAATGGGGACCAATATACGTACTTTGTAAGAAAGTATGTCCTTTTCTCTAGCACTCCCGGTTGATAGGTTCTTCTTCCTGAGCAAAAATTAAAGAAAGTAAGGAAACGATTTTAAAAAAAAAACTTCCTTTCTAAAAGGGTTACAATATTATCATAAAAAAAAAACTTCCTTAAACAAGATTAATTACTCTGTCCGTACAAATCAAAAGGTTCAATTTACAAATTTATAGCTAAAACTGCTTTCAGATCAAGACATATCATCCTCCTAACAATAATTAATATTACTTTGGTTTCCCATTTACCCACCAGTTAGGCACCACATCCACATACGCGCTCAACAAGTCACATTGACCAAGAATCTTACCCGGTAAGAGAGATGCAAGGACCAACAGTCTTACCTGGTAAGTGTGGGGACGACTCTTACCATGGTTAGGGATTACCGGGTAAATTGTTGCATTCATCAAAAAACAATTCCAAGTGTAAGGTTGAAACTTTTGAAGCTTGAATTGAGAACAACCAACAGGAAACAAAAAAAACAATCAGAACACTAACTTACTAATTACCTCAATGGAAGCTTGATTCAGACTCCAAAACAGAACCTGTTTATCTTGGAGCAAAAAGGCAGAAATCAAGAAAACCTATTAAATCACAGTAGATGCAAATAATATACAAATTTGACCTCTTCTCAAATTGGAAACATTCGATAAAAGCCAGAAGTTGTAAAGAAACCCTAGAGACAAAAGCATGAAATCGATTGTTCGTCGTGATATGAAATTGATGGCTGAAATCCAACAATCCATGGAAGGAAACACAAATTAACAAAGTGAATTAACATACCTGAAAGAAAATTAAAACTCCAACATGAAACCCTAGAAACAAAAACATAAACTCCAACATGAAACCCTAGAAACAAAAACATAAAATCCAACATGAAATCCAAATCGATTGAAAGCAAACAAACGAACATAGTGAAACAATCCAAGAACCATTGGAATGAAGCAATCGATGAAAGCAAATTGACATACCTGGACAGTAGTCCGCAGTCAATGAAAGCAAATTAACCATCGATGAAACGTGAATCTGGAATAAGGAGGTGAGATGAGATAATGAATCGACATCTTGAACCAGAATGGATAAACAAATCGTCATTTTTTAGTCTGTTGTTAGTGTAAGGGGTCATTGAAAAATGAACGGTCTTTTAAGAGTTTTAAGAGATTGTGCATTGGTGGGCGGTACAATATGTTAAAAGGGTTGTGTTTAAGAGATAATCAAATTTGCTTTATTAAGTAGTATAGATATATATATATATATATATAAGATGCCGGAAACTTTTGTTACCTTGAATCGGTACAAAAACTTCAAAAGCCCAGCTTTCTGTTGAATGCAGGAGGATTACAGAAATGTAAGAAAAGCATAAAAATTATACAAAATGTAAAAATGCACATGGCAAAGGAAGAAGGAAAACTTGGTATAAATGTAACAAACAGTTAATAAGAAAAGCTTTTAAACTGTAAGTAATGAAGCAGATCTGTATAATGAAGAGAAGGCAGAAAGAAAACTATTACCTCCAATGTCCTAATGAAGAATGTATGAAGCAATAACTTGCCTCGAACATGTGAGAAATCGATCAAAAGGCAACTAAAAGAAATCGACCAAACAGAAAAACATCTAAAAGAAATCGATGAAAACCATAAGAAATCGATAAAAAGACTTTAATTAGTACCTTAAGCTCTTAAAGTTGTATTAAGAGATTTAAGACTCCATGCTTTAATATATAGTACTTTATGCATAACTAATTGTATACCCGCACAATGCAGCGGGATGTCAAATTTTCTAATAAATGAAGAACCGGAAATGAACACAACAATCCACTAAAAAGTACAAAATTTATGTTTAAACAAAATAAATTTACATTGATGTGGGGAACCTCTAGAAAACTTTTATTAGAAAAGAAGAGACTTAAAATGATAAAATAGACATTACCCATTTTTAATACAAAAATCGTTTATCAGATACATGCTATAGGTAGACTCAATGGTCTATCTTTACAGATAAAACTATTCTTGTTATCTCAATGTTCTCCATAAGAAAATTCACCGAAAAAAGCCCAACTTTATACTCTCACTAAAAATTAAAAATAATCATTATGGAAAATAAATAAATAATAGAGATGATTACCCTCATGCTATATGTCTTATGCAACAGATTTTCTAACAGTCATCAATAATTTTTGAACAACATATATACATACATTAACGGATGGCTTTCAAGTAGCCACGAAACTGTTGGATTCAAGAAATTCATTGTATTCTTTTCATTGACAAGTACCAAACCACATTCTTCTTTCATCAAATTACCAACACAAGAAAAACGGATCTAATCAACAAATAACCACTGCACAATTATATATAAAAAAGTAAAAAACCATTAAGAACAATGAAAAAATCAGATGTTTCAAATAGGGTTCAACTTTAAAACCCCTAAAGCAGTGAAAAACAGGAATCAATAAGGATTTTGATCCTTTGAAAGTTTGAATCAGAAAAAGCGCACAACTCACGGACCCAACTTCAGATGAACAAACACACTGGATTTAAGCAAAAAATAAGATCAAAAACCAGATTAAACTGATTAGATGGATACCTCTGTTTTCTTCATGAAAAAACAATCAATGCTGCCATCTCAATTGATCGATCAATAAATAGATTGAAATAGAACAAAACCAGAACTTACAAATCATTGAAGGGGAAGGTTTTGGATTTCAACACCAAATGCTTAAAACTCGAAAATGGTACCTGTGTCTATGAAAGACGACTCCAACGCTCCAAGAATCTCCATAGTCGCTGCTTCACAACTGAAACCCCAATCTCCATCCTCCAGAAACACTTGGATCGAGAGTGAATATTTGAAGCATTTATCAAAACACTAACCGGATATATATATATATATATATATGGTGATCTTGAATAAGTAATCATCACAGGGAGCTTGAATCTGTCAATTTCTGAATCCTCACCTTAGGAGGGAATCGATGAGAGCGTGTCTGGAAAGATAATCTTGTCAGAGGAGTGTTTGTAGCATCAGTGAGCTGTACATAAGGGATAAAGATTTGTAACTAAGAGATTTTAAGATATTGGCAATAAAATGTAGTACATTGTGCTTAAAAAATTGTTTTTAAGACTTTAATGGATTTGTTTTATAAGGTAGTATAGATATAGATAACTTGTCTTTAAGACTTTCAAGCCTTTATAAATTTGCTTTATAAGGTAGTATAGATATAGATAAATACAAAGATCCTCACCTCCAAAAGACACTCAATCCATTCATGTGTTCAACAAATTGCATTAGGTTCCATCTTTTACCCTTATGCCTTCGCTTTAATGCATAAAAAACCAAAAGAATCTCACAACTTGCTAAGTTCTTTGGCAAACAAACATCATATCAAAAATAAGAAATATCAATGTTGTCTTCCTTAGAAAATAGATATCAGAGCTTGAACAAATCCTCAATCGATACCAGCCCACTTTCTGAAATCCTTCACATGTGCAAGCCTTTTGCATTGAGCCTCAGTTCTAACGTTGGATGATTTCAAATTTATGTAGAGATCTTTATGCAATTTTAGAAACTCGCTTCTATACAGCCACTTATCAAGATACATACCATGTGTCTTCATGCACCCAATGACCTCCATCACCCTCTCAAAATAGCCCCCTTTCAAGAAATTTAAAATCAAAACCTCATATAAATCTCTATTAATCAATAATAGATTTCCATCATGAGAACGTTTCTTGATGTCACCCCAAAGAAAAGTGATTTCACGATACATTTCTAAAGAAGAATACCCCATGATCATATATACATAAGTTGCCACAGTAGGATAAACTTTCATTTCCTGCATACTTTTATAGGTCTTCAAAGCATCTTCAATCATTTTGGCTTTCATGAAGAAATAGATTGAAGAGTTGAATTCATAAATCAAACAGTCTACATCCCCTATATCTCTCATTTCTTGGACCAAAAACTTAATCAAATCCGATCTTTTTTTACGAGAAACATTCGGGATGCTCATCTTATCATAATCAGATATTATTATTAAGCCAGCTTTCCTGATTTGTTTCAGCAAAGCCGCTGCTTCCCTATGCTTCTTATCTTCATAATAAGCTCTTAACAGTAATTCATATGAACCAGTGCCTACTAAGTTACCCTCACGTTCAATATCATCGATGATATCATGGGCAGTTTCCAGCCAACCCACATGAATACAAGCATCAATAACATCACAACACAAATTGCTCGTTTCCACTAACCCCTGTTCACTTTGGATACGGCATAAAAGCTTTGATAGCTCATTAATCCTATTCTGTCTTTTGTACTGTATAACAAGCTTTGCTAGGGCCTTGTTGGAAAGAACAAGCTTTCCGCTATTATTAAGTATAACAAGCCCATAACAACTTCTTTCTAGCTTCACTTTCACTAAGGAATTTTCATGCAGAAAATGAGGTAAAACTTGTAGTTTTAAACCTTGCCTTAGATTCTGAGATCCAAGGGGGATGAGGAAAGGTTTATGCAAATGCAATCCCTTTTTCCCTGCCAAATGGGGAAGAGTTTCCCTGAAACCGATAATAATATCCAATATGAGTTTGGAGGCGGAATCAATATCGTTAAATTTGAAATGTAAGCTCATAAGACTGTCGTAAAACTGGAAATAGTGATGACCGCAATAAACTGCAACCTGATCAACACAATGTTTAAACTTGTTTAACTCGTCCCTTTGACCATTAATTGCATAGATTCGGGAAATAGCTATGATAGTATGTGCATCAGCTACCACCCCTATTTGTGACATCAACTCTATGATCTGCTGACCCTTGAAAGATAAGTTATAACTTCTAGCGCAAGCATCAAGTACAAGGTTAAAAATTATAGTATCAGGTTTCATATGATCTGCATGCATGGATCTTTTGGAACCCAAACGCTGAAAATGATGGCAAATTTGAATCAATATATTTGATGCAAGATACGTGCCAATTTCTTTCTTGACCATATGAAGAACAAACGTACCCAATAAGTTATTTGGTGGAATATTCCCTTTTTCAATCATTATCCTAAGAATCATGGATGCAGGAATGGACATTTGTGATCTTGCTAAGCAGAGTAAGAGGTTGCGTAAAAGGTCAAGGTGAAGCAAGTTTGATTTTTTTTCTTTATAAAGAAAAAGGATTATATCGCATGCTCTCTGAAGGTATTTGGGTTCAGGTGAGTAGGATAATTCGGTTATAAACTTTCTCAATAAATGGTCATCTGGTAAACCATAAAGTCTCTTAAAATCTGTGTAAGTTTCCCATGCTTTATCCACTTGATGATTCTTTAAACAAGTTTCAAGCTTTTTAAGTAAAATGTCATGAGAAGATTCTTCACGACACAACCATTTGGGCTTTGCACGACTGCTTGAAAGATATCTCAGATGAACAACATTTAAGGGCCCTTTACAAAAGAATACATCTGAAAGAAAAGCCCTGCTGCCATTGTAGCTCACAAATTCTTTCCCACATGATATAGGTATTATATAAATCGGAGCCAGATGAACAAGAGTTGAGCTACTACGGAGATTAAACATGGATGCTCTCACCAGTGACCATGCCATTTAGATATATATTGTCTGTAGAAAATTGAAAACAAATTCAATGAGAATTATGAATTATGAATTACGATAAGAAGATGAAAAATATAACTTCACATATTCAAAAGCACCTTTATATAAGTTATGATTCATATATTAGTTACTTTCTCGTGATTATAGTATGTGTTAGCATCAATGACATAACACAAAGAGGACAAATGAGAGTGCGGACGTGTCCCATTGAAAAAAATATTCAGACTGAATATAGTTTTTATTCAGTCTGAATAACGCTTATTCAATCCGAATATTTCTTTGTATATTCAGTCTGAATAATCTATATTCAGACACGTGTCGCGCTCTCATTTGTCTCACGTTCACAACCAAATTTGAGTTCGCATTTGAACTTTCCTCTATAATATATATATATATATATGTGTGTGTGTGTGTGTGTGTGTGTGCCACCTTGATTTAAACACCTTTTAATGCAAATGCATTGTCAAGAACGTAATGGAGTGCCACTTAACTATTTATCATGACTTGTGTAAGAAAGAAATGGTGTTGGGGAACTCTGCTAGAAGGAAGGGAGAAAGAAAAGCCTTCTCTTCTATTAGCATTATAATTGGTAAGAAATTCATAGACCACTAAATGATGAGAACGATATACGAGTGATTTTATTAATTCAAGACTTCCACTAACAAATATGCCTCATTAGAATTCTCTACCTACGCATCTATATATATATATGTAAGAATTCCTATAAATATAACAGATATTGTTTCTACTTTCTACCCCATATAATCTACCACAATTTTCATTATGAATTTCTCATATTAATCACAAAGTTTCAGTTTCACCAAATATTGAAACTAATGAACAATATCAATACTGATCCACAAACCATTTGAAATGAAGAGTCATAATCTGCGTTGGATTTGAGAGTAGAAAACGTAACAGAAAGAGAAAAGAGATAGATACCTGATTCAATTAAAAAGATTGTCAGGAGCGGACATGAATGTGGGAATGAGGAGATGAAGAATTTTGTTTCGCCTCAGGGGTTTAGGATGTGGGTGTAAGTAGGTGTTAAAACGTAAAATGAATTCCATAAATGTATCGATTCTTTCATCTTTAAAACCTCTGTATTTCAACAATTACCTCAATTTATAAGATCTCAAAAGGAATGCAGAAGCTTTGTATTCAAAAATTTACGAAGAAACAATTGATTTTACAACTTACAACATTTTGAAGGTCATATTTCATGCCATCTTGATTCGGAGGGCTAAGGCGTAGTCACTCATCGACACATAGAATACTGCTCGAAGATGGAGCATTCGGAGTTCAGGTTTGAAAGTTATGGCTTTTGTAAACTCAAAAAATGGAACCTGGTGATCGCCGGCTTTCGTTTCGCCGATCGATGGTGACTGACACCGGTAGCGGTGAGTGTGAGCTGTGTTTGGGGTTTTGGGGTTTTTGGAGAACTCAGATTAGGCGACGATGTCATTAAGTTTAGGGATTTTTTTTTAATTTATGTATTTACCTTTTCTCTTCTTTATTTGATAATTTCAGAAAATTACAATAATTTATTAAGGGGCTGTTTGATTGGTATTCCATTAAGGGGCTGTTTGGTTGGGTTTCCATTAAGTCCTGTATGTAAAAAGATGTCAGTCTGGATCGATTGGTGAAGTTTTTAACAGCAATCAGGATCGATTGAGACACATCAACCAGGATCGATTATGTTTCCAAAGAGACTGGGAACAATTTAGGTCTAGGTTTACTGATTATGTTTCCAAACAAATCAGGGACGAAATCAGAACACGAAATCTAAAGGAAGTTTCAAAAAAGATTCTGAATTCTTTAAGAGGATAAAAGTTTGAAATCTTCTTGGCAAGCAATAAATTCATCCAGTAGCTTCAACATCCAATCAATGGAAAGGAAATCATCAGCAGAAGATGATGATGATGATGATGATGAAAGTGTATGAAATTGATTAAACACTTGTAGACTACATTTCAGATAAATTGCCCCCAAAAACCCTATCGCTAAATCAATAAAACCCATGAAAAAATGCTAGCAAACTTCTGGTAATTCGATTCACCCTGAAACCAAAAAATCAAGACAAAATTATCATGCAAAACCCTAGATAAATAATCCTCGAAATTTGTAACGTCAATACAATCTTCTAAGCATGTTCATCAAACAAAAATCCCAGATTTCAATTCTGGAAATCAACAAAGGGGTTTCAGAAAAGTAGATGAAAACAGATTTCTTTCATTGGTTGGTTCATCAAAAACACAAAATGGAAGAGATGTAGAAGATAAACAAGTTGTGAGATAAAGAAAAGGTGTACCTTGGAGAGAAGTATACCTAGGGCCTGCTTTAGACGAGAGCAGATCGTGAAGCAGGTGGTCGAGAGCAGGTGGTCTCCGACGAGAACAACGGCCGGAGATAGAGATGATAGGTGAGCGACGTGAGGTTTCACGTGAGAGGGCTGAGCGGGAAAAAAAAGAGAGGGTTAAATGCTATGTTTGGCAAACCAGCGGATAAGCTAACCGATGAATGACCAAAAAATGCATGATGAAAATAAATAAATAATATTAGTTAGGGGTATAATTGGAAAAAGTGTCAAAATGCTTTCATAATAAAATTTCTCGTAGCTATCGATAAAAAACTTATAAGTGAACTATAATTTACTATGTGCATCCAAACGATTATTCAGAAAATAAGTTAACTTATAAGTCAGCTTATAAGCTAGCTTATTTTTGTCAAACAATGCCTAAGGGGGAAAAGTCATGTATAGATAAAGCCGTATGTGGATTAATCTGTCTATATAGATCAAAAAAACTTGGCTTTCTGCATAAAGCTCCCTCTAAAAGCTTACTGAATAAGTCATTTTTTATATCATTAAACCACTATCAAACAATGATGTATAGCTGTTTGAATAAGTTTTAAGCCCCATTAAACTCATTAAACTTCTAACAAACAAACCCTAAAATTCGTTAGGTTTTATATGATGTCATTTGGATAGTAAAATGGAAATTTGTTTTCTCTTTTTATTTTTAAACATTTTATGAATGTAAATTCATGTCAATATTTTAATATTAGGGATGAGATTGGTACCGGTATCGTATCGAACTAGTACCGTACCGATCGGTACCGATTTTTTTCCCCGACAAAATATGAGTACTGAATATCGAACCGAATTTACCGGTTCGGTATCGGTACGGGATCGGTATCGGTACGGGAAATTCGGTGTCAATACCACTTAGTACGAAATTTAAAGTTAATAACATAACAATCAAAACCAAACTGCTAAAGTGAAATAATCAAATGTTCAATGTATCAAAAACTAATCCCAAAAATTCAACAATCTTTTGGTACTCTTTCTCCCTTTTCCTTTTTTGGTTGTTTATCGCCTCTTCAACAATATCGATTTTTTTGAAGTGGGCGATTTTTGAATTCAAATGGAGAAGATGTTGATTTATTAGGCATAGATATTGTTTAGTTTTAGGAAGAGATGATTAGTTAGGAGATAGAGATGGAATTGAAAATCGAAATGTCCCTTGTTACTCGGTTCGGTACCGGTACCGATTTTTCGGTATAATCCCGGTACCGAATACTGAAATACCGAATACCGCGGAGGAATTTTTGGGACCAAATACCGTACCGCATATGAGAATTCGGTATTGGTTCGGTTCGGTACGGTACAGTACCGGTACGGGATCGGTTCGATTCGGGAAAATGGTATGAAAAGCACATCCCTAAATTATATCACTTAAACACAATTTCAAAATATGTTGCACCCAACTTCTCAACTTCAAAATACAATACGAAATATGATCCGTCTAACTTGAAAGCACAAAATAGAATATGTTATAACCAACTTCAAAACATAATACATTCCAATAAATAATCTTACATAGCCACCCAACTTCAAAATACATACAAAAAAATTAGAAGGAGAGCCTTGTAATACCATTGATCTACAAAAGAAATGATCGAGCTTAACCAAAACCACATAAATAATAATCAAAACGTGAGTGGTTGAATGTGTTGCTAAAACATATATATACATAGACATGAAATTCTCATACTTCTCTTTGTCTCTTTATCGGTCCAATGGTTTTGGATGCCCTGGGCAAAGATTCAAAAAATTGCCCCTAATCCAAAAAAAAAACATACTAACTTTTAAGCGGTTTGGAACCTAATCAAACTAGGTTGCTCGTCCATTTTGAGTAAACCAACCATTTTCAATCATGATACTCGCCATTTTGTAACTTACAAATACAATGGGTATTAGAAAAATGTCTATTTGTTCATCATTTCTTTTAAAACGATATTAGTTACTCGAATTGGATAATACATTACAGCACATTTGTTGCTTCTATAGTAGATTTCTATATACATTTAGTACTAAGTACTAAGTTAATGGGTTGGTCTGTATATTTTCACTATAAGCATGCAAGAAGTAGTGGTTTAAGATATCAACCCGTTGGTCTTAACTTGCTTATGGTTGATGGAGTACTATTTAGCATAGATTGGGATACTTGTTGTCATTTAAACGTGTTTGAAGCTTAGCATGTAGTTTACACAACTGGTTCGTGCTAATAAGCAAATAACCTAATAAACAACAAATCAGTACAGAAACAACAGATCAGTAAACAACTTTTTTAACAGTAGTAAATCAGCAAATAAACAAAAAAAATTGCAAGAGTTAAGGCCCTAATAACCAAATCATTAAATAATCTAAACAACAAATCAACAAATAACTAAATTAATAATTGTAGAATTCTCTGTGTTTTTCTATTGATTTACAACCAATATATAGGCAGAAATACAAAGGAGAGTTCCGATACATATGGAAACAAATCAGAGATAACTATAAACAATATATTCACAATATATTCTACTAATACGCCCCCTTAGTTGGAGCTGGAGGTGGATGAATGCTCAAACTGGATCTCAAGTCGAGAAACAGTTGTCTTGGAAGACCCTTAGTGAAGATGTCTGCATGTTGGTAGGCTGAAGGAACATGTGAAACTCGGACATGGCCAAGTGCGACTTTTTCTCGGACAAAAAGGATATCCAGTTCTATATGTTTGGTTCTCTGATGTTGAACTGGATTACCTGACAAGTAAACTGCTGAGACGTTGTTGCAAAATACTAAGGTGGCTTGAGTGAGTGGAGTATGAAGTTCAGGCAGCAGGTTTCGGAGCCAAAACGTTTCGGCAACCACGTTTGCAATGTCGCGGTACTCGGCTTCTGCGCTAGATCTCAAGACTGTGGGTTGTCTCTTAGCGGACCATGAGATTAAGTTGGCACCTAGGAAAACACAATATTTGGATGTAGATCGACGGGTATCCGGACAACCACCCCAGTTCGCATCGGTATATGCGATAAGTTGAGACGGTGTGGTGGGGTATAAGTGAAGCCCAAGATTTAAAGTGCCTTTAAGATACTGGATGATACGTTTTAGCGCGCTTTGTACAAGACGCGCTTTGTACCTTTCAAGGGAACCATCTGCATGGAACTTGTGATGAAATATGAAATATCCAATGACAATGTATGATATTAGCATCTCGTGGGCGGGGAACTAGTTTCCAAGTATTTTGTTTAAGCAAAGCATTATATTCGGTGGTCATAGAAAGATTCCAATTTTGATCGAGAAGAGCGATTTTAGGATTAGGGGAATGGGAGAGATGGTTTGTGTATGGAGTGAGAAAAGGGGGTTGGGTTTGAAAATTCTTCTTTTAGAGCGTGTTTGCATGGGATGAGTGGAGGTGGGAGATTCCGTGGTGTGAGGTGGAGTGGGTTGGGAAGTAGGGAGTGGGGAGTCTTATCGATTTAGAGGGGAAGAATGGGATTCGGGTTGTGTTTGGGTCGAAGGGGGTGGGTCGGAAGTGAAGGGTGGGTCATGGGGTTTTGGGTTGTTTGATTGGTGACCGGTTGTGGAAGGTGAGCTTGAACTTGGAGATAGGGGGATGGATCAATATATGTGAGAAAGTCGTAGGTTGGTTTGCGTAAGTGAAAAATATTGTTGTATAGGAAAGTGAGTTCGTCAAAAGTGACGTGACGAGAGATTATTGGTTGGTTGGTAGTGAGGGTATGACATAAGTAGCCTCGGTGGTTATCTGGGTAGCCGAGGAAAACACAAGGTATTGATCTTGGGGCAAGTTTGTGTGGAGTGGTAGAGGATATATTGGGGTAGCATAGGCAACCATAAGTATGAAGATGAGAATAGGAGGGTTTGCGATGGTAGAGGATTTTGGTGGGGGTCATGTTGTTGATTGTAGTGGAAGGGAGGATGTTCAGAAGATGGGTGGTGAGGGAAAGTGCATAGTTCCAAAAGGAAGGTGGAATGGTAGGCTTGGATAAGAGAGGTGCGAAGGGCGTTGTTGATGGTTCGGATCATCCGTTCGGCTTTACCGTTTTGAGGAGAAGTATAAGGACATGAGAAATGAACTTGCATTTCATGTTGGGTGCAAAGATTGTGGAAAGATGTATTATCGAACTCACGACCATTATCGCATTGGAAAGTCTTAATTTTCTTGCCAAATTGTGTTTGTATATATGTGTGAAATTGCAAGAATATTGAAAAAGCTTGAGACTTTGTTTTTAAAGGAAAAGTCCAAAGAAAGTGAGAGAAATCATCTAGTAACACAAGATAGTATTTATGGCCTAACTTAGATGTAATAGGAGATGTCCATCGATCAACATGAATTATGTCAAAAGTTGAATAAGTAATAGAATGAGATAATGAAAAAACTCAAACGACAATGTTTTCCTCAAGAACACGCATTACAGGATGCATTGTTTGGCCATTTATTACTAGAAATAAATTTACTATTCTGAAGAAAATTGAAAACAACAGGTACGGGATGTCCAATTCGACTATGCCAAATGCTTGGAGAAACGGTGTGGAGAGCGATAGGGGTAAGAGGAGCGCTGCGGACAGGAGGAAGATGATAGAGATCACCAGAACTATTGCATCTCGTGAGAGTTGTCCCCGTTGTAAGATCCTTCACAGAAAAACCAATGGGGTCAAATTCAAGTGAGACATTATTATCACGGGTGAAGGAACGTGGTGAACATGGTTTAGTGTATAGGGTCGATTGAGGTGAGAGATGGTGGTGGAACCGTGACCAAAGATAGAAATACTAGCGGTTACCTACTAGAATTGATGATCGTTTGCTTAAAGAAAATCGATTAGAAACTTTACCCGACTCATTGGTGAGATGTGAATTTCATCCCGTATTCACGTACCATGTATTGTCCAGTGGCTGAATCTGCATGTTGTGGAATGCTCCTTCCAATTCTGTCGGAGTCATTGTATAACCATGATAAGAACCAAGAGCGGCTGTGAGGTGAGCTTGATGAGGTTGTTGTATGGGTCGATAAGTGGGACGTGGACCAAACAGTCCTTGATGAGGGTGTTGCGGAGCCGTGGGATATGGGCATGGTGGTGGTGGTGGTGTGGTCCACTGGTTTGACAGACACCAGCCGTTAGGAAGATATTGATAATGCGGCTGGAACGTTGAACGGCTAAGACCCCATCCTCGACCCTAATAGTTTCCGCGACCGCGGTGACTCCCACGGTTACTCCCACGACTGTTGTTGGCCCCGACGTTTTCTTGGGCTGGTGGATCAGAAGTTGGAGGTTGGTTATTGGTATGTTCGGTTATTGGTGCTTGCGGAATGTGCGACTCTTGTTTTGATCGGCGGGTCTCTTCTAACAGCAGTTGAGATCGGGCTTTCGTGAAGCTCGGGAGCGGATCAGATTTTTGAATAAGAGTGGCTATGGTGTCATAATCACCTTTTGTGAGTCCGGAAACAAGTTGGAGAACTATCTTGTTTTCGAGCCAGTGATTTGCTTAAACTTTCTGTAAATTAATATTAAAATCGGCAGAGGGAGGGTTGAATATCGGATGATATCGACAGAGGGAGGGTTGAATATCGGTTACCAAAACAAAATAGATAACCATGAACAAAACCAAAATCGATAATCGGTAACTCAAATCAAAACCGAAAAGAAAATCGACAAGTCAAACCAAAATCAGTAACCAAAATGAAAACCGAAAAGAAAATCGGCAACACAGATCTAAACCAGAAACTAAATCGGTAATCCAAACCAAAGCCTAAAGCAAAACCGGTAATCCAAACCAAAACCTAAAGCAAAATCGGTAAAAACCTAAAAACATAATCGGTAACCTAAACATAGTCGGTGTAACGCAACCGCCGCCCATCCTCACACATACCTGTCACTGATTACATTGTGATCCACAACTCAACCACCTGCACTCGTTTCACTGGAATCGCCAGATCAGCATGATGAGAACCAGTAAAAAAGGTCGTCGGTGATGAGAATCATAACTAATCAACACCCATCGACCACCACCACCGGCCAACACTAAAGAAGACCGCCGGAACGAGAGGAGAAGCTGAAAAGGCGGGATGATGTCGGAGGAGATCGGTGATATAGAGCTAATGACGGTGGTGTGTTGCTGAACCATTTGGATGAGGGACGAGAAGAGAAAAGAGGGGGAGAGAGGAGATCAGTCAGTGGCCCGAGACCAGCGGCCAGTGACCGGCGGGGATGGAAGCTAGATATGGAGAGCTTTCTTCTTGGGGTATGGGGGATAGATTAGGGTTGTGAATAAAGTTGCTTTTATATGTATATATGAGTAAATTACTATCTTCGTCCATGTGGTTGTTGGATAAATAAATTAGTTTTTAAAAAAACAATGAGTTAATATATATACAGTGTTAGAATTAATGATCTAAAACTTTTTTTTATTAATTGATAATAGTATAAACATATAACAAATTTGTATTATTATTTTTTGGTTAATAGTTTAAAGGTTTTGGGTTTTAGAGACTATTTACCCAAATACTTATCTGGTAATGTTTACTGGTAATGTTTACTGGTAAGATTTGACATTATTGTACCTTGTCAGAGGAGATTTGTACTCCATCAAGATGACATCATATGCAACAATTTACCCGGTAAACGCTAACCGAGTAAGAGTCGTCACCTTTACTTACCAAGTAAGACACTTGATCGTTCTTATCGGGTAAGATTGTCAGTCTTTGCCATGTCCATCCGGTAAGGTAATATGACTTGGTAAACATTTATCGGGTAATGTTTGGTAAACGACCCTTTAGTCTTCATTATTAAATTTTCCCTAAAAATTGATGTTATAACATAGAAAAAAGAATAAAAAAGTCTCGTATGTATCATTTGGATCTCTAAATTTTTGTAATATTATATTCCGGGCCCCAAGACTATAACGGTTGTGTTCGGCCTCTGTTTCCACATAATATTTTAAAGAATTTTCTAAACTTAGAGTTTTTTCTTGTTTTCTCTATTTTAATGAACATTATAGAAAACAAAAAAATGATTTTAAATTATGTCGTATAATATACGGGATCCAAACTAGTATATATATATATATAGAGAGAGAGAGAGAGAGATAGAGAGAGGGAGAGGGAGGTTCAGGGGAAAACCTAAAAAAAAACTGAAGAACATCTTGAGAGCCCTCCATCCGGACGGTATACATAAATGCATACAAACAATTGAAGCTCTTTTTTCTGTGCACGAGTGCATGTTACCAATTTATCAGTAGTACATTTGTGTATACCATCCAGATGGAGGGCTACCAGAGTGTTCTTTAGTTTTTTTTGAGGTTTTGTCCTGAACCTGACCTTATATATATATATATAGGTAGGCATGGGATTTAGACCCAACCCATCGGGTAACCCGGTCTACTCATCGGGGACAGAATTCCCCGCTAAACTGGGTCCCAGGGACGGGACAAGGATCCCCGTTTGGTTAAAACCGGGGACGGGGACGGATATCACACCCCCGCCCCGCCCGTTACCCGTATTATTTAGTCTAAATTTATTAAATAAATATATTGTCAGTGTCCTTGTTTTGATTTATTAGGTTTAGAACCCTTTTTCTTTTTGTCTTGTCTTTAGGTCTGTCATATGTACTATAATGTAGTATGTACACGCCTGCTAGTCTGCTACAGTGGTGCTACCTAGGGGCGAGCAAAAACCGATCCGAAACCGAAAAAACCGAAAAGAACCGGAAAACCGAAACCGAAAAAACCAAAACCGGGGAAAAAACCGAACCGAACCGAAAACCGAAAAACCAAATGGTTCGGTTTCGGTTTTGGTTTCCAAACCGCACCGAAAAAAACCGAACCGCACCGAAAACTAAAAACCGAACCGCACCGAACCGAAATAAATGTAATTATTTTTAAATTTTAATTTTTAATTTATATATATATTATTATAATATATATTAGTTAACCTAAAAATGATATAAGATTCTATTTTATATTTTCGTAAACATTATTCCATTTCGTAAACATGATTTTGAACATTGGATTTGTAATTTTGCATTATGATATATGATATTTGTGTTTTCGTAAACATGATTTTTTAACATGAGATTTGCATTATAATATATGATAACATGATTTTGAACAAATTAAAAGAATTTACAAGTTGGAAATAGAGAAGAATTATAGAACCGAAAACCAAAAACCGAAAACTGAACCGAAAACACTCGGTTTTAAAACCGAAAAAAACCGAACCGAAAAAAACCGAACCGAAAAAAACCGAACCGAAAAAAAAAACCGAAAACCGAAAAACCGAAAAACCGAAAAACCGAAAACCGAATAGTTTGGTTTTTCAAAAACCGAATGGTTCGGTTTTCGGTTCGGTTTTGGCCAAAAACCGCACCGAACCGCACCGTACTCACCCCTAGTGCTACCCATTTTTCATACTCCACTCCAATAAGTAAAAGTAGAATTGTAGAAAGGAGAGGACTAAGGAGTAACTAGTAAGGAAAGGAGATCAAGTGACCAATGGACATTTCATATTCCTTCTTCTTTCTTCCAAGTTTTTCAATTGAGACAAAGTGACCGACGCTGAGACCGAGACTAACGAGTTGACGATTCAGGTTTTTTGATCTTTCTTCTTCTTCTTTCAATTGAGACAGACGAGTCTCTCTCATTCCATTCTAGGGTTTTTGTTCAGGTACATCCATGGATACATTTGACTACTGTATAGATATATTTGTAAGATGTTGTTGGTCAGTTCCTTTTCATGCATGTTTTTGAGTTTTGACAAAAATAATGAGATCCCCAAATTCGTGCCTTTCTTGTAGGCTTAAAATTGTTAATTTCCTTTCTCTTTTTATCATTTTTGTTCATTTTTAGTAGTATATGTTGATTGGTATGGTATTATCAACTATTGTAGTTTGAGGTGTTTGATTTTTAAGCTTCTAGGTGGTGATGCTTCTACCTATTCCCCCTCAAAGTTAGTCCTACCAGAAGTAGAGGTTACTTCTAGTTCAGAAGGATCAAAAAAGATATGAAGCGAAGTATTAAAGTAATTAGAAGAATTCTTATGTTCAAACTGAGGATCATATGAAGTATGTTTAGAAACTGGTTCAGAACTTCTAACTTATGGTGCAATCTTCATGGATCGGTCAACAGGTTCTAAATAATCACCCATCAAGTCTCAAGATATGTAGTAAGTTCTAATTCTCTTGAACTTGAGGAAGAAGAAGACTCAAAAGTTGAATTCACCTTAGGCTAGAGACTTAGTTTTGAACTAGTTTGTCAAGAAGCAGTAGGGCTTTGTCCAAGTCTAGAATTATAGAAATCATTGGCATCTTATCATCAAATGTGACATTTATGTTTTTTTGTATCATCTTAGTTCTCCCATTGAAGACACCAAAGGCTTTGGATTATACAAACCCGATATACAAAATAGTTACAACCCCAAAATGTTATAGTCTAAAGTGATCCTAAAAGATTATACAAACCCGATATACAAAAGTTGATATTAAGTTATTTTTACTTCCGATGATATCTCGATCTCTCAACCTGTCCCTAGAGTGGAACCTAAACCTGCCGAGGAAAGAAAAAACACCTTGACCGAGAAAGTTTCTTAGTGGACGAATAATGTGCATAATGGTGTGAACATAACATAAGTTCAAATAAAAGTTAACGTAAATTAATCGTAGTGAGACGTCTGAACATAAATAAAGAATGTAGAAATCGTTTTAAAGTCAAGAAGTCGCCCATATTGCAATAATATGTTGTCTAATCGGATGATCAATCCAATCAGACTTGTAATGTTAGTGGCGGGTACAACACCACCCATTCTCTGGTAGCCGGTTTAGTTATGGTATTTGGCTGTATCCAGTATTCTGTTCTATCCGGTAACCATATATTTTCTAGTATTCGGCTCTTGGATGCATACTACGTTCCCTATTTGGCTTGGTCTTAGCCTTTACGAGAAAGCCATGGCTATTAAATAGCCACCATGGATGCATCTCAACACCCGTGGCCCAAGTGTTGAGTCCAAATAAAAAACAATAAAACTTGTGTTGTTAAATCAATGGTTCCATCAATCTTAAAACCAATCTCAAGTCTCATAATTGTCAATTCAACGGATAATGGATCGTATCATAATATTCAAAACAACGAAAACGATTCAGGGAGTATTTGTCAAATCAACCGAAAATGGATCATAACTTTAAAAATCAATTCATTTAGAAATTATGCAAATTATGTTTAACACGAAGTCGTAAAGCATAAAATCAAACTCTTTCATTAACATGATCAAACCGTGCAACAAATTCAATGTAATAGCATAAACCAAAATCTTGAAACGAAAACAAGGTTTCTTATAAAGTACTTGGAACCGTTATACTCGGAGTCACATCTATCAACATGAATGGCATAAACTGTGCAACAAATTCAATGTAATAGCATAAACCAAAATCTTGAAACGAAAACAAGGTTTCTTATAAAGTACTTGGAACCGTTATACTCGGAGTCACATCTATCAACATGAATGAGATTTCCGGAATGTAACCAGTTACCCTCGAGTCAAAGGAATATGATATTCGTACCTTAACCGAAATTGAGAAGTAACGCACGATCAACGAGACTCATGATAAAGTTCGACTTGCTCGCGTGCCTTTAGAAAGGATCCGAAGAGAAGATTTTGAATTTGTAATTGTTACTTCAGTTCCTTCAATAATTTGAGAAGAAAATTACAGAGAATGAGAGGAAGATATGAAGATGAAGATGATGCGGTCAAATGAAATGAAGAAGAAAAGGACGATTAAAGTTTACTTAGTTTAGGAATATATGTTTTTATTTCCTTTAATAGTTATAACAAGTTTAATTATTTGGCAACTTTAACCCTTGAATAATCATTGAACGTTCTCTAGTTACAGTATAAGTCAAGTAAACTAACGAGAAGGGTTTTTAAACTCGGGCATTATAATTCCTGCCCCCCTTAAAAAAAGATTTCATCCCCGAAATCGAACATATACAAGAAAATTACATCGATTAAAGGTTTCAGGGTACTCCCGCCTAAGGGTGGAAATCGTGTCGTGTTCGGGTTGACGGGTCAGGAACGCTCAACCTGGACATGACCCGTTTAACTAATCGTGTTGCATTGATCAACCCTAACCCGTATACGCTCGGATTCACGGGTCATAAACGGGTTGACGGGTCATAAATGAGTCAAGATGTGAACGGTGAACTAAGTAATTAGGTTAGGGTTAGCCGGTTAGAGTAGACTCTTTTCGTGAGATTTTTTAGACCATTTTTTTACAATTGAAACTTCAAACCAAAACACCGTAAAAATAACTTTCCCAATGTTTTTGTTATGTAAGTTCAGATTTTTTTACCTTTACAATATTTTATTATAAAGTTTTAAATATAAAAACATGATAGGTTGACAAACCCTATCTTATTATATTCGTATGCTTTGTTTTTTTTTTAGAGGGAGTTATATTGTATAATGTTTATTAAGTGCGTTTTCCGTGTTATATATAAATGGCAGATAGCGTATTAGGTATTTGCGTCGTTATTGTCACTTTGTTTTTTTTGACCAACTTATCTGTCTCACTTCCAAACCCTAGCAATCTCTCCCCTACTTCGCTACTGAAATCAAATAACGAACAAGAGGTTTGATCGCTATTTGCTTAAATTACTCAATTCATACAGCAAATTTCTGTAATTTAACTCGATCTGCTTGTTATTTCAGATATTTCTCTGAATTTTCTTTCCATTGGGTTAGCTTTCTTGGAGGATTTGATCGAAGTAGCTTGAAGTTACTAAAGAGAATACTAGGTATATAATTAGTTGTCTATGTATTTATGCCCCAATTTTGGATTATCATTTGTGTCTGAGCGTGATATTTTGATGAACTGCGTTTCTTTTATCATTTATTTTATTCTTTTATATGTTTTTATGCAAAAATGTGCTGGTAAAGAACCATACTAATCGATTTTGTAGCCTTGGAGGTTAAAGAGCGCTGCTGGTATTTGATATACTAACATATTTAGTTACTAGACAGTGTTAGGTATATAGATCACTTCTTTAATTGTTTTTTATTGAGTTGCTTGTTATTTCCTTCTTCAATCATGCACTTATTCTTGCTATACTGTACTTGATTTAAGGAAAGATAGATGGTTGTAGGAACCATTTTCTGTTTTATCTAATGTTTCCGGTTCGTAAGTTTTAATTGTTTGATTCCCTTCCCTTTCCAAGGATGCCTTCTTATGTTGATAATGTATTCCTAGGATGACCTTATAACAATGAAAGCTTAAGATGATGAACGCCCCAATAGCCCATTGTGCTAGCCCCCCCCCCCCCTCTCTTTGGGGGCCACTATGCCAAAAGCGAGAGAAACCCCATCCCTTTTTAGAGTATTTATGCATGCTGATAAGTGATAACAAGCATGATTTTCTTCTATTTTAAGTTTTTTGAAAATGAGTCTAAGGTCAAGATGGTGCCTTTTTTTTCTTTCTATTTTATTTTAAATCTCTATTTATCTCATATCTCAAAAAGATGATGAATTGATTTTGAGGTAATTAAGGTAAAACAACCTTATAAGTTTTACCTTTCATGTGATGTCATTTTGATTGTTTTAGTTTGCTTTATGGCTAGATCTTCATATTTTACAAGGATTCTTGATCTCTGGTATTTATTGAAGGACTATTTTGCTTCCATTTACTCCTACCTATAGCCCTACAACCATATGGTAATATCAAATCAATTAGTTATAGAAAATGCAAACATTCAAATCTTAACTATTTACTGATGATGGGCTGGCAATGTTGATGGAACTATTCTTTACAACAAAGTATTTAAATTTGCGGGAGAAGTGTGTGTAAGTAAGTTTGCTGTATATAAATGTTATATACTTGCAAAAAAAGATTTATAAGTTCAACATTCAACTGATTTTTTTCCGGCTGATACAATGAAACATCGATAATTTGCTACACGCTTACTCTCCAAATGGTAGTTTGCATATGTGGGTCATCACTGCAGGAGATATATATATATATATTTGCTTTTGTTAAAAAGGTGAAATTCAACCACTATCACTCTCTAAAGAGTGTTCACTGATTATTTAATAGTTAAACGAACTTCAAATCGGTTGTAAGGGTTTGTGAATCTGAATCCCATACTAACCAAATAAGCCATTATGCTGAAAAACATGTTGAACTATATGAACGAGTTAGCTTTAATTTTCTTTCAAACTTGTTTATCCTTTTTGTTCTTTTGGGGTTTGTTCTAAAATCCTAAAATTGAGATTCTGTAATTTTTTTAATATTTTCTTTCAACTAGATTAGAACTCTAAAAATTGAAATGAGGAAATGAAGTGTATCAGTCTATCTAAATTGTAGATGCTACATACCTAAAAAAGTTATCATGCTTGTTGCAACTTAAAGTTTTCTCTTTTATGTGAATCAATACTTCATACATTAGTTACCAAAGCTAGCTTCATATACAAACTGGCTTGGGACACGTAATCATCATTCCAATCTTTCTATATGCAGTTATTTTGTAGCGTTATCGAGCTGATCATTTGATTAATTTACTTTCTGATTAAGATATATTGGCTGTTTGAAAGTGAAATGACCTTTGAAATTTTAAGATATTTCAGATAGAAATGAACAAGCTTGGGCAAGTATTTTCTAGCCACTGTTAGGGTTTAGTTTAAAGATGAAGGAAGAAAACAATAAGATGAAAGAAATTTATATGCATGTGTGTTTGTTTAGGTTTCCTATTTTTTATTCTGTATATTTTCATTTATTACCATAATTATATCTTGCTTACTTGCTATCGTTGTTTTTTTTTGGTACAAAAGGAATCATATTACGGCTGATTAAGTTATTATCGTCCACTTTTGAGTTGTACAAATTTAAGGGATCAAGAAATTTTCTACAATTCTAGTACACAATTTATTTTGAAAATTCAAACCTAAGAACTTTTTAAGTTCAAAGTTTACACAAACGGTTTTAATTTCTTTGCTCATGTTTGATTAAGTTAAAATTTATGATAAATTAATATAAGCATTGATTTGTTATTACGAATTTTTTTGTCGGTATGTATGTTTTATTAATGATGCAGTATTTTTTACTGTTATTTCCTGAGAAAGAATTATGTTTCGATACATAGGTTAATAATTAATTTTGTTTGTTTTCTGTTACACATATGTTCCTATCAATTTTCTTTTGGCAGAAGTTGGAAAAATAAATGAAAGATGGAAAAGCATGTTATTATTTCTTATCAGGATTAGTTAGTTATATGCATATATCACATCTATTGGCATTAGTACATAACATGTTGTTGAGGCTATTGTTTGGTAATTAGAAGATTGATGTCAAATGGGATAGAAGGATCTAGAACTAACTCCCTTTTTTGTAATTTCTCTCTTTATGCATGTTATATACTAATAACTTTTTGTTACTTGCAACAATTTTTCTGGTTGGTGCTAAGAATAAGATAGCATGTAGATATCGGATCGTTGCAAAGATCTTCAATTCTTAGATTCATGATTTCGAGCTTCATGCAAATGAATCTATTAGAAATTTGGTTGCCTTTCGGGATGTTATCAAACTTCACTTGGTTTTACTAGAAAATTGATGATCAACTTGATGCATGTAGCCATGTACTTTATATGCAATGGCCATTATGTACATGCTGCATTCATATATATATATATATATTATATAATTAGAGGAAAGTTCAAATGCGAACATGAGGACAAAGGAGAGCGCGACATGTGTCCCATTCAGAGTTAATAATGACGGTGTAGTTCATACATTATTCAGACTGAATAACGCTACATTCAGTCTGAATATTCCCCTTCATTATTCAGATTGAATATGACTCGTGTCACGCTCTTCTTTGTTCTCATGTTCGCAACCAAATTTGAGTTCTCATTTGATCCCGCCCCTATATAATTATATATATATATATATAGAGAGAGAGAGAGAGAGAGAGGAAAGTTCAAATGCGAACTCAAATTTGGTTGCAAACATGAGGACAAGGAGAGCGCGACACGTGTCCATTTGGTCTGAATAATGAAGGGCATTCGGTATGAAGAACGAAGGTCAAGTTCATACATTATTCAAAGTGAATGTGACACGTGTCGCGCTGTCCTTTCTTCTCACGTTCACAACCAGATTTGAGTTCGCATTTGAACTTTTCTCTCTCTTCTCTCTCTCTCTCTATATATATATGTATATATATATACATATAAATTTGCTTTATTTCTCATGCTCTAATCACGTTACTTCCTTTACGGTGGTCTGAGCAGAGATCGTTGCATTACTAAGATGGACCAACAAGGGCATGGACAGGGTCCAGGTATGGGTAACTCTCCTCAAATGCCTTACAGTATGACACCATATCCACCAAACCAAATGATGGGAATCGTACCCCCAGCTGTATCCGTTCAGCCATCTCAAACAGCCGGTCTTCCTTCCCCTCCAGCACAACTCGCACAACAACAACTCGCTTATCAACACATCCACCAACAACAACAACAGCAATTGCATCAACAACTCCAGAATTTCTGGGCCAACCAGTACCAAGAAATCGAACAAACAACCGATTTCAAAAACCATAGTCTTCCATTGGCAAGAATCAAAAAGATTATGAAAGCAGATGAAGATGTGAGAATGATATCGGCTGAAGCACCCGTCATATTTGCACGTGCTTGTGAAATGTTCATTCTCGAGTTAACTTTAAGGTCTTGGAATCACACTGAAGAGAATAAGAGAAGGACACTTCAGAAAAACGACATTGCTGCTGCTATCACAAGGACTGATATATTTGACTTTTTAGTGGATATAGTACCGAGAGAAGATTTAAAAGATGAAGTAATTGGTTCAACGATCCCGAGAGGTGGGCCCCTTCCTCCAACTGAGGGTCTACCGTATTACTATATGCCTCCACCACAGGTTGGTGCTTCTGGGATGTATATGGGTAAGCCGGTGGATCCTCAAGCCATTTATGGACAGCAGCAGCAGCAGCAGCCGCGTCCTTATTTGGCCCAACCCATGTGGCCACAACAGCAACAACAAGAACCACAAGAAGATGCTTAAAATCAGGTATATCTGAATTATTGATCCAATTGTTGGCTTTTTTTAAATTTCATGCTTTAAGAATAGGTAAAAGTTTAAAAAAATCCAACAAACTATCTCATTTTGAATGGTTTTGTCCTTAAAACTATTTTTTTGAATGAAAAAACCATTAAACTTTCTCATTTTGAATTCATTTTGAATGATTTAAGTCTCTGAACTATTTTTTGAATAAAAAAACAACTCAACTTTCACGTTTTGAATGATTAAGACCCTGAATTTAAATAAATAAGTAAATAAACCATCCAACTTTTACTAGCGGTTAATGTAACTTTTTTTGGATTAAAAAAATGTAGATAACCAGTTTTTTAAAATATGATGGTTTATTTATTAAAAAAATAAGCCCAGGGACGTAATCAATCAAAATGAGAAAGTTTAATGGTTTTTTCATCCAAAAAAAGAATGTTTAATGATTTTTTTTCATTCAAAAAAATAGTTCAGGGACTTGATCGTTCAAAATGAGAAAGTTCAATGGTTTTTTTATTCAAAAAATAGTTTAGGACTAAACCATTCAAAATGGAATAGTTTGTTGGGTTTTTTTAAACTTTTCCCTATTGATTTTAACATACATTTATACAGAGCTAAATAAAATTGTGCACATGTATTTGTTAGAAGATAGATAAATGAAAAACAAGCACAAGCTGATTTCATTAATTATCACTTTATATTATATATATATATATTGTTGGAAAACATTTGAACAACTGATAATTGCAACTAATAAGTTATATTCTTCAGCATAGAATTTATGTCTTTGTTTTCATTAAAGATGCACATAGCGATGTTTGCATTCAAGAAAACTCATTTGATAATAATTTGCTATTTTTCTTGGTGCAAAATGGAATTGCATGATGCGATCGTATGTTACAAAAGGAAACTCATTTGATAATAAATTTTTTCTTGAATGTACTTTTTTTAAAAAGGATATCCTAGGCATTTGCCTGCACTAATCCCTGGCAATTTTAAGACTGCTATAGCATGTAGCTCTGAGATAAATCCTTAGTGGCCACAAGTTGTTTGCGCCTGGATTCGAACCTGGGGTAGATGGGTTATCTGGCCTCATCCCCCACAAGTCTTAACCAGTACGCCACAAGCCTTGGGATTAGTTGAGGTGCGTCCAAACTGGACCGAAATTAACTTTTGCGAACTGATTGAAAACAGGTTTAAGATGATTTCAGTTGTTGGTTCATTTTAAGATCAATTTTAATGGTTCATTTACCTACCCACTTGAAAATAGATAGTAATTTTGTTCGTATTAGTTTTTACTAAATGTGACTATGTTATAATAACTAGTTTTGGTTATTTGACAGTGAGAATTGAATGTGAAATGAGGGAACCCTGAAGAAGACGAAGATGAATACGAAAAAGGGTTTAATTTTCATGTGGTTATTAGGAAGGAATGCTGGTTGGTTGTGGTTGTGGTTGTGGTTGTGGTTGTGGTTGTAGTCATATACTTACTTAACTATGTCTTGTGTCCTTTGACAATACTGCTGTTTTTGTTTTATGACGTGTGTGTTATAATTAATATCTGTTTTTATTGACTTTTCATGCAACTTTATTTATGCCTCCATCCTCTCTACTCTCTAGGGTTTGGCCCTTTTTGGGGTTGTTTGTAGGTAGAGATGGTCAAATGGGCCGGCCTGGTTGTTCAACAATGATTCGAGCTTTTAACAAGCTACTCGAGTTCGAGCTCGTTTATCTCGAGCTCGAGCTTAATAATTCTCGAGCTCGAGTTGAGCTCGAACACAAAATAACGAGCCGAGCTTTATAATCTAGATTTGGGATTTTCTATTTGGGGTGCTAAGGTGGAATTCATGGTTTGTTCTTGGTGTTTTATCATTGAATCTTATGGAGAAACTCATCATGGTAAATGGTTTCAATTGGCATTCAAAATGAAAAACTTGGAATCATGATTTTAAAAGGAATTGTTTCAAAAAGGAATCATGATTTTAAAAGGAATTGTATGGGATTAATCCAAGTTTGCTATTTTGATTCAAGTTATAAATTGGTTTTGAGCATTGAATTCATTGATCCTCATACCTTAAAATCAACTTTGGGAAACTTGGTACAGTTCTAATGCAACTCAAAATAGATGAGAATGCGGGTCCCTCATATCTGAGTCGCATTTCCCACTGGTTTGGGATTTTTTTTTTTGCTTCTTTCCTCGTTATGGGCTAGTTGTAAGGCTTTTTTTTAAGGGGATTGTCTTAGGGATCTTGAGAGTTGGTTTTTAAGATGTTTTAGGAGGTTTAACACCATATCTTCGATTTCAATATTAGATGTTCGGTTTGAGCTTATATAGTCGTTAGGCTCAGGGTGAGGTGTGACATCATCAGGTGAATTCTCTTACCCTTTTATTTGCAACATGGGATTGTTTTACAAGCTTTGCATACTGGATTATGATTTCAAATGTTATTAACTAATGCAAACTTATAATGTTCCACTATTTTGGGTATTTGAACTTTTATGTACACTATGTGGGGTGTGTGGAGTTACATAGCATGCATAATGTACCTTAAGGTAGCAATATCTCTTGGGAGTTGTTATCTGTATACCACGAATACATTTTGTGGTTGTTATTTGTCACGAAGGGAGTGTGATGAGGATTCTACAATTGCTATGTATCGTCTGTTTGGTGATTATATACCCGAAGGGAAAGAGCTATTGATTATACTTTGTTGCATGTTTTTTTTGAACTATTAAATGTTGATAACTGATTTAAGGGGATTCGAGACCTTATGATCTAGCCCTTGCTTTTCAAATCAAAAACCATTTTCAGGCATAGTGTGAGCAATGATGTTTTAACTTAGTTCATTTTCTTTAGTTGTAACAATTCTCAGTTGTGGTCGTTTTGTACTTTCTTCTACATACTTTGAGATGTGTTTTGGACTTTACCTTGTACATGAATGTTGGTTATAGCCGGTTTGGCTTTTCGTTATTGATTTTGTTTTTTTTAGTGTTTGTACAACAACCATCGTCGACCACCGAACATCACAACTTCCACAACCACTGTCGGTCACCGACCACCACCATCCATTACCACCATCACCTCCAACCCTTGCCGCTACTACCACCACCACTACCTTCACCACCCACAACTACCTCCTCCACCACTATCCACCGTCTTCACGTCCTCCACAACCACTATTGTCCACCAATCACCAAAGCCTCTACCTCCACAACCATTGTTGTTGCAATAATCTTCACCGTGTATTCACCAATTGATAAGAAATAAAACATAATTTCTTTTTTGTATGAATCAGGCTTTTTCAAACTATACACTATTATGTCAAATTTTCATTCAAATTGGTACTATTACATATGTATGTATTTATGCATATGAAAATTGCATAAATTTTTTTTTAAATTTAATTATTTACTTTATTTGTGTTAATTATAACCATTACATGATAAATAAAATCCTCAAATAACTTTTTGAGGTAACCTGTCTAGTTCTGTTCTGTGATGTCCAATCCTAGTCATATCAAGCACCAGATAGACACTTGTTCCGCTCCGTCCTACCCTCTTATCTTGTCCAATCATGTTTACATACCAAACACTACCTTAGGGGAATTTGGTTTGATGGAATAGTGTTGAGGGATTTGGAGTTGGAATCTTTGTTGTGTTTGGTTTGTGGGATTTGGAATGAAATTGAATACCAACTTTTTACGAATAATTTATAAAAACAATTTATAAATAATTATAAAAATACCTTTTTTATTAATCGATTATTATAAATAAATGTTTTCAACGTATTTTAAAACATTATTATACACAAATCCTATAAAATCCCACGAAATACCAATATCCTTCATGGGATTTCATTCAAATCCAAACAATCCTTCAAGCCAAACATGGGATTGAAACGAAATTGAATTCCAAATCCTACAAACCAAACAGGACCTTAATTTTTACAAAAAGGATATTTCCGGTTCTTGCCGTTCCAAAAAGAACGCACAAACGAACATACTTCTAAACTTATGAATTTATTCCAATCTAAAGAACAAGTTGATCTACTCATAAAACAAAATAAAGTATTCTTCAAACTCAACAAACATCATTCAATCTTGCCAAACAAGAAAGAAAGACGGGAAACATGAGACTTGCACAACCCATATACGAAACTTTAACGAACCGGAGAAATTTCCTCCAAACTGCACAAGAGACCAAATGATGCAATCAGACTATACTACAAAAATGGAAATTTCATCAAAATACAATAAAGTTTGGTTAAGTTCCTATTTAGTGTAACCAACGGTTTTTTTTTCTCAATCAATATAACAGTTTCCAAATTTTCTATTTTATACCCATTTCGCAAAATATTTATGGAATGTCAACAAAGGGTTATGGCAAAGAGGACGATAGACTTGGAATCCTCTTATTTAGGCATTACAACATTAGTAGGTCACCACTCAAAAAGTATACAAAATACACCAAGGGTCATTGGCACAGTGGTACCTGGGTGGTTACTGGTAGAGCCCCAACCTTCCAAGAGATCAAGGTTTCAAAACTCACATAAAGTGAGAAGGGTGCGTGAGTATTTCTCATGAGAAGTTGGAAACTTTGAAGCTTTGTTAAATTGATTAAGAAAAAAAAAATTCTTTGTTACACTAAATAACAACTAAAGGGGCTGTTTGGCAGTTGCTGAATGGTTTGGTGCAGAATGATTAAGATGCTTTTATGATATAGTGCAAAATGAAATATAATTGTTTGCTAATTATTCGAAATGAAATCAGGGCTCTAAATGGTTGAGGGAGGTCCATGATACAAAATGATTCAGAGGGTTTTGGAACCATTAAGTGGCAGACTTGTTTTTTTTGCCAAACAGGATTTACATTTACCTCTTAGCGATTCAGAGGTTGCCTCTTAATGGAACTGTTAAGAGGTAAACAAACAGCCCCGGCAAACTATTGTGATGCATTTTCCACAACATAGAAATGTAAATAGTTAGTTACCTTGTTCCTAGATGTTCTATTATATCGGTGGTTAGGGTTGATCTCTTTTTATCCTCGAAGGCAAGTGATGCTGCCTTCCTCATCAAAGCAGATCCTGAAATGCAAGCCACCATTGCTGGGTTGATGTCCGTCTCCCCATTACCAACAAGCTGTCGAGCCCAAGCAAAGAATACCGCAACACTGCTCAACAAAACAAAAGAATATAATCGGACTTTTATAGGTCCTAATTGCAAAAGATCGAGAAAGAATGTCATAAAATCATTTATGTTTCTCATTCCTGGCAAATATATATATATATATATATATATGTCACTTCTCCAATAAGTTGTGCATCCGGAGTATATAAAACATTTAAAATGAGAAACTAACCAAATGGCCTTTGGCTTAGCGGTATCCGGGTTATTGGTAGAGCCAACCTTTTAGGAGGTTATGGGTTCAAACCTTGGTGAGGATGGTGTGATGAGTTCTTTTGTCGTACATAAATATAATATACTTTACGAGAAAAAAGATGAGAAACTAGGGTTTAGATTGCCATCCAAACAACACAATTTGTTTCAATCTCGTAAGATATCAATAAAAACCTTCCGCACCCCAATAAGAGTCCACAAAAAAGGGTTAGTTAGGAGGGTTCATCTGAGAACCGGAAATAATTTGAGAACCAGGGAACTAATATTCATTGATAAATATACATTTGTATAAATTTCATCAAAATCAATGAGTATATTTATCAATAAATATATACTAAATATTCACTTGTAATAGTATTCTCTCTCTCTCTCTCTCTCTCTATATATATATATAGTGGAAGGTTCAAATAAGAAGGCTAAATATCGTGAGAAGGTAAGGAGTGAAGGTTAAGGGAAAGTTCATATGTGAATGATTGAAAAAATCAAACCCATATGAATAATCTGTAACATTGGTTCATATATGCAACTTCAAATAGATATTTTTGGATTTTTTTCATTGGTGTTACATTGGTTCACATTTGCAACTTCAAATAGATATTTTTGGATTTTTTTTCATTGGTGTTCACATATGAACCTTCCCTTCTTACTTCCCATGATGTTTAGCCTTTTTTTTAATTCGGCCTTGTATCAAATTTAAGAACATCTCTACTCTACTTATCAGAAAAATGTCATCCCTTTCGGAAACAAAGAATTGAAAAAAACTTTATTATAATTAATAATTGTCAAAGGAAGGAGGTCAAATAAATACCTTCCAGAGAGTATATCACCTTGTCCACCACAGCGTCGAGGGGAACCGTATATGCTCACGGATTTAACTGTATATACCATATACCATAAATCATCAATACATCTTTAATGAAAAAAGAAACAATTGAAAGACCATGTTATGTTGAATTACAGCACAAAGTTAAAATATAAAGCAAAAAAAAGGAGTTATAACAATGGTATGCAAGCTGAAGATTTTTAGCTTTTGCCTAGTTCTTCCTAGAATTAAAGATGAATTTCTATATTCTACCCCTGACCCTACCTCCTGTTGGTTTGTTCGAAAAGCTTTCTCTTGGATCGACTCGGTCAAAAACTCAGTCAACACTTGCTTGAACTCGACATACTAACGAGTCGAGTCGAGCTACCTATAACTAGACTCGATAAGATTGTGAGATGCTTGCATTATTTTGTATATATAATTAGTTTTACTATAATTTGTAAAATATAATGTAAAAAGTTAATAATAAATGTTTGGTAGCAACTAAAGAAATAAATTTTGAAACATTTTAAAAGACATTTATACTTAATGGGTCAGGTTCAAGGGAAAACGCTAAAGAAAAGAGAAAACTGAAGAACACCCTGGGATCCCTCCATCTGGACGTATGCACTAATGCATACTAGTAATTTTTAACATGCATTTGTGCATATGCACTAATGCATATGTAATTATAGAAGCATTGGTGTACAGGAAAAAAAACACAATTTCAATCGCTTGTATGCATTAGTGCATACCGTCTAGGTGGAGGGCTCTCAGGGTGTTCTTTAGTTTTCTCTTTTTTAAGTGTTTTCCTTTGAACCTCCCTCTATACCTAATAATCATTAAATAAACTTAATAAAAACATGTTTGGACGAATAAAGGACCCATATAAATATTTTTATTTTATTTTGAAAAATGCATAGAGGACCAACCTAAGAGTTCCTAGCAAGATGACATGTACCAATCTTTAATAGAGGCTTGGCCCCGTTTTTTTTTTCAATTTTACCTCTTAATGACCACTTATCACTTATTCGTTCTGAGGTTTTTGAATTCAGACGTTTTTTTTTCTGACCCTCTTAAGTCTGAAAATCATCTGGAAAAAAAAGTGGTAACCTCACCACTTAATTCCTCTTATTTGCGTACGCCCACATTGTTAGCGATTTTTATATCAATGACTGATTCAGATTTCAGATTTCAGACTTCAGACGTAAAAAACAAACAATCTAACTGATTCAAATTTCAGACTTCAGCACCACCTCTTATAAATCAGAAGTGAAATCAGATTTCAGACTTCAGCACCTCTTATAAATCAGAAGTGAAATCAGACTTTAGACTTTAGCACCTCTTAAAAAACAAAAGCTACCTAGTTACACATACAACTGAAATAGAAACTAACGAGTGTTTGATGGTTAAAAATGCAGTATCTGATTTTCTGCAGTCTTTTTTGGAAGATCATTCGTCCTCAAAAGTCAAAAGATTAACTTGCGTAAGAATTTTTCTTTTTGGAAAAAGGAGACAGAACCGTGTGGAAAACTTTATCGATTGTATAAGGAAGACAGTTGATTAACCTATATTGTGGTAAGTGGTAACTACTTTGCTAACCAATAACCATTTAACCTAGCATTAGATGTTTCATGAGAAAAGCAAACACATGGAGATTATTATTCTTTAATAGAATAATACTCGAGTAAATTTCGCTTTATTTCGAATTTAGTTCATTTTTAGTTTAGGTTTATTCTGTAGAATGAAATTTCATCAATAAGAATTAATAATTAAATATAAATAAGAATTGATCCATAAGAACCATAATGCCCATAATCTCATCAAACACTCAAAGGCAAAGGATACAGACAGAAAGTGCCACAAAATATTGCCTACATGGCTACATTAATTCACATTCTGATTCAAACGGTCCCTCCATAAGTTCAAGCTCTTAAGCCAAATTAATCATGTTCAATGGGTTGGGCCTCATAATTGTGAGTTCGCACTTACAAAACCTTATGATCCCACTACACCCCCATGTTTAAATCACACTTATAGACAACATATAAAAGCTCTACGCTCTTGCAGTTCCAAGAAATCTGACTCTGGATTTTTTTCAGTATCTTTTTTCACCCTCTCTGCTAGTATCAGCTAGCATAACTTTAAGATGCCTTTTTCTTTATAGAACTTTTGACCTATTTTTATGAACCGAAAATTGCACCAAAATGGAACCAGCTTTGCATTTGTTCCTATTTGAGAAACCAACTTTCAAAATCTTCATTTTTGGAAACCTACTCAAAACTTCAATTTCATTTCTATTTTGGAGCATAAGATGGTCGGTCATCTGATCCCTTAAATGAGAAGTTTTGAAAGTCAGTTCCTTACAATAGGAATGAAAGCAAAGTTGGTTTCATTTTGGTCAAATTTACCCTTTTGTAAATTAAAAAGTCTTACATAATAAGATTTCATAAAAGTCCATGAAAGCCATTGAATAAGAGGTTAAAAATATTTGATCAAACAGGAGTTAAGACTACCAATGTAGTATCAGAAGTGATTTGGTTTATAAATCTTGAAATCCTTATTTATTTGTAGAATATTTCCTAGAGATACCATATCTTTTCCTTAATAAAGAGGTTTCTTTATCATTTTCTTGGATTCCTTTGATTGTGTTTCCTTCTTATAGTCGGTTTAGGTTTTCCCTTTTCCTGTATAAATACCTCTGTTGTATTCTCTTTTAATATACGAAAATTACAGCCCTCAATTCCTACATGGTATTAAAGCTATACCTCTGAAACCCTAAGTTTCTCCTACATAATAAACCTAAATTTTGCATAATTTGATTATTTAAAAGATGCAACAAGATTAAACCAATTCTTCTGTTGCAAGGAAACTTTACACCAAGTTCACATAAGTATAAGATGCTTTTGGATTATAAAATACATACCTTCTTTTCCATCAGTAATGTAATCAGAGTGTCCTTTACGAAGAATAGTTACACCACCAATACTGCAAGAAGGAAGGTTTGATCCACTGTCACTTTGAAACCATAGTCATCGGTGATAATGGAAAAACATGTTGCAATTTATGTATAAGCTATTACAATAGTTTTTATAGTGTTGCAATTTATGATGAAAGACCATAAAAAAAACCAGAACTAAGAATGAAACTAGTATAAAATCTAGTGATATAACTAGAGAGTGCTTCATAGTCAAAAGGATATAATATGTGATCGCAATATACACAAATATTATGTCGTTCTAGGATGAAACATGAACCTTAAGTTCATTGTTTTTACTTTCTGATATGTATTTACTAATGAAGAATTACCAACTAATCTTTTTAACGTGACATCTGTAAGCTAGTCACTTATTACTGGTAGATAATTTTTGGAGAATTTCGCATGTATATGAGAAACAAAGAGTAATAACCTTAAATAAAACTGAGATCGTGCGAGAGCTTACTTTCTTAAGTTATATTTAGACCCAAATTTGCCTAGGTATCATGAAATTAACTCGAGGATAATCTCAAATTTTTCAGTACCGATTTTGACAGAAATCATTCTTTTTTAAACCTAGAGAACCGTAAACATTCCTATATCAAAAGCGGAAAAAAAAACTCCCCATTAAATGGAAATAATCATTGGAAATAAGTAGTAGGTGGTTACATCCATCAATGGGAAACCAGCTGCTACCGGACATTTTGGCTATTGGCCTACACCTATGAAATAACATGTTTTGATATCATATTAACCTATGGAGTTCAAATACTTAACCAAATGGCTTTCGGTAGATTTTGACCAGGGTCATACATATTGATCACAAAAGTCCAACTTTCTTGATGTGCACTAATTAAAAAGATCATCCCCACATAATCATCATAGAATTCCATACATACATGTACATATTTTTTAATTCTTATATTTGAAGTGTGTTGCATAAAAAGGGTATCACTAAAAATTTATGTACATTCTAAGATACACCATATATGAATAAACCTGCTTCTACCGACTATTTCATAAAATTCTGAGTTTCCTATATTCTAGGGTATGTCCCTATTCATTTTAAAGGAACAACGAATTTCAACTTAGATATGCAAAACAAGGGATCTATGAGAACAACAAAAAAACTTAAGTTATGTTTGTCAGTAATTGTCCACAAACTTGAGGATCTTAACTGAGGAGGGAGGTTCAGGGGAAAACGCTAAAAAAAGAAAAAAACTGAAGAACACCCTGGGAGCCCTCCATCCGGACGGTATGCACAAATGCATACAAGTGATTGAAGCTGTTTTTTTTTCTATGCACCAGTGCATATATACGCATTAGTGCATATTCACAAATGCATGCTACAAATTACCAGTATGCATTTGTGCATGAATACCGTCCAGATGGAGGGCTCCTAGGGTGTTCTTCAGTTTTCTCTTTTTTTGGCTTTTTCCCCTGAGCCTGACCCCTTAACAGAGAAATACCTTTTGGAAAGAGAGAGTAATTGCTGGGGTCCATCTTGATCATTTACTTCACAGTTTAATACTTTCTGAACAAGGCGCTTATATTCATTTACATTTGGAGTAAGAACAGCTAAAGGATAGCCACTGATCAGATCAATACAGTTGGTGACAAGAAATAGCCCATCCTATAAAAGGAACTCATAATAGCATCGAAAAGAATCATATGAAAAACAGATATGTATATAACTATAGCTAGAATCAAGACAATAAAATCTTATAAAACTCATACCCCATCAATGACCATTGGAATGTTGTTTTGCCGTGCATTCTTCATAATATCAGTTACGCAATCCTTCAAGTATAAGAAAGTTTATAAAAGGAATTTGACAACAAGAACGCCATTTTTGTAACAAAAACACTAAAAAAATAATGCATAGAAACAATTTACTGCCAAGAATTAACACAAACGCATCATAATCCTCAAAGAGAATCTGGATTAGCATTGGTAGCTGATTAATAAGACATCAATTATTCCGTTTTATTGGTTCAGTTATTGTAATCTTGTTTAAGTGAAGAACACAGACATAACCATACTTTCACAGCTAAACTTTATATATATATATATATATATATATATATCGGGGCAGGTTCAAATGAGAACTCAAATTTGGTTGTGAACGTGAGGACAAATGAGAGTGCGACGTGTCCCATTCAGTCTGAATATACAAAGAAATATTCAGACTGAATATAGTATTCAGTATGAATAATCTACATTTAGACACGTGTCGCGCTCTCATTTGTCCTCACGTTCACAACCAAATTTGAGTTCACATTTGAACTTTCCTCTATATATATGTATATATAACCCACAAAGAAGCTGAATGTGAAAAAATCAAAGGCTATTAACTATCTTAATGTAGAGATTGTATTAAAGGTGTCTAAATCATCTATCCGAGTTACTATACTTTAAAAAGATTCATTAAATGTGCATATACAAATGATATATGATCAAGCCTAAAAACACCATCCAAATATGTGATTCACTTACATGAAATGTCACTGTCCAATTGATTTTCTTATACTTGAACACTTCGTTTCAAGGAACAATACTAGAAAAACTATATTGTTGATACTTACGGTTTCAAAGAGCATAGCATAACATCCATGACTCCAAAATTATATGCAAATTGAACTATGTGAATCAAGGATCATATGCAACTCTTTCGTACAGCCTCCATAGTTTTATGGGAAAAAAAATTATGGGCATGTTTGTTAGCAGCTTAATGAGCTTAATGGGACTCACAGCTTATTCGCTCAGCTATACATGACTGTTTGGTAGTGGCTTAATGATATAGATAGTGGCTTATTCAATAAGCTTCTGCGCCCGGGGGGGGGGGTTATGCAGAAAGCCAAGTTTTTTTCCAAACCTCCCTCCCCCCCCCCAACACACACACACAAAATTAAAAAAACATGCTCTTTCCATCTATGAGAAACCCTCCCAACAAAAAAGTTCTCAATCTATACAGACAGCTTTATCCATACACGACTTAATGGAAAACCAACCAAACAGTCACTATGTGAAGATAGAAACAAAATTACACACCAGAAGGAAGGGATCTCTTCCAAGCCCCGGACCGATGACAAGACAATCAAATCTTTCCATCCACTTGTCAACATCAGTAAGAACCTTGTTTAAGCTTAATGTTATGTCCTCGTCCCTGGGAATTCACAAAAATCAGAACCAAGTTCATAGGTGTAATCAGGAATTATATTATTGCTTCAACTTATCGTTAACAATGAAAGAATACATGGATATATATATATAGAAAGAAAACCTAGACAAAGAGAAACCCTAAGGGCCCACCGGCTAACTGGGCCTAAGTAAACGTATTTACATTCTAACAGTAGGAAAAGATGGATAGTAAATTTGATGGGGAGGACTGACCTGATATTATATGATTCTTGAAGCAAAGGATGAACAATCAACTCAGGACTGTAACTTTTTATAACTGGAGCAGCATCTTTGGTACAGAACACATGCGATAAATCTGCACCCTGAGTAAATATTTAAAAAAAATGCATTTAAATAAGTTTGAAGGTCGTGGACATATCTGGAAGCAATTCTCTTGAATTGAGAAATGTATGAATGCATCAAGTGCTAAGGGAGAATGTTATAAGGAAGTATAGTCCAACTAAAAACAAATGAAATGTAAAGAAAACTAACAATTTTGAGGGCCGAAATAGCAGAGAAGTATGGTGCACCAGTATATTCGCGGCAACCACCTATAACAGCTATCCTTCCTGATTAAAGAATAGAAGTTGTCAATACTTGAATGAGGGAAAGAAAATCAAGGATTCCCATTTGCATGCAAGAGGTGGGATGGCACGGGAAATTTTAGACGTTCAAGTGCCATTAATCTTACGTGAAGCACTTCTATTATCTGTCCATGAGATATTATACGGGATGCATGCCTCAACTAAGCTTCAACTTATATATATATATATACATATATATATATATAGTTAATCTGATGAATGTTATAGTGTACTCTAACAAAGACAATCAACCCTTTACAACAAATATTGATTTGGATGAACCTTGAGGTAACATTAAGCGAACTAAGCTTGAAGAAGTACCTAACAAATAAATAAATATTATGCATTCTCTCAATATGATTACCAATTTTTCAAGTTCAAGATGCTGCAAACAACCATGATTTCTAACCTTCTCATACCGTAAATTTTACACATTTACTTATTCTTTTAAAGTTATATTTTTATATTTGCTTAGCTGAAAGAGATGGGGCAGCTAAAAGATCATCCTAGATACCTCACATAAGTGCATAGTGCTTGAAGAAATGTGATAACCCATGCTCTCTTCCATGACAGGAATAAGGAAAAAGAAAGAGAGGTAAACTTTGATTCTGAGGTCCAACTCCAAAATATATATGATGCAGTAAATTTCACATAAAAATTGAAGCAAAATACAACAAATATGAAAACTAAGGTGTCAATTTCGCAACAATATCCATGTCAATCTGAATTTGAAATATAGTATGATTGAGTTTGACCTCAGGGCACTGATCAAATCATCCTTTTTTGTTTGGAGTACTATATACTACGTCAACCTCTTAACCTTCAAGAAACATCTAATAAATTTGCAACGGAAGCTCACCAGCTTGGCCTTTATGCTTAGTTGCATCAAGGATAGGACAAATTGACCTCACCAGACTGAGGGCATCAACTTCCGAAGTAGATTGCATTCTTGTGCACTTATTCACCAAAAGAAAGGGGTCGTTGCCTACCAAACACCTAATCAAGTGTTGTTGCCTCCTAATTACACCACCATACAACTGATGCATACAAGTATATATATATATATATATATTCTTTCAACTGCACCACAACACAAATCCAAAATAAATGAAAAAAAAATGCCCAAAATAGAAAGAGGAATTTGGTTAAAAGTGTAATTGGAATTGAAATTAGGGCTACGGAAGGGGGGACTTACAAGAAGATGTACGAATGAAAAGGGAAACTTTTTTGCAGGAATCGCGAATGGGTGATTTCTGGTGAAAACAAGAAGAAGACCCGCGGAAACCCGAACCAACCGTCAGGAACTCATCAAACAAATAACCCTATAAGCCCGTCAAACCATAAATGAATACGTTGGTCGTTTAACAAAAGCATGAAAACGAACTAAAATGGGAATAACTTTTCATTTGGTTCGGTATAATTAAGGTTCTAATCCACGTGAGGGTGGCGTGACGGCGAGACCAAGCCTCAAGCCATAGGAGCCATGACGAAGCCATGTCGTTTTTTAAGGCATGACTTACGACGTCAAATTTCAAATTCATATACAATATTATATATAAAAAACATATAGTTTGTATTGTTACTCAATATGTTAATAGTAATAAGCAAGTTAAATTAAGTTATATATTAAAAACTAGCAGATACGATATTATAAACGTAAAGAAAAACCAAATATCGAATTACAAAAATTGCGCATTAGGCCATGGCGTGTCACGGGCTTAACGTGGCATAAGACACAAGTCTTGGTGTCATGGTGCCGCGAGCTTTTAAGAACATTAGGTGTAATTAGTAATGAAAATTTGGGTAGTTTAGGAATCAACTTATTATATTATATAAAATTAAATAGTTTCTATTATTATTCTTTTTATGGGTAACTGTTTAATATTTTCGAATGGAATTGGATGGAATGGAATATGTCAAAGGAATTTAACTTTGAAGGAATTGAAATGGAATGTTGTCAGATTTGACCACTTGTTTGGTTGACAGAATTGGAATATGTCTATTTGGTTCACAGAATGTAGCTTTGGAATTGGAATGAAATTCCGGTAAATGACTAAAATATCTTTTTTCAATATTACAGTATTACCCTTTTAAACCTTATCGGAATATCAGATACTAGCCAACCTTTTCATAAACCTAAATCAACCCCTCCATTTTTTTTTCATCTTCCACGAACTTTCCAGCCTCCATCTTCCAAGAACTCAATTCCAGCCTCCATCGTTCTTCATCTTCACAAATCGATTTCAGCCTCCATCTTCCAGATTCAGGTACTATTTCTCCTTCATCGATTTCAGTCTTCCATCTTCCGTCGATGAAATCTAAATCTTAGCCTTACACGATTTTAACTCCATCTTCGAACTCCACGGTAGCCATGAACTCAATTCCACAACTCACAAACTCCACAGTACCCCACAAATTCGAACTCCATTTTCGAAATTCCTTCCACGACTTCGAACTTTATTTCTTTAGCCACGAAAATGAAATCAGTTCCACAAACTTGAACTCTTCAGTAGCCACAAGAAAGGGACAAAAAATCACAAATTTTGAACTTGAACTCCTTAGTGATTTTATTACTACTGTGATTTTGAAATCGGTTCTTAATTCCATGTTCAACAACAAGCATCTTCACTGGCTCATCTCCATGTGAAGAGTGAACTAAGGGATGGATATTTTAGGAAGAGTGAAATGTTAAGATTCCATTCCATCAAAATCCTAGCCATTTGCTAAGGAATGGAAAAATCTATTAGTTATGGAATTGAAAGGAATTGGTTCCATTCCTGAAAAAAAATATAATACTTAATTATAATTTTTATAAAAAATTATATTATTAAACCAAAATAAAATTTTACTTCGTTATTAAATTTAAAATAAATTGTACCAAAAAATTTGAATTAAATAAATAATGGGAACTTTTAAATAGTTAATCTGAACTAATATCGAGATAACATTTCCAAAATTTTATGATATCTTCATATTTATATTCTATTAAAAAATAAAAAAATATTTTCGTTTTTCAAAACCACATAAAACAGTATTATAACATCGACAGAGACAAAAAATAAAATTATTAAAATCAAGATGTATCTAAATATATTATTGGAGTAAAACGTGTATTTCCCGGACACGCAAACCAACCCATACAGGCTGCCAATCCCGATGTGAGGGGCATACCTGACTCACTCAGCGGCAAGGTGATTATGAGGAGGCCTGGGATCAAACCCAAGACCAACGGCCTATTAAAACAAACATTCCTCTAACCAACTGAACCCAAGACGTATCTAAATATATTATATCATATTCAAACATGTTTATCTGTTGGTTTATATTGATGTGCTTTGTCGTCTTTTTTTCAAGATTTTTCGGTTTTACATTTATTTAATGTTTTTCACCGATCCTATTAATAATAATAACAAATTTTAAATTGAAGTTTAAAAAAGTAAAAGTTTAATAAACAATATTTATTTATTTAATGTTTAATAAAACCAAGTTAAAGTAGACCGGTGACATAGGATCATATGCACGTGACGGAGGACTGCAACTCTCGTGGGCCTTCATTCATTCCCATTCAAACCTTGCACAAATATGATATGTGTTTCAATCTGAGATTTAAGTAAATTATGTTTTTAGTCCCTCTAATTTGTCGAAAATTGCTATTTTTATTTCTATATTTTTCAAAATTAAGATTTTTATCTCTTAAAATTTACATTTTATTGTTATTATGGTTCACACTTTATTTCCGTTTTCACTATTGTGGTTTATAGTTTTTATGTTTCTGATTTTTTTTTGTAGTGAGAGACTTGAACATAGAACCTTACGTATGAAACAAATAAACTAACCAACAACCCAATTACGATTTTGTAGAAAATATCCATATAATCTGATTCTTACAGTCCTATGGTGCCACCGTTTGAGAAAATTATGGATCCATCTCTGGATATGACTTACAAGTTAAGAGATTGTTTGGCACTTGCTGAATACTTTGGTACAGAATAATTAAAAGACTCTTATGATATAATACAAAATAAAATATGATAGTTTGATAATTGTTTAGGATAAAATTAAGTCTCTGAATAGCTCATGGATACCAAATAGATACAAAATAATTCAGAGGATTTTAGAACCATTAAGAGACAATTTGTTTTTTGTCAACAAGATCAACCTCTTAGGTGTTTAAAGAATGCCTCCTAATGAAACTATTAAGAGGTTTATGAATGAATTAGAAATCTTAAAGATGAAAATTGCAACTTTTAATAAACCATAGGTACTAAAAACGTAATTTACTCCCGTTATTTCCTTCTTTCCCATTGCCCCCGACCCACGTTTTAGGGGAGAGAGGAAGCATCTTATATTTTCTGTTTGTGCATAATTAACCCTTCCACTTTCCATTTGTTCAAACTTTGTTATCTATTTACTGATTTTAATATTTTTAACCCTTAATACAATTTTCTTTTACATTACAGACCATAAACTTTCTTTAGTGATTATAAAGAAATTTATTTAGTTGTTTTTAATTATACTTATTAATACACCAAAACATGAGAGTCCCATTTTGCACCACGTTTGTTAGGCCAAAGTTCAATATGTCTCAAAAGTTATTTATATTATTGTTCTTCTAAACATTCAAATTTCATTTTAAGAGTACATTTTTTCTTAAAAATTTCAGAAGTAGAAGAATTTACAAAAAAAAAAACAACTCACTAGTTTTTGGGTTAGAGATAAGGTTTGTATATATCATATGGTAACTTGGGATTATGTGAGACTATTTTTTTTTTCGTGAAATTGATGAGACCACTTTTGTACAATTGAAACTCCATAACAAAACCATGTGAAAGTAACATTCACAACTTTTTTGCTATGAAAGTTCAGATTTTTTTACTTTCACAATATTTTGTTGTGAAGTTTCAAATGTAAAACTATGGTCTCACAGATCTCACGAAAATAAACTGGTCTCACGTGAAGCCAACCCATCATGTGGTTATTTATCTCTATTTTTGTAGGTACTATTGTGGATTAATATCATGTCCACATATTTTTTTCATCAATACGTGTTTGAATAATGTTAGTTCTATCCTTGTTTTTGCTTTATATTTGATTTAAAGTAGTTAAATTATATGAAAAAAGTCGGGATAAGACTCAATTAGCCTTTCCCATCCAACAACGAAAGTGAAGGAGAGGAGGAAACGAGTTGGAACATGCATTCATTGGTAATCTTCATGATGACATAACTAAACTATATTAAACATTATTAAAATCTTGAAAATCCAAATTTAAATGTGTAGACACTGAATAACATAGATTTATTAAAATACATCTCATTAGTCATTCAAAACACATAAGAACAATAATTGATATTTTAGCTTGAGTGGAACAATATAAGTCAAATGCTATATTTAGCTTAAAGTGAATTAACTAATTTTTTTATAGCAAAACTGGTTTGAAGCTAAACATGAAGTTAGGTTGAAATATTAGAGGTATTTAGAATTTTCTATTTATCGATTACCAGTCAGAGTTTCTTCAAGATCATAAGGTCTTATACAATTACATGAAATGCGTGTAACTTGATCCGAACACCACAATTATAATAAGTAGATAAATAATAATATATTGATTGAGTAGGGGTGTGTAGAAAGTCAACTGATCCAGTTACAACCGACCGATCCAATTAGAACCGACCGACGATGATTGGATATCCAATTGTAATTGGATTAGATCGGATTGAAAAATTCAACATCCAATTGGATCGGTTCGGTTGTTGGATGACCATCCAGAACCGATGAAAACCGACTGAACCGATCTGATATATCATCCAATTACCATCCAATTAACCATCCGATAACCATCCAGTTATCCATCCAACCATCATCCAACTATCATCCAGTTAGTTTGTCTTTATTTTGCTTAAATCAAATTTTGTTTTGTGTTAGTTTTTGAATTTTAAGCTTAACTTGTGTTTGTTTTAACACATATTAAAAAGAATTAATTAATTTCTTTCATTGTTAAAAATTGGATTGTATTAACACATTGGATGGATCCAATCACATCGAATCATCCATTGGATATCCGACGGATATCCATTGGATATCCAATAAAAATATCCAATGGATAGAACAAAACCGATCCAATCATCCATTGGATCGGTTCGGTTCGGTTGTCCGATGTTAATCGGATCGGATCGGTTGGCAAAATCCAACATCCAATGGATGATTGGATCGGTTCGGTTCCCCTCACATTCAATGGATGTCAACCGATGAACGCCCCTATGATTGAGTTTAAAAATAAATACATGATTTTACATTTATTTCAATAATCAGTTTTTTCATACGACTTTTTAGTTGCTTCTTCCAAATATCATTATTTTGATTTTATAAATAATTAAAATAATAAATTTACAATCATATTAACTAAATATTTTAAGCTGATTATTATGTGATATTACTTTTTCATGTTGTCACCCGTATCATAATCATTCAAGAAACCATACAATGATCCGATTCTTATGATCAAAATCTTACATTGTAGTGAAAATAAATTAACATCCTAAATGCATATATCTACATTCTAAAAGATGGTTTTATATCTCTTTACCACCAATTACATCGAATATCATGTTACAATTACAACTCAAACGATAATAATCAGTCGTGGTGTAGTGGTTGAGGCTCTGGAGATGTCGTGGAATATCTCATCTATTCAAGGTTTGATTCCAGCTGTAGGCAACAATTGTGGTCATTGAGTTTATGAGGGTTGATTTATTGCACTTACAATTTATCAGGATTAATCTAGACATAGCCTGAGACACCTTTAAAAACGAGTAAACTCTAATTTTGGTCCCCATGGTTTATTGAAATCTTTAAAAGTGAGACCTAAACTTTGATATATCTAAAAATCGTCCCCGTGGTTCTTATTTTGTTTTGAAAGTAGTCCCCCATCATTAACTCCGTTAGTTTTCTCTTTTAATATCAGGGGTATTTTTGTCCATTTAGCTACTTTCCTAATTTTCTTTAAAAAATTAAACATATAATATATTGTATTTATATAACACATGTACAAAAATTAACAAAAATGAACAAAAATACCTTCACAAACAAAGAAAATTAACAGAATTAGTGACAAGGACCACTTTCAGAGCAAAACAAGAACCACTGAGACGGTTTTTACAGTTATCAAAGTTTAGGTTCCACTTTCAAAGATTTCAGTAAACTACGGGGACCAAAATTAAAGTTTGCTAAAAAAAAAGTGCATCCAAACACATCCACAATTGGATGGCAAATTTTAAAAGATTCTCAAAGTAGAAGGGTTTTATTTGTACATCCCACACTTCCCTTTCGCAAAAATTCACACACGATGCCCATTCGTAAGATTTTTTCAACACTCATAAACACATGTGATTGCTGTTTTCAGTTTTCAGTCTTCACTCCCAAATCATCCGTTTAAAGTTGGAGCAAAATCGATTTGATTTTTTTTCCCTTTTTTTCATCATCTTCATGAATGCTACTTTACTCATTTATCAAGCAAAGAAAAAGCCAATGATTCTTCTTCAACTCTTCAAATCCTACACGAATTAGTGTTATCTTGCTTCCACACCACATCACATCACCATCTTTACACCCCCTTTTTAAATCTCACTATAAACCACCAAATTTTTAGCAAAAATGGTGAAGAACCCATCACATCCAGACTTAGATTCAACAAATCAGATGAACACATTGAAGAAATTCAAGCATTTTAAACTGTTTTTTGAACCCTCATTGGGGATATTAGGTTTTCTGTTCGTTACAATTTGTATCATTTTTGGGTTTTTTTACTTGGATTACAGAAGTGTTGTTACTGGTGGTGTGTTTAGATTTTCAAATCAAACACAAAGGGTTAAGTGGTTGAGATTTGAAGGGTACCCTAATAATGGTAGTAGTGGAGTTTATGGTAGAAATAGATTTGATTTTTTGAGTGTAAATGGAGATGGGTGTGACGTGTTTGATGGTGATTGGGTGTGGGATGAGAAGTATCCATTGTATCAATCTAAAAATTGCAGGTTTTTGGATGATGGATTCAGGTGTTCTGAAAATGGACGGCCAGATTTTCTTTACACCAAATGGCGGTGGCAACCTAAAGATTGCAATTTGCCCAGGTTCTTAACCATTCCATACTTTGTTGTTTCTTTATTTTTATTTTTTTCTATTTTTGTCAATCATAAAGTTTTTGATATGCAATTGGGAATTTTATATATTTTTAGTTTAAATTATTGGTGGGCAAGAAATCTTGATACACCAACCACCATAGTTAATGAGAAAGTAGGAAGAGATCTGGACCGTTGATTACCTTTAATCTCAAATCCACCTATGAATCGCGCTTGACATAGGGATTGATCCGGTGCATCTCATTCTGATATGCATCCAAGGGTGGAGATTCCCATTTCAGCTATTTGGTTATCTTTCTATATTTATGGTGTTTTATTCATTAGTTTTATGTGTTAATTACTAATAACTCCTTTGGAGTATTATGCATAATGTAGCAATTGTTGGAAAAACCATACAAGTTATATGCTAAAATCTACATGATTCATGCAATGCAAGAATTCAAAATGGAAAAATCAGATTCACATCAAATCAAGAAGATTAAATATAGATCAAACAAGGCTGTGCCATGGATGAAAATTCCCCTTAAAAACTTCATTTTCTTGGATTGCTAAATTACCACCGCGAAATTTGTCATAAATAATGTGTGATTTGAGAAGTTGATCCCTCTGAAAGGCTATTTCAGAGAATTTCAAACTCGTGTAAAATGCTTCTATATAAAACTTTATAAATATTATGTTTCGTTTGTTTTTCTTATATCATGTATTAGGTGCATTTTTTGGCTTTCCGCCCTTAGTATCATAAATCCTGTAAAAAGGAACCCAAGTGATCATGGGTCAGGTTTAGGGGAAAGCCTCAAAAAAAGAGAAAACTAAAGAACACCCTGGGAGCGCTCCATCCGGACGGATACAAATACATAGTGGTTTTGTGCATATGCACTAATATTAATGCATAGTATGTACTCGTGCATTGAAAAAAAACAGCTTCAATCACTTGTATGCATTTGTTCATAGTGTTCAGATGGAGGCCTCCCAGGGCGTTCTTTAGTTTTATTTTTTGTAAGGTTCTCCTCTAAACCTCCCTCCACACACACACACACATGTATATATATATATATAGAGAGAGAGAGAGAGAGAGAGTAAAATAAGAAACTTGGAATTTATTTATTTATTAAACATCAAGTTTTATCCTTTTGTTAACAAAGCTCCTTGTCCATTAAGGAGCAACATTTTCTTCTAAATTAGGGAGGAGGATGGCCCTTTGTAGTCTCAAATAATTGACCACCTATGGAAACAATACTAGATTTTATAATGTGTTCGGATATGAATTTTCACACGTAGAAAGAGCTTTGCATTCCACTCTAATAAAACCAAACAAAATGAGCGTGTATATCCCATCCGAAGGTGCAGTATGGTGGGTAAGATGAATATAGAACAACTATTTCAGACCCCCCAAAAAGCGTATGAAATTGATTTTTAGTTGCTTATTTCTAACTCATTTTTCAAAATTTCGCACACCCTTTATAGTTTTTTTTTCCGGGAAGGATGTCCCATAGGATATGCTTGGACTAATCCCGACAAATTATGACTGCAAGGTATCAGCCCAGATAAACTCAGTGACCACAATTGTTATGTACACCTGGAATCGAACCCTGGACAGATGGGATATTCCACCACATCCCCCAGGGCCTCAACCACTATGCCACAACCCTTGTGGTTCACCCTTTATTATTTTCAACTTTTTTTTCCCCGAATGTTTTTCTTATGTTCTTTTCAGCGATTTGAATCTGTATCTCCTTTTTTCCACATTATGCACTAGATGCGGTTCTTTACAGAAACAACCGCTCTACTCTTCTGGTGGAGGTCATGTCTGTTTACATCTCATCCTCCCCAGACCCTCTACCTTCGGGTGGGATATACCGAATTTGTTTACCTTCTAACAACATCTGAATCGTTAAGAGGTGAATCTTTTTTGGAAAAAAATAAGTCTGCCTCTTAATGGTTCCAAAACCCTCTGAATCATTTGGTATCATGGGCCTCCCTTAACCATTAAGATCCCTAATTACATCCTGAACAATTACCAAACGATTATATTTCATTTTGCACTATATCATAAGAGCCTCTTAATCATTCAGCAACTGCCAAACAACCCCTTCCTTTAGTTTCAATTTAATAGAGATGAGTGAAGTGATGTTATGTTTAATTGTTTATTGGTTGGGTTGTGTTGAAAATAGATTCAACGGGAAGCGAATGTTGGAAAAGCTGAGGGATAAGCGGCTAGTCTTTGTTGGAGACTCGATTGGCAGAAACCAATGGGAATCCCTTCTATGCATGTTGTCTTCTACAATAACTTCTAGTAACGATAATGGTTCGATATATGAAGTAAATGGAAATCCGATCACCAAACACAAAGGCTTCTTGGTGTTCAAATTTAGGGACTATAATTGCACTTTGGAGTATTATCGGGCTCCTTTCCTTGTGCTACAAAGCCGCCCGCCTCCTAACTCTCCACCAGAAATAAGAACGACACTTAAGTTGGATCAAATGGATTGGAGCTCCGTTCAGTGGCAACACGCAGATGTTCTTGTTTTTAACACGGGTCATTGGTGGAATAACGAGAAAACGACAAAGGGGTATGTCACTATTCATTCAGACGTTTTTAAATTCTAACCTTTTGTTTTTTTTTTTTTTTTCAGACCCTTTTTAAGTCTGAAAATCATCTGAACAAAAAGTGGTAATCTCACCACTTAATTGCTCTTATTCGTGTACACCCGCATTGTTAGGGATTTATAAAACAATGACCGATTTAAATTTCAGACTTCAGACGTAAAAACAAATGGTCTAAGGCCTTGTTTTGTTTTTTCAAAAAAACTCTTAATAGCCTCTTATGTCTGATTCGTTAAGAGGTAGGGTCATTCAGACTGTTTGTTTTTTCCAAATTTTCAGAGGCACTTATGTCTTATTGTCCTCTTATCTGATAAGAGGTAAACTACCTTATACTCCTCCCTCCATCCGTAAATAAATTTCCCCAATTTAAGAAACGTGTAATTATTACATTTTTTTTGTTAACTAAATGACAATTTTACCCTTAACAATAGAGGAAGTAATGAATTTCTCCATCTTATAGTTAAGGGTATAGTTGGAAAATTGTCACTTTTGAAAACGGACGATTATTTTGGGTCAAACTGAAATAGAAATAGAAATGTAGACTCGTATTTCGGTTGAAGGCAGTATCTTTTGTATTCTTCTCCTGTGCCAAAAATAGGGCTGTGTTGACTTTTAAGGTCAAGTCAATGACTTTGCAAGTTCACTATGTGTATAGTGATATAATTAGAAATCTAGCCCACCATATTTTTCAACATGTAATTTTTGTTATTTTGTTTAATATAGTTGGCAACCCTCTTTTAAATTTTACTTCTTGATGGCAGGTTTTAAGTCAATACATATCTTAGTTGACCTCAAAAGTCAAATGTTTTTTTTTCTTTTCTTGATGGGGTAAAATGCAAGGATGTTTTTTATTTATTTAGTGAATCAGTTTGTGTTGATTCTTATTTAGTGTAACAAATAGTAGTTTTTTTCTCAATCAATGTAACAAAATTTCGAAATTTTCTACTTTTTTACTGTTTTCAAAATTTTCTACTTTCACGGTCTTTTAGTTTTGTTTATACACAAAGAAATCTATGGTCTGTTAGCTGGTAGTTAAAAGATATATATATATATATATACATACTGATTCCATTTTATATTGAAACATACTGATCAGAGGTTGTTACTTCCAAGAAGGAGCAGAAATCAAGATGGAGATGGAAGTAGAAACTGCATACAAAAAGGCCTTAGAAACGGTTGTAGATTGGATCGATAGAGAAGTAAATAAAACAAAGACTTGGGTTTTTTTCCGCACATACGCCCCTGTACATTTCAGGTTTGTTCTTTCATCTCTTTTCGCCTTTTTTCCTTCTTCCAAGATTCACTAAAACAAAATCGGGTTTATAGAACGCAAAAAAATGTCTTATTGCTTTATAGGACTTGTGATTTATAAGACGTTTTAACAAGCTTTTTTAGAACATTTTTAAAATAAAGTATTGTATTAGCTTTTTCAAGGATACTTTTGATAAGTGTTCTATGAAAATATTCTTTTTTACAAGATGAATTTTCAAATATTTTCATATAAAAAGATTAATAAGACAAAACTTTTTAAGACGTTCAAAGCGTCGTGTAAATTATTGCAACTTTTTACATGGGGTACACAAAAATAAACGGGTTTCGGTTGAATTTTCAAGGGGTGGCAATCATGTGTTCGGGTTGGCGGGTCAGGAAGGCTCAACCCAAACACGACCCATTTAACTAACCGTGTCGCATTGATCAACCATAACCCGTATACGCTCGGGTTCACGGGTTGGCGGGTTGAGAGTATGAAGACGTGATTACTTATTAAGTTTGGGTTAGAATAAAATAATATTTTGAAAATCTATAATTTTAGGTCATATACGGGTTGGTGGGTTAAAAAAAAATATAATTTTAAACGGGTTGGCGGGTCAACCCGCGAGCATATATCTCAACCCGAACACGACCCATATAACAAACGGGTAGGCAGGCCAGAAAATTCAACTCAAACCCATTTATTTTCGTGTCGGGTTCGTGTTGTGTCGGTAATTGCCACCCCTAGACTACACAGTTATTTGGTCATTAAGTCGTTTATCAGGGCACTTAATTTTTGGAATCCTATAAACCCGATTTTGTTAGTGATCCATCCCATCTTCTCATAAAACACGTAACAATAAATAATATCTTTTACAGAGGTGGGAATTGGAGGGCTGGTGGAAATTGCCACTTGGAGACACTACCAAATCTACGTTCCTCACCACTACAATCATCTTCCGATTGGCCACAATACCGCATATTCAGAAATTTAGTTTCGAAAAACGTGTCGAATGATGGTAAAAAAACGTTTGATATACTTAATACGACAAATATGTCGTCAAGGAGAAAAGATGGGCATCCTTCTATGTATTATCTTGGCCCAAAGCCAAGTCCTGCGGCTGAACACCGACAAGACTGTAGCCATTGGTGTCTTCCTGGGGTCCCTGATGCGTGGAACGAGATACTTTATGCTTTGATGCTAAAAAAAGCACATGTTTCTCGTACCAATGATTCATCTAATGGTCACTCACCAGTGTTATGATGATGATGATGATGATGATGGTAATGATGATGATGATGATGATGATGATGGTGATGATGATGATGATGATGGTGATGATGGTGGAGCATATGTGCTGTTTATTTATTGGCAACCAGCTCTAGCCAGAGTGTATATATAGATATCTTTTTTTTTGAGTAAACTACGATTTTGGTCCTTGTGGTTGTTAAAAATTGTGACTTTCGTCCCTGTGGTTTGCAGTTCATTGTTGAATTTTGTCTTTGAAGCAAAAGGCAATCAGTGGTTTATTGTTATGTATGAGAGGTGGAAACAACAACGGATTGTAAGCTATAAAGATGGAAGAACAATGGCTTGTAAACCACGGGGATGAAAAAAGAGCAATGAATTGTGAACCAAAACTTTAATTTTGAAAGGACATTTTTTAACAAATCAAATTGAGGAAAAATATTTGTTTACTTCTTGCTTTTTTGATGATTTTGAAGATCTTTTCGTTGCGTGTTGATAAGGTGTAGAGACGCTTCCATATCGATTGGCGAAATGTTAAAACATCTGTATATTTTGACTGTATTTCATTCAATTTGCCATGTTTTGGTTTAGATGTCCATTAAAACCACAAGTCTTGTGGCGTACTGGTTAAAGCTTGTGGGGGATGAGGCTAGATAACCCATCTACCCCAGGTTCGAATCCAGACGCAAACAATTTGTGGTCATTGGGGAATTATCTCAGGCTGCATGCTTTAGCAGTTTTAAAATTGTCAGAGATTAGTTTAGACAAATGCCTAAAATACCCTTTAAAAAAACCGTTAAATAACCCAACAACTAAGCATATTAGCTAACAATTAATTGGTATATCAATTAGATAAAACATGAAAAGGCGGTTTGTAGGCCCCTTTGGATACATAAAGTAGGGTTTTGGTATCATTAAACTATGTAGGGTACTACTTTTTGCATTCTTGGTAGATCAATTAATTTATTAATGAGTAAACTACGGTTTTCGTCCCTGTGGTTTGATGATTATAACGATTTTCGTCCCTGGTCTTTAAAAACCGCTTTTCCCATCCCCATGGTTTGCAACTCGTTTCCTTTTTCGTCCATCTGACTAGTTCTGTCAGAAAACCTAGTTAATATGAGGGGCATTTATGTCTTTTCCATATTTCTTTAATTTCCTATTTAATTATCCATTTTTTTTCTTTTTTCTTTTCTCTTTCTTATTTATTTATTTTACTTTTTTCTTATTCATACGAAAAACAGAAGATAACAACCGGCAACAACCCCATCTCCGACACCGATCGCTACAACCAGAAGCTATGGCCCCTCCGCCCAAAATCCCAATACGACCATGAAATGTAACGTATCGCTAAGATTCTTGAAATCGGTTTCGTTTACATACCTGCAACGATGCGTGAAGGGGGAAGGAGTAGGTCACTGGTTCTGCAACAATGGAGGTAACAGTGTTGCAATGGTGGAGGTCACCGGTGCTGAGGTTGTTTCCATCGAGGCTTCGTCTCAATCTGCGATGACGTTGCCTCCATTTCCAGCCTTTTCGATGCTTTCTTGGATTCGTTCAACATATCATTCAACTTCCTCCCCTCCCTTTGATCCCCTTCCCGTTTTCCCTCTCCCTGGTCTCATCACTCGCCGGTGAACCCATTTTACCCCGGACCTTCCTTCACTTCGTGATTTCACTATAAAAAACAAGATACAAAGCGGTAATAAAAAACAACCATAAAAACATCAGTCAATTCCTAAATATAACTCAAACTATTAAACTATAGAAACCCTAAAATCAAAATCAACTAAAACCATAAAAATCAAAATCAACTAAAACCATAAAAAATCAAAATCAACCAAGAAAGAGGGAGAAGTAGCGACACATAACAGAAGAACAACCATGTAAAGCATTTGTAAAATGTAAGGTGTTGCTGCTGGTTCTTGAGGAGTAAAGAAGAAAGGTAGGATGCATTTAAAAAAAATAAAAAAAAAGATGAGAGGAAGGGAGTGGGTGGGTGGTGTGGGTTTTTTTTTGGGTAGGGTTCACGTGGGTTTGGATTTTGTTTTAATTGATAGAATATTCTTTGCTAAAATATAAAAATAATAAAAATCTGGAAAGACCAAAGTACCCTCTGATTAATATATATATTTTTAATTTTTTATATTCAAGGACGAAAAAGGAAATAGAATAAAAACCATAGGGACGAAAAAAACAGTTTTTAAAGTATAGGGATGAAAACCATTATAAACAATAAACTATAAGGACGAAAATAGTAGTTTACTCTTTATTAATTTTACATGAGGTTTTAGTTACCTCCATAATTTTTTAGAAGTGTAAATTACAAATTTTGTCCCTGTGGTTATTGGTCCCAAATGAAGTAATTACAAATATCGTTATCATGATCTTACTTTTGTTATGAATTGGGTCCTTCAATCTAACTCCAATATGCATTGCTTCATTAAGTCAGGGGTGATATTGTAATTATCTTTATTTATTTAAAGCATAAAAAATAATATATATATATATATATATATATATATATTAGAAATACTCTGAGACCTCCTCCATCGCTCCCCACGGTAACAACACCATCTTCTCTGGTGAGCAATAGGTAGCGCATCTCCAGTGAACAGCTGCCAACGCACATCCCCATTAACTACACAAGAATAGACAATATCACATAAAAAAACAACCTTAAAAGCCACAAAACAAGAATTTTAGCACCAATCTTTTTTGTTGATGAGATCATGAACAAAGTGCGGTGATGTACAATTTATCCCCACAAGTTGTTAAGCACTTTAAGGCACTCTTTAAAGCTCTCTTGTGGAAGAGCATTTACACCATCTACAAAACTGAAACAAATCCAAGATGGGATTTCAACATTTTCTTCTTCAGAGTAATTCTGCGATCGTCTGTACAATCATACACACACACACACACACACACTTTACTTATCATTAACAACGATGGTAGGTTCAATGATGTGAACTTCGATTTCAAAGATGCACAACCAATGGATGATTTGTTTGCTACTCCTTTGGGTACAATTTCTGCCACCAAAGGCAGTGATCACCAAGAGGCGAGAAATAGTCAACTGAAAACTATTGTGGGGGAGAGTCTATGATCTCTCCACCTTGCAAGGTTAATGAGACGTGTGTTAGGGAATTTTATGCAACTAGCGATAGTACGAAAAATGATATTGTTATCAATCGGGGTCCACGAGTATACTGGACGACACCCAAGCTTAACTCAATAGATGGACTTGTTGCCCCATTTGTTTGCTCTTATTGTAGTTTAGAAAATGGAGTTGTGGTTATTCCGGATGATGATATCGTTGTTGCCTTACACTTCCCGGATATGGTTGGTCTTAGGCCAATCAATGAAAGATTTTGATGGCGAGTTATTTGACTCTTGAGTTGGGTTTGTGGTTTCAGTTTATTTGGCGTAACATTATTCCAACCATGCATGACCAAACTGTATCCTGAGAAAAGTGCTTGTTGGTATACCGTGTGATCAAACAATTACCTATCCATGTTGGGAGTATCGCCTATCAAGCAATCACGAACTTGACGGCTCGGGTAACCTCTCGTTCGATATTCCTAAGATTGATCACCAAGCTCCTCACGAAGGCTTCGTTACCCATATACGATAGTGATATTATTACTTTTGGTAGTTAACTTTTGGATCAGGGTACCGAATGCACAAACCCGCACATGGTGCCGATGATCTTGTCAATAATGCAACCGGACCAAAGACAACTCCTGGTCTGTCCACTAAGAACACCACACTGAATCCTCCTATCACCTCTATTGCCCATACTACAGTTGTTCCTTCACAGACCGGTGCATATATATATATATATATAGTGGCATAATCAAATGAGAACCCTATAAAGGTTGTTAACCATGAGATCCACTACTAACCATAAATAAAAAGGGGTTATTTGGTAAATTAACAAATTTAATAATTAATAATATTAGTATTTATTTTTCTATTACAAATCAGATAAAGATTAAAAAAATATATTTCCTAAATTATCTAACCGAATAATATCAAAACAAATCGGAAAAATTATGTTGGTCCCAAAAGGGGTCTACAAGAGTTCAAAGATATAGAATAGTTTGTAGAAGGGGGGGGGGGGGGCGGGTTGAATACAATCATAAGTAGATTTTCGTTTTTAAATTGGTTTATATAAATAAACAAATTTACAATTACAAGTGGAATAAAAACAAGTATAAAACCTATTCTATTGTAGCATGCATGAAGATGGAAAGGGGTTTCCCATCTATTTATACCCGTTTGCATTTAATGCAAAGTAAAAGGTACATGCCATGTGTCAAACATGTGGAGGATGTTTGTCCTTTGGTTAATACGATGACCATGCTTTTAGCCACCTATGAACAGTACCAAATCAGATATGATGGGACATAAGAGACAATCCGTACGTCCTTTTCTGACAAGGCATTGAGGTTTTGACTTTTGTGCATCGAGGATAAAATCAACAATAATCTTGTTGAAAACTTCATTTGATCGCTGACCCGGAGACTTCAATGATGAAGTCACTAAGGTATTGCTGAAGCTTTGCAAGATTTCACACTTTTGATTAGATGAGCTTTTCTATCACTGAACCGCTACAGATAACTAGCTTATCATCTCTATCTTCAGCTTGGTCTTCGACTGTCGCTGAATGGACTTGTGGTGTGACTGTTATTCTTCAGATCTTTAGAGATAAGATTAGAGTTCCTGATGTTCAGCGGTCGCTGAGTGTAATCAGCGTGTGCTATCGCTGAACCTGAACTATAACTTATACATGGAATTTTCACTAAGTATAGAGAGGAATCATATTCAAATCACTCAAAGGAATTTTGGATCAACAAACTATTCATTCAATCGATTGCCTTCATAGTCCGGATTCAAAATATTTGAAGATATGTGTTACCTTTTATGAATGTGTATGGTACATATTCGTATGAAGGGAGAGGATTTTTAATTATTATAATAAGTATTATAATAGGTTTTTGATTATCATAATATGTATCATAATAGGGTTTTTGAATGTGTATGGTACATATTCGTATGAATGTGTATGGTACATATTCTTGATTATCATAATAGGTATCACAAAAGTTCTTGATTGTCTTAATAGATATGATCACCATGGTTTACGAAATAAATTTGGGAGGAGAGAGGAGAGAGGAGAGAGGAGAGAGATTTATAAAACGACTTATTTACCCTTAAATATTATTTATAAATATAATTTTTTTTAAAATAATAGATAATTACCAAAATTAATACTTTTAATAATAGTCATTGATTATTAATAATGTGTGGTTTAAATTGGATCTCAAGGTTATCAAGATTAAACTATATCTCTTTTGAAGACCCCCCCTATATATATATATATATGTATATATAAAGAGGTTGATGCGAGGACGAATATGTGAGAACAATCCTCAGCCAATCATTTTGTATATGAAATTTTTCATGTACAAAATCACATATGATTCACATATAAAATCATATATGATTGCCCGAGACTTTTCCCGCAGCAAAAGTCACGAGTGTCATTTTTTATGTTAGTACAAAATCACATATGATTTTGTACATAAAAAAAATTTCGTGTACAAAATGATTGGCTGAGGATTGTCCTCGCATTCTAGTAAATTGGTACCGCGCTCGCATGAACCTGCCTTTTATATATATATATATATATATATATATATAGAGAGAGAGAGAGAGAGAGAGGAAAGTTCATATGCGAAGTCAAATTTGGTTGTGAACGTGATAACAAATGAGAGCGCGACACGTGTCCGAATATAGATTATTCAGACCGAATATACAAAGAAATATTCAGACTGAATAAATACTATATTCAGTATGAATATTTCTTTGTATATTCAGACTGAATAAATACTATATTCAGTCTGAATATTTCATTGAATGGGACACATGTCACACTCTTATTTGTTCTCACGTTCACAACCAAATTTCTCATTTGAACCCGCCCCTATATATATATATATATATATATATATATAGAGAGAGAGAGAGAGAGAGAGGGAGGTTCAAATTGGTAGCATTATATATATATATATAGAGGAAAGTTCAAATGTGAAACTATCTTTGGTTGTGAACCTAAGGACATATCTTAGCCCTTGATCTGAGCCAAATTGAAGCCGTTCTTTAAATGTGGCTTGAGGGGTAAATTAGGCAAGTTTATCACTCCCGCTTAATTCTCTCATCCTTTGTTAATCGAAATTTTCTCTGTAAATCGAACTCTCTCTGGAAATCGAATTCTTCTCTGTTAATCGTATTCATTGCTGTGAAGAACTTTAGTAATCGGATTTTCGATTTCTGAAACTAAATTGTTAATTCTGTTTTTTCAATGGAGTCTGCTTCTTCATCAGGAACAATGTTATGCTTATATTCAGACTGAATATAAGCTACAATTATACAAACACATAATTTTAGCTTATATTCAGACTGAATATAAGCTACAATTATACAAACCCATAATTGTAGCTTATATTCAGACTGAATATAAACATGACATGGTGATATCACAATGTTATGCTTATATTCAGACTGAATATAAGCTACAATTATACAAACACATAATTTTAGTTTATATTCAGACTGAATATAAGCTACAATTATACAAACTCATAATTGTAACTTATATTCAGACTGAATATAAACATGATATTGTGATACTAAAATGTTATGCTTATATTCAGACTGAATATAACAAACACATAATTTTAGGTTATATTCAGACTGAATATAAGCTACAATTATACAAACCCATAATTGTAGCTTATATTCAGACTGAATATAAACATGACATTGTGATACTACAATGTTATGCTTATATTCAGTCTGAATATAAGCTACAATTGTACAAACAATAATTGTAGCTTATATTCAGTCTGAATATAAGCATAACATTTTATGCTTATATTCAGACTGAATATAAAATACAATTATACAAACACATAATTTTAGCTTATATTCAGACTGAATATAAGCTAAAATTTTACAAACCCGTAATTATAGCTTATATTCAGACTGAATATAAACATGACATTGTGATATCACAATGTTATGCTTATATTCAGACTGAATATAAGCTACAATTATACAAACTCATAAGTGTAGCTTATATTCAGACTGAATATAAACATGACATTGTGATACTAAAATGTTATGCTTATATTCAGACTGAATATAAGCTACAATTATACAAATACATAATTTTAGCTTATATTTAGACTGAATATAAACTACAATTATACAAACTCATAATTGCAGCTTATATTCAGTCTGAATATAAGCATAACATTTTATGCTTATATTCAGACTGAATATAAGCTACAATTATACAAACACATAATTTTAGCTTATATTCAGACTGAATATAAGCTACAATCATACAAACCTATAATTTTAGCTTATATTCAAACTGAATATAAGCTACAATTATACTAACCCATAATTGTAGCTTATATTCAGACTGAATATAAACATGACATTGTGATACTACAATGTTATGCTTATATTCAGACTGAATATAAGTTACAATTATACAAACACATAATTTTAGCTTATATTCAGTCTGAATATAAGCTACAATTATACAAACACATAATTGTAGCTTATATTCAGTCTGAATATAAGCATAACATTTTATGTTTATATTCAGACTGAATATAAACTACAATTATACAAACATATAATTTTAGCTTATATTCAGACTGAATATAAGCTACAATTATACAAACTCATAATTGTAGCTTATATTCAGACTAAATATATACTACAACTATTCAAACACATAATTTTAGCTTATATTCAGACTGAATATAAGCTACAATTCTGTAGGAAATAAGTTGCTTGATGACGACGACGATGAACTGATTTATGTTGAAATTGTTACTTGGTGACGACGACAATGAAAAGATTGATGGCGAAATCGTTGTTTGGGGACGACGAAGATGAAGAAATTGACGAACATGTTATATTTAAGATGCTGCCCCTACGCGCTAATTATTGTTTAAGCCATGACTCGAGTTTTCCACTTATTTACAAAAATGCCACCGTGCGTTTTGTGCATTGATTTTTTGATCTGATTTTAAATGGATGGCCGAGATGCATCCTCATGTTCACAATCAAAGATAGGTTCACATTTGAACCCACCCCTATATATATATATATATCCCGATCCCACCTTCGGGCATAACTTACGGTTTGGAGGTGTGGATTCAATGCTTGCTGCATAATGGGAAGAAACCAACCAGCGGTTGTCTTCCATTGTCGACTCTTTGGTTTCAATAAATAACCGGATCACCCGGATTGATGATCGAGTTGCGCAACTTGAGGCTTGTTTTGAGAATTTCTAGATCTATACACGAGATCGAAACCGTGTCCAAAACCGATTTTTGTTTGCAAATACCCCATGATGGCTGCTACTATCCCTCGATTTCCAGTCGGACTATGCCCTCTGAAAGTTAGGCTGCCTGCCGTTGTTCGAGCCACATCCACACCAGTTGCCCCTTCTGTCCCTACATCTGCATTAGCTCATCCCAATGTTCCACTGTCCACTCCTAACCCCAATAAATGGGGTGGTATGAATATTTGGCCAAACACATTTTTGTCATTTCCCTACCATAGCCATTTTAAGGCCCATTTCTCAACAATGGGGAGATTGTTCATTTCTAAAGTTTGAAGGTCGAGGAAAATTAGTATACAAATGTCTAGTTTTTTGTCGTGAAGTAATAATAGAACGTTTAGTTGTTCTACAGAAAAATAAAAAATGTCTTCGAAAAATTGGAAGACGAAAAAATAAAATAAAAAATTTTGCACCCAAAAAATCCATCATGCAAAATCAAATTTGTGTGTTTTAAAAGATTGTCAAATCCCAAACAAAAGCAATCCGTCATGAAAAATCTCAAACCCTTTTGTGGTATTAGACAAGTTTGAGGGAAGGAAGATGTGTGATTTAACCATACACTAAACCCGAAAAGTCCAACCAATCAACTTGTCACTTCAAGGATCATGAAAAGAAATTGTACACCTGTCAAGCTAGAGTTAACACCATTTCCTGTAAGTTATATTTTTCTTCTTTTCACTTATGGACAAGTAACGGTTCAAGTTTGAGGGTGTGATAACTCTCATTTTTAGAGTTATTTTGTGTTCTTTTCCTCATTTTCATTTCGTTATTCTCCCTCTTTTTGCATCTTTTTGCCTTTGTTTCCAATAAAATTATTTTTAAGTGACGATTAGGTTCCAAGGGTTTAATTTTGGTTTTTATCGTTTCTTTTGTTAAAACTACCCACAAACTCACTAATGTAGAAGATGGGAGACTTAATGTTTAAGCTGCATATTTTTATTAAAGCTTTATGGAAGAAAGATTCCGAATTTCCAGCTGGAATGTGGATAAGGATTCAAGCTTTGGACTAGTCAAAAGTAAAGGGACCCCTATTAACCACTAGTCTTTGTCTTTTGGGTTTTTAACCCTCCTTTACTATAAAAGGAGGTCTTTGGAGCTTATTTGAAGAAAACAAAAATCTACACCCCATCTTCAACAACCTCAGCTGATATGTCATCTTATTTATGCTTTCTAGCCTTAGTTTTTAATTTCCTTATATTAGTTTCTTAATTGTAATCTGCTTCCTATAGTCTTACTACTCTGGTAACAAACTTTAGGTTTATTTTAGTGAAAGTTATGTTTAAGCTTTGTTTCATCTCAAAATAAATCGACACCCCATCTTCAGCTGATCTTTCATCTTATTTATGCTTTCTAGTTTTAGTTTTAATTTCCTTCTATTAGTTTATTAATTGTAATCTGCTTCATACAATCTTACCACTTTGGTGATAGACTTTAGCTTTTTTTATTTTTTAATAAAAGTTATGTTTAAGCTTTGTTTAATCTCTTTTATGCTTTTCATGTCTATTATGAGCTAATCTTCTCTATGGATGTGGTTGTGAGTTTAACTTAAGATTTTTACATAATATTTGTGTGTTCTCATTTTTAGTACTTTTAAAGCTTAATCACTTAAGTTGGATACGCCAATTACTTTGAAGTGTTAATATTAAACTCTAGACCTAGAGATGGCGGATATGAAATACGACATAAGCGATGCATAAAAATTTGAGAAAGCCTTTGCATAATACGTAGAGGTACAAATTTTGTATGTATTTAGCTAGGGTTTATGTGGTTATCGAAGGTTTGCACTACTAAGAGATTTGAGTATGAATTTTTTGCCTAATGTAATCTGAATCTAAATAGACAAGCTTTGAAGTATTGACAAAGGTAACTTTTGAAATTTATGACCCGTCTATAAAACTTCACTTTCTAGAGATCGGTATTTCTATAGATATCTTATGAGTTTTTAACCATACTATTGTTGTATTTATCTTAAGGAACGCTTACACCCTGCATATCGATCTTTTATCATATAAGTCTAATTCGTCATTTAAGCTTTTTACCAACTAAAGCCCATTTGTAATCACAAACAAAAACAAGATTAAGAAGCATGAAATTTTCCGATTCTCTGTGGTCCAATCCATGTGGAAACAATATTGATACTTTACCACTTTATTACTTGTATGTGATTATAGTGTCGGTGTGCACTTGCATCGCCACCGCCATCGTGGGGACTTTGTTCCCACTATGTGAACATAAACTAGACCCGGCAAAAACTGACACGACACGCTAACCCGACACGCTAACCCGACACGAACTCGATACGAATTAAACAAGTTTGGGTAATACATTTCAAACCGTTTAAGTAAACGGGTTGACACGACACGACACGACACATAAATTAAATGGGTAAGGTAAGGGTCAAAAATTTCAACTCAAAAATGACTCGAATAACCCGTTTATATTAGCCCCTTAAGCCCTTTGGCAAATAGCGTCAACAAACCACAATTTATAGTTTTTTAACCGAGTAAATATTAAATAATAATAATAAATGATTGTACATTCCATGTATATCCTGAAAAAAACTGGCACGACATGCTGACGAAACATGAATTCGACACGAATTAAATGGGTTTTGGTAATACACTTCAACCCGTTTAAGTAAACGGATTAACATGAAAACGACACAAAAATTAAACGGGTTGACACGACACGACACGAAAATTAAACGGGCCGGGTTAGGGTTAGGCACTCTCAACCCGTATAACTTTGAACCCGACACGAACCCGACACGACACGTTTGCCAGGTCTAACAGGAACTATTCTAAGCTACCAATCATTGTCACCATCATCATAATTCTCGATGCTAGTGTCTCTATGGACTTCAAAAGACCCTATCTCAAAGTGCCTAATCACACAATACTTAGAAATACGCTAGTTTGAGTTTAGGCATCCAAAATCATTACCTAAATTTCTCAAATTTATGCTCTGATACCAACTTGTAACACCCTCAAATTTGGAGAAAAAAAACGTCTAAGTTAAAATTTTCATAATACATCAAATAGGGATTTAATATGTTATTATTGTTAAAAACTCAAAATGATTGAGTAGATGATTGTACGAGACGATGATGGTGCCGAAGGGTTTCCAGCCTTTTCTATTATGATTAAAGAGATTGTACAGAACGTAAGATAAAAGTAAGAAGTAACCTAATCTGACATATTACAAAGAATATATACAAAGTGTAATTAAGGTAACTAATATAATTGAGCCCATGGGCTTGGGCCTCTATACACTCTAACACCCCCCCCCAAACACAATCGGGGAAAGAATGAGCCAGATTGAGTTTGGAAACAAGATCGCGAAAATGGCCAGGAAGATGAGCTTTAGTGAAGATGTTAGCCGGTTGATCAATGGTGGAAATTGGAAGGAGTTGTGTAGTGCGACGAACCACATGGTGGCGAACAAAATGGCAGTTAATTTCTATGTGTTTCGTACGCTCGTGGAAAACGTCATTGTGAGCTATCAGAATTGTACTGTTGTCACACCACAACAAGGTCGGATTGTTCTATGGAGCTCCCATGTAAAATAATAGCCACCTTAGCCAGATAAGTTCTTGAGCGGTGTTAGCTAAGGCGCGATACTCAGATTCAGTACTGGATCGAGCCACGGGAGACTGTTTCTTGCTCCGCCAAGAAATAAGGGAGTCTCCGAGAAAGAAGTAATATCCGGTAGTAGACTACCAACGATCATTTATGTCACTATCCCAGTCAACATCAGAGAATCTGTGCAGAGTTAAGGACAAGGTGGATGCAAAATGTAGACCATGAAACATTGTACCTTTGAGATATCGAAGGAAGCGAAGGACCGCAACATAATGTCCGGAGCACGGAGCTGACATAAATTGACTGAGTGTATGCACGACATAGGTAATATCAGGACGGGTAATAGTCAGGTAAACGAGAGAACCCACTAACTGACGATACAACGTGGGCTCTCGTAGCGGAAGTCCATCGTTAGGAGCCAGATGAAGGTTAAATTCTAGTGGTGTGGAAGACACTTTGTTATCAGTAATACCCGCCTTTGATAGAAGATCTGAGGTATACTTTGCTTAGCAGAGATAAATTCTAGAAAGCATCAGACAAAACTTCAAGGCCAAGGAAGTAGTGTAGGTTGCCAAGATCTTTCATCTCAAAATATGAACTGAGAGACCGTTCAAGATGAGTGATGCATGTAGAGTCGCTGCCAGTAATGATCATGCCATCCACATATAAAAGAAGAAAAATTGTTCCTGCATCTGTGACTCGAGTGAAGAGGCCAGAATCATAGTTGCTTGGTGAGAAGCCCCAAGAGATCACGATCGTGCTAAACTTCGCAAACCATGCTCTAGGAGCTTGTTTGAGGCCGTATAAAGCTTTCAGAAGACGAAAAACATATCCTTTGGGAAGTTGAACACCAGGAGGAGGTGTCATATATACCTCTTCTGATAAATCACCATTGAGAAAAGCGTTCTTAACATCCATTTAGAAGAGAGGCCATTGTTTAGTGGCAGCTATCGCAAGAAGATTGCGAACAGAGGTTATTCGTGCGACATGAGCGAACGTCTCCTCATAATCAATACCATATTCCATATTGAAGCCTTTTGCCACTAGACGAGCTTTGTACCGATCAATGGAACCATCGGACTTTGTCTTGATCTTGAATACCCATTTAGAACCAATAGAGACTTCCCTGGTGGGAGAGGGACATATTCTCATGTATTTGCTTTATCAAGAGCTTGAAGTTCATCTTGCATTGCTTTATGTCAATCTAGGTTAGCGGAAGCTTCCTTATAGGAAGTTGGTTCATGATTGGATAGCAGAGTAGCATAGCAGTGATAATCACGGAGATGAGATGGAACGTGTCTTACCCAGTCTGAATGACGTAGATTCTATAATTGAGATGGTCCAGGATCCATAGATTCAACAGATGGCTCATCTGTAGGTCCTGGAGGTGGTACAGATGGTTGAGTCGGAGGAGAAGGTATAGGTAAGGATGAAGTAGGAGATTCTGAAGATTGAGGGGAGACAGGGAATGATATGGCAGTTGGTTGTGTGAGTGCAGTGAGACAGAGGGATCTGTGAAGAAAGAAACAGTGGAGTTGAGTGACTCTTGAAATTTTGACATGGTGGAGAATGAACATGTTCTTAGAAGGTTACATGACGGGAGATACGTAAATATTTAGAGATTGGATCCCAACATCGATAACCTTTGTGTTCAATTCCATAGCCAAGGAAACAACATTACTAGATCGAGGTTCGAGTTTGGTATGTTCATGAGGTTGTAATTGAACAAAACAAGCATAACCATATACTTTTAGGAGTTCGTATGCAGGAGGGACCCCATAAAGTGCTTCATAGGGAGATTTTTGTTTCAAAACTGGAGTAAGGTGGCGATTTATTGTATAAACAGCTGTAAATGTTGCCTCACCCCAAAACCGTTCTGGACATTTGACAGAGATAAGAAGTGTACCAACCGTATCAAGAATGTGACGATGTTTACGTTCAGGAAGACTGTTTTGGGGTGATGTACCTGGACAAGAGTACTAAGAGGGAGTACCTTGAGACTGAAGGAAAGCAAGGAGAGATGACTCTTTGTATTCCATGGCATTATATGCACGAATAACCTTTATAGGTTTGGAGAATTGGGTTTGAATCATGCGTGCAAACGTGATATAGATTTGGGGTAATTCAGAAAGATGTTTCATGAGATATATCCATGTGAAGCGTTTATGATCATCAATAAAAATAACAAAGTACCAAGCACCACCCGTGGATGGATGTGGTGCTGGTCCCTATACATCAGAATGAATAAGATCAAACGAAGAAGTAGATTGAAATTCATTTAGTTCAAAAGGTAAAACATAATGTTTGCCAAGTTTACATGATAAGCAAGAAACATTTTTAGAAGACGTGTTTTCTAATAATCCTGAATTGGCTAACAATTTTATTCTAGCTAAAGATAAGTGTCCTAGCCGAGCACGCCATAACTCAAAAGAGGGTGCGTTGGAGACAGAAGCAACAAAATTTGGCGATTGTAAGGGATTGCCAGGTCATCTATACTAAATAACAGAATTGGTTACAAAGAGAGACGCATGGAAAGTGTGATTTCCAGGTCATCATAAGCGCGTGAGATGTTCAGTTTGAATCCAGAGGTTCTTCAAGTCTCTGGATGTCTCTGAAATGATTCAAGTCAGAGAGTGAACTTCTGTGTTGACTTCTGGTCTTGAATACTTGTGATATTCTGGTTCATACTTTCTTCAGAATGAAGTCTAACAATCTCCCCCTAAGTATGAAGTCCAGAATATGGCAATTTCAAGTTGCTGTCTCCTTAATCAATTTCAAATATGTTGCTGTCTCCTTAATCAATTTCAAATCTGTTGATGTCTCCTTAATCAATTTCAAACTCTCAATCCAAGACCATCTTCGAATTTCTTTTTCCATTCGTTATATCGCTCTTTGGCAAGTGCTTCAACAGAAGCACATAGCACACATGACGCTATCAGACCCTTTCTGATGGTTTTGTTAAATTGCAAATTCTGCACATATAGTCTTCCCATTTCCAGTTGGTGCATCATCAAACACTTTGAGACAAGTATTTGAATTCTTGATAAAGGGCTTCGTATATGTGTTTGAATTCTTGATAAAGGGCTTCGTATATCGGATCAGAAGGGAGCATTAGAATGAGAAGAAACAATCTTATAAAATAGATCAGTGATTTCCCTGACTTTTAAAACTGTGTCAAGTTTCTGAACCATTCGTTTAGCTATGTCCCTGTCTTCTCTACTTTTGCTTATATCATCAGTCTGAAGAGATGGAAAGCTCTTAACAATCTCCACCACTCTTGTAGAATACTTGTAAGCCTCTTAGATTATGAAGAAGCTTCTTCTGGATGGTCTTCTAAACACTATACCATCTTCAGGTTCTGTCAACACTTCTCCAGAAGTTAGATGCTTAATGCCCTCTCTGTCTTCATTGGGAGCAGAGATGCTTAAGATTGCTTCCTTCTGATCTAGGCCCGTTTGGAAGTCTACCTGTCTTCTATACTTGATGAAAGCTTTCATGCATTCAATGATACGAAGAAAGGTAACTTTGTTCTGATTATCAGTCCCTTGATTCATTGTCTTTTTCATATATATTTCCAGAGGTATGAGATCAGAGGGATTGATTGATAACAGATCATTATCACAGAAATAGTACGTTTTCTTGCCTTCTTTGATCACTTCATAGATTGTGTACATGATTTCTGTGTTTTCAAAGTTTACGTTCTTGACCCCAGAGATATTCTTTATTGGTACTGTTGAGTATGTTTCTTTCCTTACTTGCCTGTGACTCATGAATCTGTTTTTGACTTCATTGCTTACATGATAGTCATTTGCGAAGTTAGGAAGCATCAAGAATATTTTCTGATCTGTAGGAGCGTATATGTGGCTGTTCTTAATTTCCAAAGTTGGGAGTTCATCAAACCTCCACAACTTATTTCTTGTTTCTTGAATCTTTGCCTTTCTTTTGTTTGACGCTTCTTTCTTGGCATTTTCAAAGTCAGCCTTAGCTTCTTTATCAGCTTCAGCCTTGGCTTTATCTTCTTCAGCGTCTTGAGTGTTGGGTTGTTCAGGGATAGGTTCAGAGGGTTTTGGAATTGGGTTTTGGGATGTTGAAAATCTCTAGTTCTGGCACAAAAGGGACTTGATTGATTTTTCAGAGGTTGGTGGGATTCTGATGGTTGATCTGGTTGAGGTTGGGGGGATTTTGTTGGTTGTTCTTTTTGTGGTTGTGGGGAGTTAGGTGGCTGTTCTTTTTGTGGTTGTGGGGAGTTAGGTTGCTGAGATTATGAGGTATGAGGTTGTAATTTGCTCAAAAGATCAAGGACGAACTTGGCCATATCTGGATCTTTAGGAAGTGGGCCAGAGTTCACGGATAATGGTTTTGGTGTAAGGGGAGTTTGTTTGGATGGTGGTGGTGGTTCAGAGGATGGAGCATCAGGAGCCTTGCCTTTATCCTGAGACATAGTCGTTTCAACGTCATACCGCTTAGCCTTTTGGGGCATATTCTCCCGTTTTGAAAATCTGGATCCTGATCCTCAGACTTCTTTCGCTTTAACTCTCCTTTTTGCATGCTCTGGCTTCTATAACTTTCTTCTTTTCTTCATAAACTGTAGACAGAGATTTGACCAGTGATGATAAATTTGAAAAAGAGGTCTCTAAGGTTGTTACCTTCTAATCCAAATTTATTGAAGCAGAATTGGTCTTGGAGACATATTTGGCTGTCAGTGCATTAAACCTATCCATCATAGCTCTCTGGAAAATAGCCATATCTGATTTATGAACGAGGGAGGAGGGGTCAGAGTTAGAAGCATCTGAAGGAATCACATCATCAATGAGTTTCTTGATGTCAGCCACAAAAGATCCATACTCATTTGCGGATATTGTGACCTCTAGAGTCGGAATGTTATCAGGAATGTGAAAAATTGCCTCATCATTTGCTTTGATTCCTGCATCCAGTTGGCTGAAGTGGTCAGAGGCCGAATTCATTTGAGACTCGGCATTGTCAGAAATTGATTTCTGGATAGCCTCCAGAGCTGGGCAAGTTGAGCAATCTTGATATCATTTAGCATTGTGTGATGGGTTGCAAGGGAGGTTTTTAGATCCTCCACAGATCTCTGAATTTTATCACCAAATGCCTGAAACGCTGCATTAGTGACAAATTCAGAAGAGGTAACCGGTGCATCCCCAACACATGGAGCCCCTTGTCTCTCGCGTTCAGAGAGGCCCTCGTTCATGCCTGTTTTGATGTTGAGCGTGGAGGGACTTCCAACCTGTCTTCGAGGGCTATCAGTGATAGGCACCTCTTTGGTTGTTCTGATTGGTTCAGCTATTTCCCGATCATCAGAGGATGGGGAGCTGAACACAATGTGCTTACCTTTTGGGAGGAGAGAAACTCCGGTAAGTGGTGCACCCTGATGCTGTAACCCCTCTGATGGGAATTCTTCAGCTTCTAAACTAGCAGAGGATATGGACGTACCTTCTGTGTTCCCTAAGGCTTCGTTGGTCACAGAGACATCAACGAATTGTGTAGGTGGTGGCGAGTTCTGGGGCAATGGAACTCTTATATTTTCATCATCAACCTGTTGAGAGGGTGATGAAGTTGAGGTGGTTTCCCGGGCAATGCTTGAGTAAGAGGATTGAAGAATATCCTCTGATCGGTTGGTTTCAGGGTGGTTTGGACTGAACGGTTCTGTTTCAATGAGAGTAGATGTGTTGGCATCTACCTCAGCAGTTTTGGTTGCCCTTGTTGGACTCGGAGAGATTCGCTCATATGTGTCTCTATGGACATCTTCTGTTGCTTCTTGCATTAATCAATCAGGATGGGCAGAATCACTGGGTTGGTCACACCCATTCTTTTCAGACACTTGCTCACTTGACTCCTCACTACCTACATTTGGCTCTAAATGCTCTGGGGTAGGTATTCTTGGTTCTGAGTATACCAGAGAGCATCTATAAGAGATAAGATTAAGAGAGGTTTGAGGAATAAGATTAAGCATGTACTTGGAGAGTTCTCTTGGAGCAGAGTATCCACGGCTGTCAATGGTGGGTTTGTGAGATGCCATTGTGGCTATCTTGCCGAATGGTTGAAGGTGAGGTGCTTTCAGAGCGTCTATTGCAGGATAAGTGAACAGAGATAGGAATCTTGGAAATATCAATGCTGGAAGGGGTTTGCCCTGGTTCTGATGGGAGACTTTGGTGTGAACAGCAACCTTCATTTCTTGAAAGATCAAACTAGCATAATCCAGAGGTTTATTGAAATACATTCCATACATTATCGTAAGGATGTTCTTGCTAGCTTGATCTTGAGAGCCTATCTTGCAGGTTATGCTTTTGTTGAGAATAGAGACAAGTACATTCCACATGGGAGGCAAGTGCTTCCTTTTGAATTCAGACAACTTGGTTGGTGATTCATTGTATTCCAAGAACTTTATGAAAGCAAACAGAGCTTCAGGTGTAGGATTGTATTCTAGATCTGGATTTTTTATTTTCTGGCCTTCAACTTCAAGTACGAGCAGGGGTAAATGGAAGTATTTGGCAATTTTCTTCTTTGTGATGGGAATTTGGACAGCGTTTTCACGTTCTGTGGGATGGCTGAAATTTCCTATAAGGGTTTCTTCATTCTCAACAAACAATGATTGCCAGACCTCTTGAACATAAATTTCAGGCACATTGGGGTTGGTTAAGGTTAGGGTTCGGTTCAGGGAATGATTTTGCAGGAACTCAATCATTACCTTATACTCTTCTTGATACGTATTTGGATTGAGAAGCACTTGCACATTTTTAGCTTTCAGGGGTAATTTGACGATTGGGGCACTTTCTGCTGTTGAATTAATCAACCGTCCTTCGTCTTCTTGCAGATTTACATTTGCAGTTGGGATTGCCATTTGAAACTTTTGGGGTTTTTGAGAACTTGAGGGTGCAGGTAATCAAAGAATGATGGTAATCGGAGGGGGAAGACGGTGATCAGTAGAGTGATGAACTTCTATTTTTGAGTTTTTATAATAAGAGAGAAGGTTGAACTCGAGTGATTTTGGAGATCGAGGGGTTTTGATTTGGGGAAAGGCGAACGGTTAGTAGGTGCTGACGTGAGCAAACAGGCATGCCATCATGCAGTCGAACGATTAATGACACGTGGCAACAACGTTTGCGTGTATTAAATGATGTCAGGCGCGTGTACGGATGTGATGGAGCACTGAAAGGTTTTCGACGACTAGTAATGATAACCGGATGCTTTGTGAAAAATTCCCTCCAAAATTTTAAAAGAAGAATTAATTAAAAAATATTATCAATTAATCAACAAAAATTGTGGATTAAAAGAGTAATTTTTGTAATTAATGTTTTTTTTAAATCAACTTAAAATCAGACATTTGGAGAAGTAAATCAGTTTTGTACCAAATGAAAGTTTTGAATTTTCTGAATAGTATTTCATAGGAAATTTAATTAAAATAAGAGAATTCTAATTAACCTTGGAGGCAAGAGTTAAAGTTAGAAATAACTTGTTGAAAAAAATTTCAAGAGAAAGACATAATCAGAGAATTGCTTTTTGGTCATGTAAAACAGTTTGAGACCAAGATTTATGTCCTCAGAACATCTTTGCATAATAGTTTTGGTTGAATTTGAGACTTCTTAATAACCTTGACGGCAAGAGTTATTTAAATGTAACAAATTCTTGAAAACTTTCAAGTAAAGAGAGGTTCAGAAGACAGGTAACATTTGTTAGACTTGTTTTCGAAGAATCTGCATGTATTACACACTTTTATGCTCCCCCTCAAAAATTCAGATGTTGTATGTCTGTGCTCCCGCTTGAAAATTCAGATGTTGTATGTCTGTGCTCCCCCTTAACGTTTGAGCATGTTGCTCCCCCTTGCTTTTTCAGATTCAGCTGCCCTTTCTGCCTATACTTGGATAAATCGTGAGAAATGTTTATTGAAGAACAGGGGTGTCCAGAGGCTTCTGAATGCTTATGAGTAATTCATCAGAATTGACCAGAGGCTTCTGATTGCTTCTGAGTAATTCATTAGAAGTTACGAGGGAAGAAAGATTTGATATATACACAGCAAGTAAATTTGACTTATTACTATGAAAACCATAGGAAATAAGGAAATTACATGTTTAGCATACCCAACTTGCTGACCAGAAAATTAAATCGTTTTTCATCCAGAGCTTTTGTAAAGTTATCAGCAAGTTGATAATCAGTGGAGACAAAATACATTTCAATTGTCCCCTTCTCCACATGATCCTTAATGAAATGATACCTCACATCGATGTGCTTAGTTTTTGAGTGCTGAACAGGATTCTCAGTGATCACAATAGCACTTTCTGAATCACATAGGATGGGTATTTTGTTGTATACCAGACCATAATTCCTGAGTTGAGTTTTCATCCATATGACTTGAGAACAATAACTAGCAGCAGCAACATATTCAGCTTCAGCTGTAGATGTTGAAACACAATTCTGTTTCTTGGATGTCCAACTTATTAGTCTGTTACCCAGAAGTTGACAGCTACCAGATGTGCTTTTTCTGTCTAACTTACATCCTGCATGATCAGAGTCAGTGTACGCAATCAAATCAAAACCAAAATTCTTAGGATACTAGAGACCCAGTGATGTAGTCGCTTTTAGATATCTAAAAATTCTTTTTACAACAGTCAAATGAGATTCTTTTGGATTTGCTTGAAATCTCGCACAGAGACATGTAGCAAACATGATATCTGGTCTACTAGTAGTTAAGTATAGAAGTGATCCAATCATACCTCTATAGCTCGTAACATCAACTGATTTCCCTGAGGGATCAGGATCAAGTTTCGTGCTAGGAGAGATGTCAGAAACATAATTGGCTTGATTTATGAAGATGCAAGAGGTAGTTTGTTTGACTTGGAGTCCTAAGAAAAATGTTAATTCTCCCAACATGCTCGTTTCAAATTCTTTTTCCATCAGTTTCGAAAAGAGATCAACTTCTGATTCATGAGTAGAACCAAATATTATGTCATCCACGTATATTTGAACAATGGTTAACATACCTTTGCCTCTTTTGATGAATAACGTCGTGTCAATTTTACATTTCTCATAAGAATGACTGATCAGATATGTGGATAATCATTCGTACCAGGCCCTTGGTGCTTGCTTTAATCCGTAGAGAGCTTTATCCAGAAGATAGACATATTCTGAATGTCTAGCATCTTCAAATCCAAGAGGTTGTTCAACATACACTTCTTCTTTGAGGTTTCCATTCAGAAATGCACACTTAACATCCATCTGATATACTTTAAAGTTTTTGTATGCTGAGAATGCTAGAAAAAGTCTTATCGCTTCTAGTCTTGCAACAGGGGCAAATATCTCGTCATAGTCTATCCCTTCTTCTTGACAGTACCCCTTAGCCACCAATCTTGCCTTGTTTCTGATCGCAATACCATCTTTGTCCTTTTTATTCCTAAACACCCATTTAGTACCTATAGCAATTTTATCTTTTGGTAGAGGTACTAAATTCTATACCTTGTTTCTATCAAACTAAATCAGTTCTTCTTGCATGGCTTCCACCCAACTTGGTTCTTGTAAAGCTTCATGAACTTTCTTTGGTTCGATCATGCTCAGAAAATTTACAAAGAAGGCTTCATTTGCAGTTGCAGATTTGGTTTTAACCCCTTCAGATGGACTTCCGATTATTAGATCTGGAGTGTGAGATTTTGTCCATCTAGTCATCCTTGTTTGAGGTATCGGCTGAGCTTGAACCTCTGTCTCCGAAGGTTGAACCTGATCTGGAGAAGCACCTAGAATCTCCTCCTCAAATGAAGGTTCAGAGTGTATCTCTGGACATGCATTTGAAGATACTTGAGGTGCAGAGGTTTCTTTTGGACTTTCATTTGATGCCATAGGACCAGAGAAAGATATACCCGATGCATGAAGTACTTCAGGAATACTCAAGGATGGAGTATTAGGTGGTTTCTCTGAAGATATCTAGCCTATCAGGAACTGACACGTCATCTATACTAAATAACATAACTGGTTACAAAAAGAGATGCACGAAATGTGTGATTGCCAGGTCATCATAAGCGCATGAGATGTTCAGTTTGAATCCAGAGGTTCTTCAAGTCTCTAGATGTCTCTGAAATGATTCAAGTCAGAGAGTGAACTTCTGTCTTGACTTTTGGTCTTGAATACTTGTGATATTCTGGTTCATACTTTCTTCAGAACGAAATCTAACAACACTCGTAACCCAGTGTTATCGGCTGTTCGGACTGATGAAAAGTTCTAAAAGGTTTGTTTTGAAACAAACCCATCAGTACAAGGTGTCATGTGGTTACAACAACTTGAATCAAAAAGCCACAAGTTACCTGAAGTAGACGAATGCTGAGAGTTCATACCCATGGAACCTGTCATGAATTGTTCCATAAGTTCTTAATTGCGACACATAAGTTCCATTAGATCAGGTGATGAACATTCAGGTACAGGAGCCTTTGGAAAAACCGATCCCACAACAGGCTGAGTTCGGCGTTGGTTGTTTGGGCTTCTAGGATTATGTGGACAATCTGCCGCATAGTGACGTGGATGAGTAACACCACACCAGCGGCACTTGCGAATATGGCACTCAAGAAGAAGATGTGAGGTAGAGTGACAAAATGTTCATTCATTGTTGTTTGGTTTTACTGGAGTTTTGAATTGCATGTTATGGACAGGTTTGAACTGCATGTTATTGTTCCATTTACTTTTTGGTTTTGCTGAGTGAGGAGTGTAGAGAGTACATCGTCAGTAGGTACCGATGAGCGTAGTTGCAAACGAGTTTCTTTACTCAATAGTTCAATGATTGCTTCTTCAAGAGTGGGTAGAGGATGCTTGTGAAGAAGAGAGGCACGAACATTCTCAAACTTATCAGTGAGACACGTCAGAATAGTGATGAGATGAAGCTGACTGAAGTAAGCAGTAGACTTCCTAGCAGTGTCATCAAAAATCTGAGGTGGTCTATGACGCAGGTAATCCCGTAAGGCTTGCATTTATGAGATATATGAGTTAATAGATTGATTAGACAGTTGACTTTTGTTCTGAAAGGTGGTCCACAGTTGGTACTGATGAGATAAGCCAGTAAAGGTATATCGATTGGCAGGAAATCCCAGAGACCCTTGGTAGTAGTGTAGCCAAGAAATTGCTGATTTATCTCAGGAGTTTTGGAAGCGTTAAAAAACCCCAGAATACAAGCATTGTTGATATCCCATTCATTCATGCGTTTTGCGAAATCAACCGCACTTTCATCTGTAATTTGTTCAGGCAGTGTAGAAGTACAGGTGACATAAGTGTATAGGCCATGAGACTTGAGAAGAATAGTCATGTGATGATGCCATAGAATGTAGTTGTTCCCATTTAAAACAACTGATATAGGTTTGAAGTGATTCGATACATGAGCCATTGAGAACAGTTGCCTGATTATAAACTGATCTGATAGTGTTGATGAGAACAAATGAGTGCTGAATAAAAGGTAATGGTGATGATCGGATTTGGTATTGATTCGATAATTATCCGAAAGTGTTGATGGTGATAGTATCGGGTTTGTGGGGGATCAGACTTTAGTGAAAAAGATCCGATAGTGTTGATGGTGATGGTATCGGGTTTGTGGGGGATCGAACTTTAGTGACAATGATCCAAGAGTGATGATCCGGTGTGACAATGATCGGACTTTAAGAAGTCCAATAATGATAGGGATGATGATCCGATAGTGACAATGGTCGAACTTTAGGAAGTCCAATAGTGGCCAAGGTGATCGGATTTATGTAATCCGATGGTGGTATATGGCAGACTGAATTCAATCCTATGGAAATCGAATCAAAGCAATAAAAGATTAGCGGCTAGGTTACGAGATCAATATCAAAATCAAAAATCAACTTTGATGTGAAGATAAGTTTGATGACTAGGGCAACACGATAGTTGATTTGATAAATGATTGAAACGCAAAAAAATAGACGAGTAGAAAAGATGGAAATATAAACCTACAACTCTGATACCATATTAGAAATTCAGATTGATTGAGTAGATGATTGTACGAGATGATGATGGTGGCGAAGGGTTTCCAACCTTTTCTATTATTATTGAAGAGATTGTACAGAACGTAAGATAAAAGTAAGAAGTAACCTATTCTGACATATTACAAAGAATATACACAAAGTGTAATTAAGGTAACTAATATAATTGAGCCCATGGGCTTGGGCCTCTATACACTCTAACAATTATAAGTCAATAATTGAATACCTAATAATGACAATCTAAGTTGTATCATATAAGAAATATTTACCAACCCTTCCATAGTTCTACATTACTAGACGGGTGTTACTATAACCCAAAAACAGACGTTATCTCCAACAATATGGAAGATGTTTCTCGGATAACTAAATCCTTCTCGAGTCTTTAACTAACACTCATCACATTAGGTCTCACTACAAGGCATTATCTCAAACGGCGGATATCCTAGTGTCAACAAGACATGCATTTTCAGACTCAATCCTCCCAGTGTCCACTTGCAAAGTTAAGGTCATGAAATGAGGCACCTGGAGTCCAACCATGCCATACACTAACGATCAACAATACAAGACTGACTCACATACCAATGGATCAAATGCATCACAGTCTAAATTACATGACTCCAAATGAATGACCAACACATCCAAATCATGTAACTTTATAAACAAATAGGCCATAAATGCATATAACTCAAAAATCTCAACATAGAGCAGTTTAAATCGGACAAATGTCCCCAAGACTCATCTGAGTCAAAACCAGGCCAAAAGCTCAACAACTCAACACATATGTGATTACTTAATAAAATCCAACATAAGTCCATAAAACTCATTTAGCAGATGTTTATGCAAACACATACCTTAAATGTATGATTAACTTAAAACCCATCATTGATCGAGGTGAACCATTTTCCAAATGAAATCATACCTTCACATTTCCAAAAATTCCTCATAACATAGTAACATTCATTTTTCGAATGGTTTATAGAACCAATACACCAAAATGCATTGATACCAAAACAATCTCCATTTATGAGATAAATCATCAAAACAACCCACACTTACGATTTAGTTATCAAAATGTCAAAAATCCCAAATACGGTCATTAATTTCTCAAGATTTATAAACCCACTATACAAAAATGTAAACCTCATCAAATAATGACCACATTTGATAAACATCAAGGAAAACATTTCAATCTAGTGCAACCCCCCCCCCCCACAAGTCTTACCTCTTCAAGAACATAAAGATCCTAACCAACATCACGAAATCCCATGGTTATATCTTCTCTAAATGCTTAATATATGATACTACTTGTTTCACTTAGGGAGAAATCCCTCAAGAGGTTAGTGAGAAGATGTGGTAATGTGAAAGCTTGACCCATTCTTATTTATTGATCGTTTAAATAGAGTACAAAGAAGAAATTATATGGGTTTAAAATGGAAAAGCTATATCACAGACTATACAATTTCCTAATTAGATACCTCAAATCAAGGTGGGAATATACATAAATATATACACAGCAATAGAATAGGAGATGGAGAAAATCATGGGATATGATTATCCATTCTGATTCTTATCATGCCCCCGCAAGACGGACGACCGAGCTGATAGTCCGGTCTTGGAGAGTAGCATTTGAAGTCGGGAACGAGCAAGTGGTTTAGTGAAAGCATCAGCCAGTTGATCATCGTTAACAACGCGTGTGACTCAAAGCACATCGGCTTGGACTTTTTCTCGAATGAAGTGATAATCAATAGCTAGATGCTTCATGCGGGAGTGAAAAATAGGGTTGGCACTTAAGTTTAATACGCCAACATTGTCACAGTAGATAGTAGGGATGGTTTTTCTTGTGACGCCAAGCTCAAGTAAAACATTTTCAAGCCATGTGAGCTCATCGGCAACTTGTGCAATAGACCTGTATTCAGCTTCAGTAGATGAGCGGGCCACTGAGCGTTGTTCCTTTGAGCTCCATGAGATGGGATTGCGACCGAGGTAAAAAATATATGCTCCTGTTGAAATAAAGTCATCTTTGTCACCGCCCCAATCTGAGTCGGAGAAGGCATGAAGGTGGAGAGGGGAGTTGCGATATATGTTTAGACCATACTCTAAAGTACCATTTAAATAACGCAGAACCCGTTTTAAAGCTTGCCAATGGTGGTTGTAGGTCGATGCATGAACTGGGACAGTTTGTTGACGGAGAAAGCAATGTCGGGTCGGGTAAGAGCCAAGTACTGAAGACTTCCAACTAGGGTGCGGTAGTCTGTAGGGTTGTCAAGTTGGGAGCCTGAACCAAGAGTGACTCGTACGTTAGCCTCCATAGGAGTGGTGACTGGTTTGGCATTCGACATTTTGGCCCGTGCAAGGAGGTCAAAGATATATTTTCGTTGACTTAGAAATAGGCCATCGAATTCGGTTGAAACACTAACTTGAACAGTAATCTGAATTTGACCTCCACTTTATTCGTACATGGAGTCGGGGGAGAATGGAATTTGGTTTTTTTATTTTACGAATGGGCAGACCCTGAGATGTGGATCATCCAAGGCACATTAGCATGGCGTACTCCTCCTGGTGCGTACATGTTTGAACTTCTACTCCCAAAAAATATGATAGTTGACCAAGATCCTTGAGAGAGAATCAGTTAGAAAGAGCAGATATGAAGTCGGAAATCATGTTTGAGCAAGAGCCGCTAACTATGATGTCGTCAACGTATACAAGAACATAAATCGAGTTGCTACTGTTACGAAAGAATAGAGATGTATCGGACACGGAGTTAATGAAGCTGATACTTAGGAGGTAGGTCCGAAGCTCTGTGTACCAAGAATTTGGTGCTTGTTTGAGGCCGTAAATGGCCTTGCGAAGGCGGCACGCATAGTTAGAATTCTCTCGATCAACGAAACCCGGAGGTTGGGCCATGTATAAATCGTCAGATAGAGTTCCCTGCAAAAAAGCATCGTTAATATCAAGTTGTCGTAAGGGCCACCCATTCATGACAGCAAGGCTGAGTATGAGTCGCACAGTGGCGGGTTTTATCACAGGGCTGAAGGTTTCAGTGTAATCAAAACCGGGGCGCTGATGAAAACCCAAGGCAACAAGACGAGCTTTGTGTTTTTGAATTGTGCCATCATGATTGTACTTAGTACGAAATACCCACTTACACCCACCAACATTTTGTGCGGGGGAAGGAGAAAAAAGTTCCCAGGTGCCATTAGTAAGGAGGGCTTGGTGTTGCAAGGCCATGGCTTGCTTCCATTTAAGGTCAGCTAAGGCTTGTTTGAGTGAGGTGGGTTCGGTTGAGTGGAGATGAGCGGATAGGTTGAGTTTTTGGATAGGTTTAAAGATATTGTTAGAGGCCCGAGTTCGATGAGTATGGTTGGAAGGTGGTGGTGGTGGTGGTGGTGGCGTTGGTGGTGGCGGTGGCGGTGATGAGATAGTGGTTGGGTTAGGTGATGAAGGTGAGTTGTGTGTTGGTGGGGGCTGGAATGGGGCGTGTGATGAGTGGGGGACATCATCAAGTATTGGGAAGGATAAGGTACACCACGAGTCAACTGTGGTTGGAACTTGTGGGGAGGTTGAGGAAGTGAGTTTTGAGAAAGGGTACAGGTGTTCGATAAACCGTACATGTCGAGAGGAGTAAAGTGGATTAGACGTAGGATCAAGATATCGGTAGGCATATTGGGTGGGAGAGTAGCCTAAGAAGACACACGCAGTGGAGCGTGGTTCAAGTTTATGGGACGTGTAAGGACGAAGCCAAGGATAGCATAAACAACCAAAGTTGTAGAGATGTTTATACTTGGGGATGAAACCAAAGAGTTGATAGTAGGGGGATTTATTGTTAAGGGTGGGAGTGGCATGCGGTTAATAAGTTAGACCGCAGTTTGAAAGGCGTGAGGCCAAAAGAAGAGAGGTATAGATGCATGTGAGAGAAGAGCGAGACTGGTTTCGACAATGTGCAAGTGCCGACGCTCCGCATAACCGTTGTGTTCGGGTGTATGTGGGGGTGAGGTAAGGTGAGATATGCCATTAGTAACTAGGAATTGGGTTAGCTTTTGGAATTCGCCACCATTGTCAGAATAAAGAGTGATGATGTGCTTATTGAATTTTTTCTCAACTAATGTTTTGAACCGAATAAGTATATTGGTTGTGTCCGATTTGTGCTTTATTGGATAGAGCCATATGTACTTGGTGAAGTGGTCAACAAAGATAATGTAATACTTATAGCCATTTACGGAGTAGACGGGGGAAGTCCACATTGTAAATGACTTCAAGGGGTTCAGTAGTTATTAGAGACGAGTCACCAAAGGGAAGCTAATGACTTTTATTGATGAGACAAGAATTACAAGGTAAATCCTTAATAGACGAAATATCAAGACACGACAATAACTTCTTTAAGACGGAAAAAGACGGATGACCAAAACGATGATGCAAATCTGGAGTTTTATTGGTGGTGACATAGGCGTGGGGTGATGAGTTGGATATGGGCCATTGGAATACGCCATCTTTAGTTGGTCCGGTTAGAAGTGGTTCCCCCGTTCGAAGATCCTTGATACAAAAAGAAGTTGGTGAGAATTCAATACTAGTATTATTATCTACGCAAAATTTATGGGCTGAAATGATGTTTTTATGCATAGATGGTACACAAAGAACATTAGAAAGAGTAAAAGGTTTAGTGGAAGAGGAGAGATGAGTTGAACCGGTGTGAGTAAGGTTAAGGCCCGAGCCATCTCCTATGACAATTTCATCGCTGCCGTCATAAGGAGAGTGAAGAGATAGGTTGGTGAGATCTGTGGTGACATGGTGGGAGGCTCCACTATCGAGAAGCCATGTAGGCGTGGTAGGGGCGTGAGGATGAGTGGCGGCAGCTGCGACATTAACTTGTGGTGAGTGGGAAGGGGGGCGAGAATGACGTGGAATACATATTGCTGAATGCGAGTCCTTGAAGGTAGAACAGTAGGCAAGAGTATGACCGACGACGTTGCACCATTGGCATTGGCCTTTGAATGGATTTCGTGGGTTTTGATTGAAAGTTTGGTTGGTGGATCTAGACGGATAGGGACGGTGGTTGTTGGAGTGTCGGGCATAGGCCGGGTTTGCAGTGGTCGGAAAGGAGGAGGAAAGGGCGGCTTCGGCTGTTTGAATGGCTAGTTCCTTGTTAATCAACTTTTCATGAAGTTCTTCAAACGTTATTGGTGTGTCCCTTGCATGGACAACATCCGCAACAGATTGGAATCGAGAATCAAGACCATCGATGATCTTGTCGGTGACATCTTCATGCGGAACGGGTGCCTAACATGGCTAGTTCGTCGGTGATGGTCTTGATTTGCTGCATATATTCAGAGATGGGGGTGGAACCTTTAGTAAGATGTTTGAGTTTAAATTTGAGTTGTTTGACATGTCCCCGAGAGGGGAGAGCGTAGGTGTTCGCCAAAATATCCCACGCCTCTTTGGAAGTGGAGGCGCGAGTGATGAGTGGACCAAGGGTGGGGGAGAGGGTTCCGGCTAGGGCACCGAACAAGAGTTTGTCTTGTCGGAGCCAAGTATTGTGGGCTGGGTTAGTGGTGGTTTTTCCTGCCGCGTCGATAAGAGTAGGAGGAGGTTTGGTGCTTGTGCCATCAATGAAGTGATGAAGGTCGTAACCAACCAGAAGGGCTTCAAGTTGGGCTTTCCAGAGTAGGTAGTTGGAGGCAGTAAGTTTGATGACGGAATTGACATTAATCATGATGAGGGGTTTGGTGGGTTCATCATGATTGGGAATGTTGTTGGATTCTGACGTCATTGGGAAAGAAGGTGAAAGGCTGGGTTTGAGTTAGGAGCACAAGAAGATGCACTGAAGAAAAAAAAAGGATTGGTGCAGGTTTGAGGAGGCTGCCGGGGATGACCAAGAAAGAAAAAAAAAATAGGGTTAGGTCAAGAACGAAAGCTTTGATACCATGAGAAGATGTGGTAATGTGAAAGCTTGACCCATTCTTATTTAGTGATCGTTTAAATAGAGTATAGAGGAAAAATTAAATGGGTTTAAATATGGAAAAGCTATATCACAGACTATACAATTTCCTAATCAGAACCTCAAATCAAGATGGGAATATACATAAATATATACACAGTAATAGAATAGGAGATGGAGAAAATCATGGGATATGATTATCCATTCTGATTCTTATCAGTTAGGACACGTATGTGGGTTTGATTCCGGGTTTGTATAAACCTTATTGTATTTTTTAATTTTTTTTAAACTTAGAATAGTTATGTATGTGCAATGGTGCTATTGGTGGCACCCCAGCGAAAACAGGTACATATATCTTGTTGGGGAAGCAAAGTCAATTAAAGAAGAACTACAACAATGGGTTGAATATGTCCAGAAGAGCAGCTACTACGCAAGTGAAGTCGCGCTAGCTGACATCGCTATGACGCCTGATGTAAATTTGATATGTCCAAGTTGAAACCATTCCGCCCTATTGGATTTTTCGATCAACATGGGATGGAATGAATAATAAGTCGAACTGCCAAGCATATATATATACCCCCGCGTCCATCCTGTTCATACAACATAGGAGACGAATGGTGAAACCTTAAAGCCGGTTAAAAAATACGTATTTTTTTATGTTATAAATAACTACTATCGAAGTTTGTAGCGAAATTAATTAACAACAAACACCCATTTCAACAATTGACCTCTAAAGACCATAAGAAAGGGATAACTTCAAAGTCATCCTCTTCGGGAGCGGGAGGGGGATGCAAGGGTGTAGTCGAGTTACACATGGTAAGCTTTTTGTGCTTCGTGTCGTATAATTAGTCTAGTTTGGGTTGCCATTTAATTTTTCTCGTCTTATATTTAAGTTTGGGTTCTCAATTTTTGGGCAAACTTTAATATTTAATCTGTGTACTCTTATATATCTCGTTTAGGTTCCCATTGGTGAACACATGCTATAATTGTTTAACTTTAATCCATCTTGCATTATATACCTAGTTTAGCTTTAAGTTGGAAATATCTGATTTACAACCGTTATGCTGCCCAAATTTTGAAAACTCACTTGTGAATTGTGATTATTTTTAAAACTATACGATGAGGATGTCAATACTTATCCCCGGTTCATCTGAAACTGTGGACACGAGCAACATGCAAGAGAAAGAAAGGTTGCCTATTCAGCTTAACGTAGATCCAAAATGGTTTTAATCGGGTCGGGTAGCAACTCCACTACCTCTAGTGCTAGCGCGTCTACTGATCTTCGTGTTTGTACTCTTTCCTCGTTATCATGTCTAATTCTAACTATTAGGCTTATTACTTCCTTTAACGTTGTCGTATATTTGTAGATTTAAGCATTAGAGGAGCAAGTTTAGGAGGCTGGAAGAGGAAAGACAGGCGGCAAAGGCGGAAAGGAATGTGATGGAGAGATGCGGGCCATAGTCGAGAAGTTCGCACGGTTGCATTTTCTACAGGCGGGTCTAGGATTTGGTTACTTTGTCGGACATTATTTACCAAACAATTTATTTTAATTGGTCATTTGTATTTTTAACTGTAATAATTAGTCGTTTTTAAATTTGAATGCATATTATTTACGTTTCCATTTGTGTGTGTCGTCCATATAGGTTTTTTTTAAGTTTTTTAGTTCATTGGTAAAATAATTAAAAAACAGAAAAAAAATATTTCTGAATACCGTACAATTATCGACGGATTGATAAGCAAAAAATCCACTGGTAGCTACTTCACACAAATTAATAGTAAAACAAAAATGAAAATCCGCCGGTAATTATATAATCAACGGCGGATTACAAGTGGATATATCTGTCGTTTATGTGTGTGAAGTAATTAATCGTGTCGATTTGTGAAATAAAATACATTTTTTCAAATAGAATCGATATTGATCTATAATATAATAAATATACATTGCCTTGAAATTGAGATAAAAAAATGATAATATTTAAGATGAACCGCTATTAAAAAGGAAGAAAAATAAATCACGAAGAACAATAAAAACTCAAAATAGGGAAAAATTAACATAAAATTGTGTTGTCATAGTGGTACTTGTGTTTATAATTTTACTTAAGATTGCTAGTTCCATCCTTCTAACCAGAGATGGCCATTTGGGCCCGGCCCGACTTGGGACCGACAGAGGCCCGAGACCGAATCTGATTGAGGCCCGGCCCGGGCTGGGACCGGTAGGGACCGGTTATGGGACTGGTTATAACCCGACCCGATTTTTACAAAAAATATATATTTTTATATACACTTTTATATATATTTTAAAATGTATTTTTAACTTTCTATGCGTACATGAATATAAACCAATTATAAATTAATAATAAAACGTATTTTTTTATATTTATAATAAAATCATATTTTTTAAGTATATTTTAGTATCTCAAATTCTCAATTACGTTAATAATTGTAATTTTAATATTTATAATAAAACGTATTTTAAACGGGTCGGCTTGAAATCGTTGGAACTGGGACCGGGGCCGAGACCGATTACGAAAAGCCCGATCGAAAATTACTGTTGAGGCTCGAGACCGATTAAGGCCCAGCCCGGCCCGACCCGAGTCCGATTTTTGGACATCTCTACTTCTAACTATGTTTTTAATGTTAATATTTTCATTAATAACATTTAGGGTATGTGAACCGGCCCTACATATGGACACCATCTTATTCATGTTTGATTTATATATTCTATATTTGATTTCAAACTAATTAATGTCACCCCTCAAAATCAAACACACTATAAACAAATGACTTTTACCCATAAAAATTACTCAGACATATTTGTGTCGGTGATTACCCACGAATCAACCATAAAATACCATGGTTCGGTAAGATTCGATGTTTTCCGAGAAAATACAACAGACCACCTAAAGAATCTCTCCTAAAGAATACTGGGTAATTTGTCATTGATTTGAATTACCCACCAACAATTTACCCACCAACTTTTGTGACGGTTTTATAAGGAATTATTATTTAGCAACAGATTATCAGGGAAATGTCCGTGGACAAAAGTATTTCGTTTAGTGGTGATGATTGTATCTTTCAGACGACTAGTGTTTTTATTTTTGCAATAATCAAGTGATCGAGAGCATAAGTGTTTACTCAGCCCTTAACCGGTCCATCCCTGTGTGTGTGTGTGTGTGTGTGTGTGTGAGAGAGAGAGAGAGAGAGAGAGAGAGAGAGAGGGAGGGAGGGAGGAGGGAAGCATCAAGCATTGCAAGGTTTGAGATTTGGGATATTTATTTAGATCTAGGATCCAATGATTAGTTTATTTAAATTTTGTTTTGAATCGACCACAAAAATTCGGTCTGTTTTATGTGCTATGAGAGACTAGTGTCCCAAAAACATGGGTGTGAAGTTATGCAATACATTTTTCCATATTTTAGTGATATACAAATTAACTTTGAGGCATTAATTTGTTGTTGACACAAGTGTGGGTAAGGTTTCTATGTGGTTGAGGATTCAAGATCCCAACCCCCCCCCCCCCCCCAATTAAAATCAAAAGATGCATATGAAAAGGGGCAAAGCAAAAAGTGTATAACAGATGTAGAGAGATCTAACATTATATTTGACAGTAACCAACTCATAAAAGCAAGATCAACCACAAGAATCAGATAAAAGCTGCCCAAATATATATATATATATATATATATATATGTATATATATATATATTCTCCCACCCATGCATGCATGTGTGTGACACCTATGGGTTTTTTGTAGCTTATTGCTACTGCTCCCTTGTGAACACATAAGTAGTTGTATCCCATTTGGCAGTGTTATATGGTGCAAGTGTATGCAAGTAGAATGACAGCCAAGTATATTCTAAAAGATTGATGTTGTTGTGGATGAGATGATTGAGGGTGAGAGAAATCTGTGTTTGGGTGGTGTATGTGTTGTTGCTTTGGCTTCTGCTACTCTAATCTATCTTCTTTTTTCCACAACTGGATAGAATCATAAACACATTTCATGATCCTCTTGTGGGTCATAAATAGACAGATTGGCTAAATGGGTCCCACTTCTTCACATGTCCAGCCTCTTAGAAGAATTGAATACCCCCCCCCCCCCCCCCACCCCCACCCCCCACCCCATTCCACATACCACCCCCCACTCAACACATATTCTTTCATTATTTACTCACTACCCATACCTTCTTCTTTCCCTATTTATTCAATTCAAGCAAACCATATACAATAAGTAAGAGAAACACACTTGAAGTATAGTTAATTACAAATTTAATTCTTTGGGAGTACTTGTGACAGTTCAAGAAAGCTTTTAAGTGTAAAAAGAAAGATGGAAGTTATAGAAGATGACCTTTTCTTTGCAGACTTGAGTAAGAGGATTTCTCTTCTGATCATGGATGATGATGAAGATCCAACTCTTCACTGCCCTCCTGTCTCTTTTCAGGTTTTTGCTTTTCTCTCTCTATCTCTATCTCCTAAACACAAATTGAATGAAAAATGTTGTATATATAAGCATTACATTAATTAAACATCAACTATAATGGAAATTTTAGGGCCTTTCTATTTGTGGAAAGTGAGCTTAATTATATATGTATTGTAGATTGAGTTCCACTTGTTATTTTGTTTTTCTGTCTTTCTAATTATGTTCATATTTTTTTCTTTTTCTAGGTCATCTCTCAAACAATCCATCCAATCCATAACCAAATACCAAGTTTGCATGACCAAAATGGTAGAAGAGAAATCAAAGGAACGGGCGTGTTCATCCCGCGATCTTCCACTAATCCAAGGAGGAGTAAGCATTCAAGATCCAAATCTTCTTCCAACACAAGGATTAATAATCAAACTCAAAGGCATGTTGATCATACTTCAAGTGGACACTTTCCTCATGAAGCCTACCATAATCACAAAAATTCTACTAACCCTAATTCTTACAATTCTTTGAATCACAAAAGATGCTACTAAAACCACTCAATTAGCTAGTATAATAAACTTCTATACAACTGGATGTATAAGCTCAAATTCCTCTAATTAATATGTAAGTGTGTATTTAATTTAATTTTTTGCATCAAATTTTTGTGGGTACGAGAGTGATTTTTTGTGAGTATTGAATAGTGTTCATTTAGATCGTATAATTTAATTTCGTTTAGTAGATAATGAAGAGACGTGTTTGACTACCCGCCAAAGTTATTTTCGATTTGGCTCTTCAAGATGAACATTTGTACCCATAACAAGCTTCGTGGGTCCCGTTCCACCGCAAGGAATTTGCACCATTCGTTATGTCGAGGAAATTTGTCAACAAGTTGTACTATATTTTGATTCTAAACAACATTAATCGTGTTGTTTATATATTATTGTGTTACTTCTGATTTACCTATTATTCTTGTCTTCTGAAAATGGTAACACTTTCTTTTTAAGTTTCCACTATAATTTTTTTTTTTGGACATTACATACTATAACAAAAATGATTCTTTTAAGATGTATGGTTGTCCTTGGATCCATGATGTGTGATTTAGGTTTATAAAAGCAACAAATATATATCATATACAATGGCCTTGCTATAAATATATCATTAAGACTAAATTAGACGGCCTGACAAATTTGTCAACAAAAATAAGACAACCAAGGACTTAAGAAGTAACCAGTGACATTAATAATTTTATATGATAATTTTGAAAATTAATTTATGCTATTTTTATAAACATATTTTGTATAATAATAATTTACAAGCTAAATACAAGGCTTGTGGCGTACTGGTTAAGGATTGTACGAGATGAAGCTAGATAACCCATCTACCCCAGATTCGAATCCATGCGCGAACAACTTGTGACCACCGATTTTAAATTATCTCGTACCGTACGTTTAAAGTATTAAAATTGTCGAGAGATCGCGCAAAACGCCAAGATATCCTTTCCAATAATTTACATGCTATAATGCATATAAAATACTTAATAAAACGATTTTGTTCTCTTATGTTCTATTGGTATAACTATCTTAAATTGTCATATATAAAATTGGTTAAATCGATCGTTTAACTATCTTAAATTGTCGAACCATTATATAAGTAGCACAATACGTTTATTAACTATTTTATTAGAAATCCAATAGTAGTTCAATGTCCTAAATGACTCGTTTTATTTTAACTATTATATAAAAGACAACCTTTATATTGATTTGTATATATATAATTTTTTTATATAAATTAAATAAAAATTATTATGCCTATTTAGAAAAAGCCAGTTAAAGAAACTTGTCGCAATCGAATCACGATCACTTCGTTTTCCATAAAATACTTATGGATCTGCATGTCGAGGGCCCAGACAATAGATGTATGGGCAACTCTTATATTTCATTTTCTATTTTTAATTTTATAATTATTTGAAAAACACAAATGAAATTACATATAAATTAAAATTACGTCATTTTAACATTTATATTTTTATGTGATGTTTGGTATGTAGATTGGACATGACTGAATTAATTAAAAAACGTGAACAAAATTATAGAGGACAAAACCATTGCAATGCAATTTTTAATGGAAAATAGACTTAAATAACCATGATTCACAATTCAATTGGTCTACTAACCATTTCTTTCCTTGATTATTTTACCCATATTTCTTAGGTCCGTAATAAACGGACTGGCAAAATGACAAAAAAAAAATAGGAACAATGGGGCCAATTCTACACTTTAAAAAAACAATGAAACCATGACCATATATTGCGGACCTGGGTCCGTAATATTGCGGATCTGGCACCAATTTTTTTCTTCGTATTACGGATCTGACCGCATTTCCTTTTGTTGTTGTTTACTATGGTTTGCAATATTGCAGACCTAATTTTTACGAACTAGGACATTTGAGTAAAATCAAAAGAGAAACGATTAAAAGGTCAATTTGATTGTAGAGTACGATCATTTTTTTTCTTTTATGATCATTTGAATCAATTTTCCATTTCTAATACAGTTTGTAAAGTTATGTCAACGTTAAAAATTACCTAAAACTTACCATCTATTGTAATGATTTATTATTAATTTTTATATATCTTATCATAAAAATTATATTTTAATCAGTATTAAACATTCTTACTATTTAGTATACTTTCCTATTACATATTAATAATTTTTATATATCTTATCATAAAAACTATATTTTAATCAATATTAAACATTCTTTACTATTTAGTTATACTTTCCTATTACATCTCTTATAGTCTTATGTTAATGTTTATCTATAGGATGGAAATATTTGTTTTTTAAAATAAATAAACAATATGTGTCGTGAGAATGGAACAATCCAAGCGAGTACCATGTGCAATGTGGGTCACAGTCGTAGTCACGTGCTTTGCCCAATCAAGGTCGGATAGGCATCATCAATGGACAATGGATATATTTTTAGCCAGGGAATTTGACACAGATGTTCAAAATACATGTATATGATTTATCTTTTCTAATCATGCCTCTTTTAATTTTATCTGTTTATTACATGTTCTGTAATTCAGATTCGTAAGTATTATAGACATAACAAAATAATGTTGTTTTGGCTCCGGTACGTAAGCCACCTCCGTAATACTTACGGACTTGACCCAAAACCCGGTTTCACGTCGTTTTTAAACTTGGCATTATATGACGCATGCAAGTGGAACCTGGTTTTGGGCTAGATCCGTAAATATTACGGACGTTGCTTACGCACTGGAGCCAAAACAACGTCCTTTTGATGTGTCCGTAATACTTACGGACTTGGGTTACGGACCCAGTGACATTTGAGTACAATTAAAAAAAGAAAAGATTAGGAGGGTAAATCAAAAGTGTACTTTGATCATTTGAGACAATTTTTCTTTTAGCTAATTTTTTTTTTATCACATATAAGAGGGTTTAAGTAACAAGCTTTAGAAGTTGTAAAGTGAAATTTTAGATTGATCAAGATTTAAAAGTAAAATATTTAAAGATAAATATATATATATATATATATATATATACACTATGTACTCGCACGATGCAGTGCGGGTGAATCACAGTTTCGAAACATTAGTTTAGTCCTGAATCATATTCTTTATCACTTTCGATTTTATTTCATGAGTTTGCATGGTTATTTTGCAAATCAACTAATATATAAAGTTGAAGGTTAATATGGTGTATTATAGGGATCAAATAGGAAAGGATACTCTGAATCATAGAACTCTAATGAAATATACGATCAACCAACATTTATCGAATTTGAAAAAGAGTCAGAAGAGATGGTTCGATCCTCTTATTTTTTTTCTCGAACCGAGAGGAGCTCCCATCGAAATTCACTATGAATCTTTGGGGACCTATTATGAGATTTATGGACACTATCTAATAGTAAGAAATATGTACTACTTCGCTATCGGTCACCCAGGAGTATTTAGCCTTGCAAGGTGGTCCTTGCTGATTCACACGGGATTCCACGTGCCCCATGCTACTCGGGTCAGAGCGTAAGCTAGTGATGCTTTCGGCTACGAGGGAAGGGTGAAAAGAACCCCCATCGGGGAGTGAAATAGAACATGAAACCGTAAGCTCCCAAGCAGTGGGAGGAGCCCGGGGCTCTGACCGCGTGCCTGTTGAAGAATGAGTCGGCGACTCATAGGCAGTGGCTTGGTTAAGGGAACCCCCCGGAGCCGTAGCGAAAGCGAGTCTTCATAGGGTTGCACGTCTATTGGTTTTCATTACCCCTTTTTCCCGACTCCTTGCATTTTCCTTTTCTTTTTTTGCAAAAGAGATACAAAATTAAGGATGATGGCATGATCTGACCCAAGGGCTAAGGGCTTTGCATCCGGGGATACACCATCATTACCAGTCGGTAGACACAAAAATTTACATATAAGTTTTGTTATTTGCTTTCAATTTCGTGTTATTAATATATACACACACACACATTAGTTGTGTACACGTGCAATGCAACGGAAGTGATAAATGTGTTTGCTAGAGAAAAATTTACGCATAATATGGTTCAACTATGTAAACTACCATGAGGTTTGGATAATTACAAAAAAGTATGACTAACACATCCATTTAGCCTTATATCAATTCTCGTTAAGCATGACAAACACTTGTACGTCAAGTGGTGGATGCCACTCACAAATCAATGCAGGATGCCCTTGATAGCGGTTTACACTACATCTCATCCCCTAATCACAACAAAAACCTCCATAGAAATGGGAAAAATAATAATAATAATAATAAAAACTTACAGCCTTAATAAGACTTGCAGTGCCAATATATCATAATCAAACCAATGATTAAAACATATCAAAAAATAAGGAATTAGGCCAATCAACTAGTTACCAAGAGAAAACGATAGACTTAATTCGACATGGACAGGATTATTATAAGCATCCAAATTTTTTGAGAAACTATATAACCTGGATTGAAATAAATCACCCTTATTATTTAACCAATAATAAAAGAGGTTCACCATCAACCATCCAAAAATGTGAACCAAAAGTGACACCATCCATAGTTTATCAAAATCATGACGTATAATCCGAACCAAAAAGGACATCATCTATTGAATACTAAACCTCATACCAGCGGCCAAAAAGTGAACAAAAACCTTCCAAACTAATATGTTGCATCTGCAACAGAGAAATAACTTTTAAAGACCAAATTAAGAGCAATTGATGTATCTCCCAACAACAATGTGATTTCTTTTTTCTATTTAAGAAACTTGGGTCAGAACTAAGCATCTGCTCCGGGAAAGGAGTAATAGATGCAAACATGAAAAATGAAAACTTCAGGTTCATATATATATATATATATATATATATAGGGGCGGGTTCAAATGAGAACTCAAACTTGGTTGTGAACGTGAGGACAAATGACAGTGCTACACATGTCCCATTCAAAGAAATATTCAGTCTGAATATACAAAGAAATATTCAGACTGAATGTAGTATTTATTCGGTCTGAATAATGCTTATTTAGTCTGAATATTCTTTGTATATTCAGACACGTGTCGCGCTCTTATTTGTCCTCACGTTCACAACCAAATTTGAGTTCGCATTTGAACTTTCCTCTCTCTCTCTCTCTATATATATATATATATATATTATGTAGGGATGGAAAGAGAGAGTAAATGAGAGATTGCAAAAGCCGGAGAAGACAAGGGTGCCTTTGTATATACAAGTCTAAAACCAATCAAGAGTACCAAAAGTTGAGTAACATTACCTGAACTCTTTCACAATGCAATCATCAGCATAAGTTCCTTTGTGAGTGCAAGGAAGCCAATCAAATATAGGATACTTGGCAATTTTGTTTGAGCAATAAGACAACATATGAAAATAGATATTCCAAGATCAGAATAAGATGTTCAAGATCCTGCTCCTAATGTTTGTTAGATCAATCTCGGGCATTTCCAAAGATCTATTTTGAATTTCACGATGATGTAGTCTTTCATGATTCCATGAAGTACATACAATTTTATCATCTAAAAAATGTATGATAACATCAATCTTGTTTCTTGATGAGTGAGAAGAAAAAAACTGACAACCCTGAAGTCCGAACAGGTAAATTCTACGGTTGAAGGTAAGGGTCGTTTACCAACGGTTACCAAGTCACATTACCTTACCGGGTCAATAGGGTAAATTATGGCATTTATGCTTAGAGTTCGACTTTAAACGAATGAGCTCTCAGCCCCCATTAAGCTCATTAAGCTGCTAACAAACAGGCCCCTAGAGCTTTTCTTCCTAAACAACCACCTAAGAAGTTTCTTTTAAGTTCCATTACTTTAGTCTTATGCAAATTACTTTAGTCTCATTTCTTATTAAGTTTCATTACTTTAGTCTTATTAAGTTCTATTACTTTAGTCTTATGCAAATTATGGCATTTATGCTTATGCGAATAAGCTCTTAGTCTCATTAAACTGCTAATAATCAGGTCCCTAGAGTTTGTCTTACTAAACAACCACCTAAGAAGTTTCTTATTACGTTCCATTACTTTAGTCTCATTTCTATGTCTTATTAAGTTCCATTATTTTAGCCTTATGCAAATTATGCCATTTATGCTTATGCGAATAAGCTCTCAGTCCCATTAAGCTCATTAAGTTGTTAACAAACAGGCCAGCTTTTCTTCCTAAACAGCCACCTAAGAAGTTTCTTATTAAGTTCCATTACTTTAGTCTTATGCAAATTACTTTTGTCTCATTTCTAATTAAGTTCATTACTTTAATCTCATTTCTAAGTCTTATTAAGTTCCATTACTTTAGTCTTATGCAAATTATGTCATTTATTCTTAAGCGAATAAACTCTTAGCCCCATTAAGCTCATTAAGCTCCTAATAATCAGGTCCCTAGAGTTTATCCAAAATAACCACCTAAGAAGTTTCTTATTAAGTTCCATTACTTTAGTCTCATTTCTAAGTCTTATTAAGTTCCATCGCTTTAGTCTTATGCAAATTATGGCATTTATGCTTAAGCGAATAAGCTCTCAGTCCCATTAAGTTCATTCAGCTGCTAACAAACAGGCCCTAGAGTTTGGCTTCCTAAATAGCCACCTAAGTATTTTCTTAAGTTCCATTAGTTTAGTCTTATGCAAATTAATTTAGTCTCATTTCTTATTAAGTTCCATTACTTTAGTCTCATTTCTTAAGTCTTATTTAAGTTCCATTACTTTAGTCTCATTTCATAAGTCTTATTAAGTTCCATTACGTTAGTCTTAGGAAATATGTCTTCTTTCTGAAGTTCTAAGCCTTTGGATGTTAAAACTCAGTTCACGTCTGTAAATCCTTTCGGAACAGATATGATCGAAACTAAGGAAAGATTCCAGGACAATCGACCCCTGTTTTAGGGATAATCTATTTAAAATATAAAATTTATGCCAGAATTACCCCTGAAGCCGTATTTCCAGATCAGCTCAAATGTGGCTCAGATCAAGGGCTGTGATTTGTCCTCATGTTCACAACCAAAAATGAGTTCGCATTTAAACTTTCCTCATATATATATATATATATATAGACTTCTTCATTTAGAAACTCTTTAAAAAGTAGAAACTCGTGGAAACCAATGTAAAAATAACTTTTTTCAAGATTTTTTTTCATCAAATGTTATGATTAAATATATTGTTTTTGTTTCACATATGCTTGTGTTTATATGAAAAAAATATTACATGTGGGAAAAAATATTGATTCACTATCACATATGAAACAAAATTCACACGGTGAAACATAGCGTTTTTTTCCACGTGTAATATTTTTTCATATGAACACAAACATATGTGAAACAATATCTTAAATCATAACATTTTGATGAAAAAATTATGGAAAAAAGTATTTTTATATTGGTTTCCACGAGTTTCTACTCTTTAAAAAGTTTCTAAAGGATTCTCCCTCTCTCTCTCTCTCTCTCTATATATATAGGGGCAGGTTCATACGAGAACGATACCAATTTACGAAAATACGAGGACAATCCTCGGCCAGTCATTTTGTACATGAAATTTTTCATGTACAAAATCACATATGATTTCATGTACAAAATCATATTTGATTTTGTAAGCATCAAAAAGGACACGGACGACTTTCCCGCGGGCAAGTCGCGAAAAAAGTCGCGGCTAATCATATGATTTTGTACGTGAATCATATGTGATTTTGTACATGAAAAATTTCATGTACAAAATGATTGGCTGAGAATTGTCTTCGCATTCTCGTAAATCGTTACTGTCCTCGCATGAACCTCCCTCTCTCTCTCTCTCTCTCTCTCTCCCTCTATATGCGAGGAGCTTTTTTCATGTACAAGATCACATGTGATTTTGCACTAACTGTAGCGGGCGACTTTTGGCGCCACTTAAGTCGCATGGAAAGTCGCCCGCATCATTTATGATTTTGTATATGAATCATATGTGATTTTGTATATGAATCATATATATATAGAGGGAGGTTCATGCGATGACGGTAACAATTTATGAAAATGCGAGTAGCTTTTTTCATGTACAAGATTATATGTGATTTTGCACTAACTATAGCGGGCCACTTAACTCGTATAGAAAGTCACCTGTATCATTTATGATTTTGTACAAAATGACATATGATTTTGTACATGAATCATATGTGATTTTGTACATGAAAATTTTCATATACAAAAATGATTGGCTGAAGATTGTCTTCGCTATCTATCCATTAAAATATCCTATTCATATATATATATATATATTTATATATTTATATATATATATATATAGGGGAGGGATCAAATGAGAACCACCCCTCCTTAAATGAACAAAGGAACAAATTGTGGACCAAATATGATGTGGGTCCTACATAATATTAAATCATTTATTATTTAATATTAAATTATATTAAATCATAAATAATTTAATATTATATGGGACCCACATCATATGTGATCCATAAGTGTCCCTTTGTTTCTTTAAAAATGTAAAGTTCTCATTTGAATCTTTCTATATATATATATATATATATATAAACAGCCGGATAATGGGTAAATGGATAACAAAAAACATTAATCAATATTCTATCCATTAAAATATCGGGTAAATGAGTGACGAATAAATAGATAAAATTTTCATAAATTTTTTATCCATACATGTAAAAACATAATAATGGGTTTAGTCTTTCCTAATTTTAATCCATTAGATCTGATTCAATATTTTGTTTTTATTGATCCAAACCAAAATTTGTCCCAATTATAGTTGAGCACTATCTTGGAACCTACATCGGCCTCGACAAGGCTCGGATTTTTCAAAGATAACGAGACTGCAAACTAAAATTGTAATATTTATTTCTTGAATAGATGTACTATAGAAAATCGATTATATATATAACTGTAAAAAGATTGACAAAAAAATGGTTTAACATTGCAGGACTCTAATAGATATTATTATTAATTGTACCTTTAGCTTTTAAAATTATATTTTTTGAATAGTTAATTACGTCAATTTATTAAGTTATGAGTATTTTTCCTTCTAAATCAGGCCTCTTTGTTTAGTTACAATTAGATATTCTAATTACCAACATTTACCCGTCAAAGTTAATTTTTATCTGAAATTAAAGTTATATTTTTTGAATAGTTAATTACGTCAATTTATTAAGTTATAAGTATTTTTCCTTCCAAATCCGGCTTGTTTGTTTAGTTATAATTAGATATTCCAATTACCAACATTTACTCGTCAAAGTTAATTTTTGTCTGAAATTATTATTAATTTATATTAGGTAAATAATTTGACAAAATTCGATGCAACTGAGAACCATTTTGTCATTTAAGTGTCTGTATTATTTATGGTATTATATTATTATACATTTGTTTAAATCTATTTTACATAATTTATCAAGGGCACTATCAACTTTTTATTGACACATAATCTCTTAATCTTCGTATTGATAATATGTTGTTTTACATTTAAACGTTATAAAATCAACTGATAAATATATTTAATATTGAATAAACGTTAAATTTAAATCTACTAACGTAAAATAATGTTACATAAATTTGTATCTTCTTTATTAATAACGAAATACATAATATTTATTACTGAATAATCAACTTATATATAGATTGAACTATTACCTTTTAAATTGTTACACTCATTTATCTTTCAAATACTTATTTTTTAGTTTACAAAACTTTATGCACTACTAGAAAATTGTGTATTTTCAACAGAAATTAATTTTCAACGGAAAATGTCGTTGAAAATTTCTACGAATTTTAGAGGATTATTGACAGAACATAAATTTTCTACGAATTTTCAACAAATTTCCGTTGAAAATCTCTCACAAACATATATGCATTTTCAACCAAAATATTTTCAACGGAATGTCTCGTCAAAATTTTTTTGGTTGAAAATGCATTTTGTGAGAGATTTTCAATGGAAATTCATTGAAAATTTGTAGAAAATTTATGTTTGTCAATAATCCCTTTAAAGTTCATAGAAAATTTTCAACGACATTTTCCGTTGAAAATTTTCGTTAGAAATACTCAATTTTCTAGTAGTGATGTAAGTAAATCGAAATTGCTTTTTCTATTACGTTACACTCCATACAAATTGCTAAAAAAAACTATATTTGGAAAAATAAAAATGATATAAACAATGGAATTTTGTCTATATTTTTAAGCTTTTGGTATTGTTTGTTACCAATCACGCCTCCCACATACATGTATTGCTTGAATTCCTTTTCTTATAAGAGATCGACACTTGAAGGGCAGCTTTATACATACTTTTGGGGATCGTTTATGTCGTTAGAAGTTTCGGAAGCTTTTTTTTGGCTAAAATAAATTTGAAGGTAGATCAAGAAAAGGTTTTGCATCCTTTTATGGTCTCCGTATCTACTTCTTTTGAGATCTAATAGGCTTATTTAGATTGGTTTAGTTTTGTTAATTATGGAAGGAGAGGTATACAACTTCATTGTTGTTTGGATACTAGTGTTTGTATGCCTCCTTTATTGTTATACCATAGGCAAGTTCATCCCCAAAGGTACCACTAGACTTGTGGCATTATCCATAGTTACATGCCTCTTTCTACGGCTATCACTCAATCTAACCACCATGCATCTTGGTGGCTTAACCTCTTTCTTTATAGCATGGCTTGCAAACTTCAAACTTCTTCTCTTTGCTTACGGGAAAGGTCCACTTTCCTCTGTTCCATCGATGCCATTGTCGTGCTTCGTCCCTATGGCATGTCTGCCCATCAAGACCGTCCATACCCCATCTTCTTCAGACTTCGAAAGTTCAAGGATAAAGACTAAGAAAATACCTTTAGTCGTGAAGATTTTGTTGTTTGGAGCGTTACTTAAAGTCTATAGTTGTAATGAATACATTCATCTAAAACTGAGGATGTCATTATATTGCATTCATATTTACTTCATGCTTGAGATAGTGCTAGTCATGGTTGCATTTTTCGCACGAACCCTATTGCAAATGGAATTGGAGCCACAATTTGATGAGCCATATCTAGCTACTTCGCTTCAAGACTTTTGGGGCAAAAGGTGGAACCTAATGGTGACTAGTATTCTACATCCAACTATATACGATCCTGTTCGTTCCATTTCAATGCGGTTTACGTGTAGGAAGTGGGCTTCACTAGTTGCGATTATTACCACATTTCTTGTTTCGGGTTTGATGCATGAGTTCATATTCTATAACATTGGAAGATTAAAACCCACCGGTGAAGTTACTTGCTTCTTTTTACTACACGGAGTATTGTTAAGCGTTGAAGTTGCTATTAAAAAAACAACAAAGAAGAAATTACATTTGCCTCCCATTGTCTCTCGACCATTAACACTAGGATGTGTACTAATTACTAGCTTTTGGTTGTTCTTTCCACCATTTTTGCGGTTCAAACCAGACGTCCGTGGGTGTCAAGAAAGTATTGCATTTTTTGAGTTTGTAACAAGTGGTCAGCTAATTAGCCCTAGTAATATATCTTGTCCATATCTATTACGTTGAATGTATAAAGTACATTTTAATTAATAACAATAAAATTACTAATTGAATCAATGTCATCAATTTACTTGCAACAATACAACTTTGGGATTTCTTGAACAAAATTTGCTTATTTTCCCATGTTTTTTTATGTATATAAACCTAAGCTCAAAAGAAGTATAGTTATGTTCTTGTAGCATCCTATTATAAATTTATATCAAGCATACTAAACAAAAGGATATTCATACATGTGTGTATATACATATTCATATACATATATATACATATTCATATACACATATATACATATTCATATATATATATAGGAAAGTTCAAATGTGAACTCATTTTTGGTTGTGAACGTGAGGACGAATCTCAGCCACTTATCCGGTCAATAAAGGCGGCTTTGACCTGGTTCCCCTTTAATAATCTCCACCCTCCCATGAATCGCGTCAATCCTCCGTGATCGCGTCCACCATAACCGAAGATGTGTGGCTAAGATTCGTCCTCACGTTCACAACCAAAATTGAGTTCACATTTGAACCTAACCCTATATATATATATATAGAGGGACGATCTTCTACACCCCGTCTAATCTGATGTGGTGGTATGATGGTAATTAAATGGAAATCTTGGGTCACGATCGGTATGCAAAGTCATACATAAGGGGAATGAAGTAAATCAGAAAATATATAATGTTATGAAATGGTACAGTGAAATGTTATGAAATATAAAATGTTATGAAACATTCTTGCTTCACAACTGTTTATCCGTTTTTTGCATAACGAGCATGTTCCATTTGATCCGAAATGTTATGAAATGTATTATGAAATGGAGAAATGTTATGAAATGTATTATGGAATGGACGGTTGAGATTGGGACGCACGGGGTGTAATTTTTAGGCAGGGTGTAGAAGATCCAGCCTCTCTCTCTCTCTATATATATATATATATCTATATATATGTAGGGTTAGGTTCAGGAGAAAACGCTAAAAAAAGAGGAAATTGAAGAACACCTTGGGAGGCTCCATCTGGACGGTATGCCTTAACATGCATTTGTGTATATGCACTAATGCATATATATATGTATTGATGCATATAAAATTGAAGAACACCCTGGGAGACCTTCCTTTCTCTCTCTCTCTCTCTCAATATATATATATATATATATAAAGAGGTTAATGCGAGGACAGTAACAATTTACGAGAATGCGAGGACAATTCTCAGCCAATCATTTTGTACATTAAACTTTTCATGTACAAAATCACATATGATTCATGTACAAAATCACATATGATTCACGCACAAAATCATATATGATTAGTCGTGACTTTTCCCAGGACTTGCCACGAGAAAAGCCGCGCGTGTTCTTTTTGATGCTTACAAAATCACATATGATTTTGTACATGAAATCATATATGATTTTGTACATGAAAAATTTCATGTGCAAAATGATTGGCCGAGGATTGTCCTCGTATTCTCGTAAATTGGTATCGTCCTCGTATGAACCCGCCTCTATATATATATATGGTGATATTCAAATAAAAACCAAAAAAAATTAAGGACTTAATGTAACAACCGTAAACTCCAAAATAGGTAATTTTTAATCTTTGCCCAAACCGGCATTTACAATTAACCACACTAGTCTATAATTTGACAAAACCTCAAGAGTTGCAGCGGAAATTAAAAATACACAACTGAGATTATTACATTCTTAAATCAAACTAGGAAACTATCTAAACAAAATAGCGCCTCACTTCTAGCTCCCCATGCTCAAATCTTCCCTTAACCCCTACTAGAGCTCTCAACCAAGTGCTTGTCTAAAAAGGTTTTCAGTTTTATAAAAGAGAGGGTTAGACCATAAGGCCTAGTGAATTTCCTCAAAATCCACAGTTAAATATGCATGACATTTATAAGATTGAAAAGGGTAGTCATGAATATTAATTTACACACATTCAAACTTTAAAAGATACATGTTGCAACGGTTAAAACACACTGATAGTCACTCCCATTTGTGACTATTTAATCGGGCCTACACTTGCCCATTGATCGGGTACATACTTCCCGTAAAATAAGCATTTCCAAGCACACACTTGCATATAGGAATCATGCTTTCAATTTATCAATTATAAACTGTTTACCACATCGAATAAAGTACCAAACGCTTTTAGTAAAAAGTTTAACAAAGGAACTCACCTGAAGTCCCGACCTCTAAGCACACTTTCGCTCTAAGGTTTCACCAACCGAACAGCTGAATTGAGGTTACCAAACTATAAGTTTACAACTCCCAAATAACCCCCAAAGACTCACTTGAAAACCCTCAAACCATGACCCAAGCTACGTCCCCTAACTAGACTTACACAAAAACTGAGAATTTCAACCAACCGACAAAGCTTGTTACATGACAGTTACAACCCGTCGACAACCCACTTTGACAAAGAGGGTTGCATGACAGTTACAACCCGCCAACAACACGCTTTCTTCACTGTTTCACATTCAGAAATCCATTTTGTGAAGAAGACCCAAAATCCAACACCGAAATTGATTTCCTTCAAGATTATGACTCAAAACTCACCCAAACACTTAAAAACAATCCCCAAACATCAATCAATCCAATCCAACCATGGAAATCCATAGATTAACATCCACATTTGATGATCAATTTCTCTTCTTCTCCTCCTTTCTCACCAAGAATTGCACCTTGATAACACACACACACACACACACACACTCTTCAGCCGATTTCTTCGAAAATGAGAAGGGTTTTCCAACCCTTATTGACCCAAATTTACAATTTCAACCCCTGCACTTTAGAAATTAGGTCCCTTCTAGACTAATCTCAAACATTCAAGGGTTTTAATCAATGGTTATTAAAAAGATGGCATGTTTGTAATATTAACAAAATACACAACTAATCTTATGTCTAATTGGAAAAGTTAACGACAAACATGTTATCTTAACCACTACTCCAACCTTCATCTCCATCCTATACGCCGCCATTACCAAAATGAATTTTTATGTTTTATCTAGTGAATTTTGTTGTCAAAATGACAATTATCCCTTTTTTTCAATAAAAATAGCTTTAAATTAAAATCATGACATCTAATGCTTAGGTCGGTGCTCACAGTTCTCAACTTTTTTTTTTGTTTTTATTTGATTATCACCATATATATATATAGGGCAGGTTCACATGAGAACGCTAACTATTTAAGAAAACAAGAAAACCTTTTTTTATGTACAAAATCATATATGATTAGCCGCGACTTTTTCCACAACTTAACCCGCGGCAAAAGTCGTCCGCGCCCATTTTTTATGTTAGTACATAATCATATGTGATTTTTTACATGAAAAAAAAAGTTTTCTTAAATATTTATCGTTTGAACCTCCTTATATATATAGGTGGAGGTTTAAATAAGAACACCTCCATTTTACGAGAACGCGAGAACACCTTTATCACATTTGATAATACACATGAGGGGATTTGGTGGTGTCCGGACGGCATCCCATGCGACTTAGGTCACACTAAAGGTCGTTTGCGTCTATAATTTAGTATCATATGTGATGATCTTGATGGATTACAATATTACATCAAAAACACCCTTATCACATGTGATAATACATGTGAGGGAGCTTAGTGGCGACTTGACCCGCAACCTAAATCACGCCAAAAGTCGTTCGCGTCTCTGATTTAGTATCACATGTGTATCATATGTAATGAAATAATAGTATCATATGTGATTGTTTATAGTAAAAGGGTGTTCTCGCGTTCTCGCAAAATGAATGTGTTCTCGTTTGAACCCTCCCATATATATATATATATATATATATATATAGAGAGAGAGAGAGAGAGAGAGGGAGGTTCAAGGGAAAAAACTAAAAAATAGAAAACTGAAGAACACCCTAGCAGCCCTCCATCCGGACGATGTATATTAATGCATACAAGTGTTTTTTGTTCCTATGCACCAATGCTTCTATCATGGCATATGCATTGATGAATATTCACAAATGCATTTTACAAATTACCGGTATGCGTTAGTGCATACCGTCCAGATGGAAGGCTCCTACGATGTTCTTCTGTTTTCTCTTTTTTTTGGCGTTTTCCCTTGAACCTAACCCTGTATATATATATATATATATATATATTTAGGAAGAGGTTCAAATGAGAACTTTGTAAATCTAAAGAAACAAAGGGACTCATTTGGGACCACATAGGATGTGGGTCCCACCAATAAAAAATCATATATGATTTTCAATGGTGGGCCCCATTGAATCAGATATGATTTTTTATTTGTGGGACCCACATCATATGTGGTCCCAAATGAGTCCCTTTGTTCCTTTAAATTGGGGGTGTTCTCATTTGAACCCTCCCATATATATATATATATATATATATATATATATATATATATATATATAGGCGAAGCATCGTGTGAGAAGGAGAGTTAAGGTTGACATATCGAACCTCAATTCATCAATCATCAATCATCACCTTACATATTGTTGGTCCCAAAGAAGTCTAAAGAGTTTATAAGTATAGAAACAATTTGTAGAAAGGGAGGGTTGAATACAAACACAACTTTTAGGTTTTTAAATGAGTTTATATCAATAAATAAATTTACAGTTCTAAGCAGAATAAGAACAAGTAGTTAAACCTATTCTATTACAACTTTAGAAATCACTAAGATTATGATGCACAAGGAAAGATAAGAATAAGTTCAGAGGTTCAAGAAGAGATATGAGCATGCATAAAGATGAAGAAGAGGTCTTCATCTGTTTATACCTATTGCATTTATAGCAACTCAGAAGGTACTTGCCACGTGTCAAGTTTCTATAGGAAACTTGTCATTTGTTCATAAAGCAACCATGCTTTTTGGCCGAATATGAATAGTAGCCTAATCAGAGTGGGTAAGGACATAGGAGACAGTCTGTATGCCCTTTCTGACAAGGCATGGGGGTTTGATATTTGTGCATCGAGGATAAGATCAACTTTGATCTTGCTGAGTAGACCCAACATTGATCGCTAATACTGAGTCTTCAAGGATGAAATCTTTAGCTATCACTGAGGCTTACACAAGATCTCACATTTCTGTTAAATGGACGTTACTATCACTGAACCGATTCAGATCACGAGCTATTCATCTCTTTCTTCAGCTAGGTCTTCTACTATTGCTGAATGGGCTTTGGTGTGAGCGTTGTCCTTCAGATCTTCAGAGTCCAGATAATGTTCCCGAGTTTCACCGATCACTAAGTGGAATCAGTGTATGCTATCACTGAATCTGAACAGTATCAAAGACTAGGATTTTCACTAAGTATATAGAGGAATCATATTCAAATCACTGAGAGGAGTTTGGATCAACAATCTCACCCTATTTCATTATGATTAAGCAACATAGGAAAATTGCTTGAAAGATTTAGTAAGGCCATAGAAAGTTTAAAGTAAAAATTCTAAGTACTAATTTGTGAGATCTTTTTCAGCTAATTCATTGACAGAATTGAGTTCCATTTATATAAGGATATGAAAACACAATTTTTTACAAGTGTAAAAGCTAGAATGTCCATTCACAAGAAAGTTAGTGAGTGATAAGGTGTTTATCAGTTATCAAAACTCATATGTTCATTGTCCCTTTTACTATTTTATGAGATGTTTTCAGTATGTGGATGGAGTAAAGTACTTCATTGAATTTCGTTAAATAATCAATCCAAAGAATTACATATGAAAATGAAATTATAATGTTTAAAGTAAAGTACGATACACTGAAGGAAACTACAAAGGAAAAAGAAAACTAAGGGTTAGGTTTCTGATATCTTTCAGTGTACTCTTGTCTTCTTCGTAGCTCTTCCTCAATTATTTTCTTCTGTAGATAGAGTGGCTCATTTTCCGCCCAATAGCTGTAGTAGAAAATTTTGAGGAGTTTGACAAGAGCAAGGTGAATCTCCTTGTTTCTGAATTTTTTTTGGTTATTATCATTGTCCAAGAAAATCATCCCTGGTTCAGGATCACTGATTATTTCATTTTGTTCATACTTTCGGTGAAATGGCAGGGAGATGTTGAGCATTGATAGATCAGGGAGGACAAAATGGGAGAAGAGGCTTTCAAAGTCAAATTTAGTCTCATGTTCATTTCTGAACGATGGACCTTTGTTGGGTCACCGATAATTTGGTGATGACCCCTCAGTTTCTTTATTTATTATTATAACTTGTAGTTTAGGTTCTTTAAAGAAGTCTGGCTTTGCTCAACAAGTTCAGTGATCGAAGACTAGCCGATACAAAGTGAATATATCAGCATTGTGGAAATGAAGATATACTCGCCGATATTAAACCAAACTTGAAGCTAAATTAAAGCACAAGGTCGTCGAACTTCATAGACCAAAATTGGTTAGGGTACACTAGCCGATACATGGTACTCGTCGATATATCTCTTGAAATATTCGGCTAGTTGCCTGACATGGTGAATTCGGATGACATTTATGAAGATACTCCTTTGGTCACAATAAATATAAGAACGTGAGCATCAAGCCTTAAGTTCAAACATTCTCCTTACAGCTTAGAAAAAGGGTTGTTTGTCTTATTGCAAAGGTTTGATGTGACAACTGCAGATGTAAAGAAAATATGAATAATGACATCTCTTTTTGTACTATAAGGAATGACTCCAGCCTTTTTTTCTATTAGTCTAAGGAATGACACCATCTTTTGTCCAAAGAATATACTGCAAGCAAATGATATTGTGACAAGTGTCCACATGCATTTAATGCATGGGCACTATAAAAGGAGATCAAGGGCTTCCATGCAACACACACTTTCAACTAGATATCTTCTAAGTGCTTAAGTTGATTCAGCAAGTGTCAAACAGTTTTAAATAGCTTTCTTTGTGTTTTGTTATTTATCTGTTGTCTAAGTGTTTTCTAGGTGTTCAGATTGTTAGAATAGATTTTATCTGTTCTTTCCGCAACAATCTATTTTCTATGTGTAAGTTCTTAATATTTCAATATTAAAGAATTTAAAAAGTGAAAAACTGTGTGTATTTGTATTCAACCCCCTTCTGCAAATCCTTTTACTTAACAACCATTATCTTGTTAGGGACCAACAAGTGGTATCAGAGCAGATTGATGTAATTCAATAAATCAGATCTGGCTCCTTAGCCAAACCACCAAAGTTCAATCCTAATAACTTTGCTCGTTGGAAAAATCATATGATTCTATTCTTGGAAGGGATTGACAACAGGTATCCAACCATTCTGAGTGAAGGACCCATCGTTCCTAGGGTCTGGGCTCGTTTTGGCCCACAAAAAGATGCTGAAGGAAAAGACATTGAATCTGACGAAGAAAAATCTGAAACAACTGGTAGATACATTATCAAAACTCCAAATAAATATACTGAGGATGATAAACGTCTTGTTGCTTTAGATACAAAAGTCAAATCTGCTTTAGCTGTTTCTCTTCCTGATGAAGTATACCACTCCTTGGTAAATCTTTCTACTTCCAAGGAAATATGGGATACTCTGTGTGTTCTTTATGAAGGAACTAAAGAAGTAAATAAAAGTAAAAAGATTTTCTTAGTTACAAAATATGAACTCTTCATGTTTGAAAAAGGAGAATCTCTCTCTACCTACTACAATCGATTTAATAGTCTTCTGAATTATCTAAAGGTGTTGGGTAAGGAATATGACAATGAAGAAGTCCTATGTAAATTTATGGATTGTCTTCCAGACCTCTGGGAAAGTATCTGTACTTGCATAAAGACAACTAAAGATCTTGATCATATGCCTTTAACTGCTCTATATGGTACTTTGCTAAACCTAGATCTCTTTCCGATCTCACTTTTTCCTTATTTGATGAGGATGACTCGGATCACTCCCCGATCTTTGGTCCTTCATCTCCACCTCCTGAATTTCGCAAACTCACTTTCCAGTCTCCGAATGTAGATACATCAAAACCGGGTGTATCCGAAGGAGCCACCCATTTTTCCGATTTTCAATACTCCGATATTACCTCTTGGAGGGAATCCATCCCAGGCTCCCTTCAAGGAATGGTTAAGGAGCCCCAAGAAGAGGACTCCCCTCTCCAAAGACATACTTCTACACATGTCTCCCACCCAACTCTTGGAACTATGGAATCCCCGAAGTCCACTCCCTTGGACTCGGCGAATCCAAAGTCACCAATATACATTTCGAACTCCCCGAAATCCACCCCAAAAAGGACATCTTCTCTGGTTCCTTACTCATCCTCTTCACCATCTCCTTCTTCGAAGGATGGTGACCACCCTTCATCTCCACCGAAAGTTACTACTGGTGCACCTCCCCACATATCTCAGCGACTAGATGTTCTAATAACGGCCACCGATCACCTCCATGCTGCTCTAAAGGATGTGGTTGCCGAGCTGTCCATCTCCTATCCCTCCTTGGTAACTTTTTTGGATCTCGTTCACATCGATACCTCAACTATCAGTGATGAAGTCAGTTGCACCCATGCTACTATTACATCTGCCATATCAACTCTCTCCTCTGCTCATTCGGCTCTGAAAGACTTCTGTGAATTCTCTCCAACTAGAATCCACCAAGCACGCCGCCGACCTTAATTCCCTGGCTAAAGGACAGAAGGATATTTTGGAATCTCTTAAATCTTTGCGTTCGAAGATTGACAAAATTTCTTCTTCCTTTCGAGCTTGATATTGGCGATGCTCTATTTTGTGGCCCCGATCGTACCACTCTGAAGAATGTTGAAAAGAAGCTCGGGGATCATTCTTCTGATGTCGATGGTATTAAGACGTTTCTTTCTTCCTTTGGTCTTAGGGGTTCGGCCACTGCAGGGGAGAAAAGTACAAAGCATGCACCTGTCCAAGTACAAGAATCTCCGATATCTGAGCCTTCTCAAGTCACCGAGCCATGTATCACCAAGCCGCCAGTCAATGACCATGTATAAGGTGCCAATGAACCTTTAGTTCCGGGTAACACTGGATCAACTATCGGTGAGGCTCTTGTAAAAGAAGATGCGTAGATTAAGGAGGAGGGAATTAGTGTCCGAACTCCTAAAGACACTGATGAGGCCGAGGCTATGACTGAGGGAGAGAAAATGAAAGATAAAGGATAGAAGAAGATATCATATGCCCAGGAGCTGGCTGAAATGCAGAGAAATAAAGCTGAAAGAATCAAAAGATAAAGAGGACCAAATGCTGACTCTCTCAAACTAAAGCCCGCTTTCATACCTCCTTTAGAGATTCCCATTGATCTTGTACTCTCTGATGCTGATAGAGAAACTGCTTTGAAAGCCTAAATAGACCATGATCAGGGAAAAGAACTTCAAGAAAAATTGGCCCAAGAAGAAGCTTCTCAAACAAAAGTCACCAATGCCATTCAAGCTCAGAAAGATGAATTAGAGGCTTTGGCGGAGAAAAGAAAATAGAGTATTGAATGGTTTAGAATAAGAATGAGGACTCGCCGAAGTGATTTGAAAATAGTTGGTGCAAGCATTCAAGCTCCGAAAAACAAGAAACACCCTTTTCTAATCTACATCAAAAGAGAAGATGGTTTTCATCGGGCAGAAAGATTAGAGTGGCTGGAAACACTTGCTGCTTCTGAATGGATTGGTGTCAGCGGCTTTATTCAGTACAGTAAAAGTGAGTTTATGATGAAAGTGCTCAAGGAGTTAAATGACTTAATCTGCAAGATGGTGAGAATTCAAAAGGAACACAACATAAGATTAACCCCTGAGGAGTAGAAAACAATGAACTTATTTATATACTCCTTTCCCAAAGGACGCACTCAAAAACCACCAAGAAACAAGAAGAAGGGTCACTTCGCAAAACTAGCCGCCGAAGGAAGAGACATAAATCTAGAAGGTATCAATCTCACTCTTGATTCACCATTTATTCAACCTGAAGGAACCATCATCTCGGCACCTGAATTCGAAATATACATTGAAACCTCCTTTGGAACACTAGTGTTCTTTAGGATAAGGGAAATTTCCATAGCCGATACTTCTTTTCTTTTGGCCATACTCGGTGTCATAACATAGTCAGATGATGGAAAGTTGATCTACAATGTCATCATGAACGAGCTAGACAATCGGGACAAGGCTAAATAGATTTTATGTTAAATTGTATTGAAGTTCTTTAATCATGTACTTTCCTTTTTGATGATTAATAAAAGTTCATTTCAACTTAATTTTTGTTGTCTATTTTATTTTTTTGCATATATTTGTTTTCTTTACTTTTATAATGTATATACTTTACACTATAAATATCGGATACGCATGATACGAAAAAATGTATTTGTGTAAAAAGAACCCAAAAGAAAAATAAAGCGTCAAAATGAACTTAAGAGTTCCTTTTACACTTTCTAAACAAGATATCGGTTTCATCATCAAATAGGGGGAGATTGTTGGGTCACCGATGATTTGGTGATGACCCCTTAGTTTCTTTATTGATTATTATATCTTGTATTTTAGGTTCTTTAAAGAAGTCTGGCTTTGCCCAACAAGTTCAGCGAATCGAAGACTAGCTGATACAAAGGGAATATATCAACATTGTGGAAATGAAGATATACTCGCCGATATTAAACCAAACTTGAAGCTAAATCAAAGCACAAGGTGGTCGAACTTCATAGACCAAAATCGGTTAGGGTGCACTAGCCGATACATGGTACTCATCGATATTTCTCTTGAGATATTCGGCTAGTTGCCTTACATGGTGAATTCGGATGCCATTTATGAAGATACTCCTTTGGTCACAATAAATACAAGAACGTGAGCATCAAGCCTTAAGTTCAAACATTCTCCTTACAACTCAGAAAAAGGGTTGTTTGTCTTATTGCAAAAAGGTTTGATGTGACAACTGCAGACGTCAAGAAAAGATGAATAGTGACATCTCCTTTTGTACTATAAGGAATGGCTCCAACCTTTTTTTCTATTAGTCTAAGGAATGGCACCATCTTTTGTCCAAAGAATATACTGCAAGCAAATGATATTGTGACAAGTGTCCACATGCATTTAATGCATGGGCACTATAAAAGGAGATCAAGGGCTTCCATGTAACACACGCTTTCAACTAGATATCTTCTAAGTGCTTATGTTGATTCAGCAAGTGTCAAACAGTTTTAAATAGCTTTCTTTGTGTTTAGTTATTTATCTGTTGTCTAAGTGTTTTCTTGGTGTTCAGATTGTTAGAATAGATTTTATTTGTTCTTTCCACAACAATCTATTTTCTATGTGTAAGTTCTTAATATTTCAATATTAAATAATTTAAAAAGTGAAAAACTGTGTGTATTTGTATTCAACCCCCCCTTCTACAAATTGTTTACTTAACAGCCATTATCTTCTTAGGGACCAACAACCTTCATCAAGTTCGGATTTTGACTTCTTCTTTTTGGATTTTAAGGGTATAGGAGGTACCGTTACATATTGAGACATCCTTTGCAAGAGCTAATCCAGATGCCTTTCTACAACTGACTTGTACTGATACTTTGATTTCTGAATACCATCTCTGATCTTGTGGATCCCAGATTATCAAGCACAATATAAATATCAAAGAACACAATAAGAATACGATGATTGAAAGTATTTCGTAGTCGGATATCTCACTTAGAACGATTACAATATTGATCTAACAGTATCTCGGCTCTAATGTAATCGACTTACTTTTGATATGAATCCCTAGACTCCTATTTATATTGATATGACTAACCTATTTAAGGAAGGAAAGAGTTTAAGGAATTATAAACTTACTTTTACATTTAAGCATATCCTTTCCTTATTTTGTCACAATACAATTTTAGTCCTAACAATCTCCCCCTTTGTGGCAAAATGAATCTTCATCTTTTTAGCTCGAACATGCCTTCAAATCTTCTAAGGGTCTGACGAAATATTATCCTTTCGTCAATGATCTTGATAGCATCCAAAATTGAATTTCTTCTCGTTGAACTCATCCTTGTAGAACTTCTTTGATCAGCACTTATTTCCGCAGATAGTCTGTTGCGAATCTCCCATAATGTTCCATCAGAATAAGCAACAGCCTCGTCAAAGCGCAGGAACCTTTTCTCACCTTTCACATGTATCCATATTACTCCGTGAGCTGGATGTGTGAGTACGGTTTTAACTTTGTGTTTATCCAAATTAGGAATTCTTTGATTAGGTTTTGCGATATGAATTTTATTTTGTTCACTTTCAATAGCTCGTTCCAGATCATGAAGATAACTATATCGGAGTTCCTTTTAAAGGGTCGCACCACCGCTCTTAAAGCTCTTTGTTCGTCTAAGTTTCTTTTCTTCTTGTCTCTAAACTCTGTATACAAAGTTTCGAAGTCCAAAATGTCAAGACTAGCAAAATCAGCTTCGGAGAAAGTATACACTTTTCCATCTTCTCGTCGAACTTTGAAAGTTGGATACTCGACTTGGAAAACTTTGTCAGAACCAATCTGCATAATACCAACAATCTTGTGTCGTGAAATCACTTCGGATGGATTTCGAGCTTTCATCTTCAGTATGTGAACATACTCTTTAACTTGAGCTTGATCTATCTCCATAACCAAGTGAATGTGCGCCAAGTCTTCTGATTTCATATTTTTCCTGAATATCCATTCCAGGGTTTCTTCAAGATAGGGTACTCGGATTTGCTGATTTACCCACTTTGATTTTCTTTCCGTTAGCATCCTTTGCCATCGAATTTGATGAAGTAGCAGTTTCGGTTCATTTGTATCTTTCGAAATATAATTCATTTCCGTATGCTTCAAATTCAGATAATCTTGTTCTTGAAGAACGGGTTCATATGGATCTTTAAACAAGTTTTTCACGGAGTTCCTTAAATTTTGTACATCTATCATCTCTTCATTGGACTCCGTTTCAAAAGCTTCAGACATGCTCTCAAAGTTGATATCTATCGCAGGCTTTTCAACCATTGGTGTGTTAACTTCTTGAGTCACAATGAGACGTTGTCTTTGGCAGGATGACGGTGCAGATGTCGATGGACCAGTAGTAGTTGGAGCAGGTGGTTGAGATTGAGTTCTTGAAACTCGGCGTGTCTCCCCCTCAGGGCGATTAGGAGCAGAGCCTGGATCTTCCTGATCATGACGAGGGGTAGGAACGGAAACAACCGGTCTACAAGATTCCTGTAGTTCAATGCGGAGAGCAGTAATTGCTCCAAGAAGTTCATCATGATTCTTCTTCTGAGCCGTATGCATATCGGTCAACTTCTGTTCCATGTCGGCTTTGAATAGGTCAAACTCATACCGAGTGACCGTAGGAATTTCCAGATTTCGTCTTAGAAGACCATGAAAGTATCTTCAGGTTGACCCCGACCAGTAGCTTCGGAAAGAAGATTGGCATACAACATGGACATGAGTTCATCATTGTTGTATTCATATCTATGTGGTGATGGAGGTCGGTTCCGAGGATCCGGATTCGGAACAGGATTCTGAGATTGCGGAGGTGGAGTACGACTACTGCTTGGTCGGGAAGAGCTGGCCTGATTCGGATCTGGCTGTCGGGAGCGTGAAGCTTCAAGTACTTCCTGAACAAATGCACGTCTTTCAGCAGTCATGCGAGCCTCATGAGCATCCAAAGACACTTGAGCTCGTTGGAATTGAGCATCATTAAGAGCTTGAGCCTCGGGAGTGATCGTGAATTGAGGAGTAGGGATACCTGAAAGGGAAACACCGGGATCACGTAGATTACCTGTTGACATCACAGTTGAGTCAACTGTGTGAACCTACATTCAGCAGTGGCAATGATGTAGCGCTGGTAGGATTTCCTTCCAATCCTCGTGGAATGTCCGGAAGGGACATCACTATGGAAGTTCCGACTGGGCCATGTAGGCTCGCAGTGTATAAATACTTGTGTTCCCTATTTGGATCTAGACTCGAAGTGCACTCAAATGAAGTCGAAGCAAGTGAGCTACTACCTCTTGATTCAATAGCTATACCTCCCGAATGGAGGGGAGCTAGATAAGGAGCTAAACTCACAAGTATATTTGAAACTGTCGACTGTTGGGAGCCTTCAGAGTGGCTAGGAGGGGCGTGCAATTGCGTTGCTAGGTCGACAACATCTTGTCCACTAGACATACCCAACGAATGAGTAGTACTAGTAGACGCGGTTACCTGGATGGGGGTATCAAGTATCGCCCTCACAATAGTTTTTCTCGTCCCATCACATGCGCTCACATTTTCTTTTTCAACTAAATCTCCCTCCTTTCTCTTTATCTCTCCAAAGTCAGGCTTAGTAAACATGTCTGAAAGGGATTCAGAGATCGGGTCCATTTCAAAGTCAAAGGGTTCATTTGGCTCATCGCTGTTAGAAGAAGAATCTGATAGATATGGTTGATGGCCAATTTGGCGGATAGCATTTTCTTCGACGGTTGTGGTTCATTGTCGTTGGGTAAGCGGTTGATCAGCGGAGTCATCATCATCAGAAGATGAAGGTCGGGGGCGAACGCAGGTACGATTGACAAGCATTTTGAAGTAAGGAGTATGTTGGGAAGAAGAAGCAACCTGTGGGTTAATCGGTAGCGGAATCGGGATAGCCGAGGCAGCAGTTGTTGGGATAGGCTGATCACGTGCACCACCCTCGTCATTTCCCCTTACTATTCTCTCAACTCCTTGTTCAGGATCCCCATGATCCTGAAACTGCTCGTCTACCCTAGAACCCTCGCCGTGCTCAGGATGTTCCTCATGGTTTGGCTCTTGGGCAGGCACAACTGGAGGTGGTTGAGCCATTAAGCCGATCCTCTCTCTATATGCTATAACACTCGGTGCAGCCTGATCAGCAAAGGCAAGTAAGGCTTTAGGGATAGGCATGATGAAGTCGAAATGTCGATCATTAAGTTTGAGGAAATTGAGTGAGCTGGTTGGCCCCAACGGGGATCCCGTTCTTTGGGGAATCTCAGGTCTTGAAGTCATCATCTCATGAATGAACAACTGAAGAAACCATTGAAAGGGTACGGATATGCGATCGCGAAAGTTTAGTTTGTCTTCAACAAGTTCTACGAAGTCCGTCCATATGAGCATTGCATAGTCGTAGTGACGGTTGAAAACGATCCCATGAAAAATCCGTAAGGCCGCAGTACTGGCTTTGTCTATTCCGGTGTGTTTGCTTGTGAGATAGCGATTGACGATAGTGAACAACGAGAACCAGATCTGGGGCAGGTACATCCGGTTAGGTCCGATTCAACAAGATCAAAAGAGGAATCATACGGAAATCATGGAGTCGTATGTTTTATTGATGAAAGCATTAAAGAACTACAAACGCGAATGCAACTAAATGACTCTCATTGATGAATCCTCTACCCTAGACTCCTTTATATAGTAGTTGTCTATTACATGGTAAGCCCAAGTCCATAAGGTATTAAACATAATATGGAATATTATAATTAAAACGTTTCCTTCTTTATAAAACTTTCCTAACTTAGGACTTTTGGTCCTATCAATCTCCCTCTAAAGTTTTATAAAGAAAGAATCTTCAAATCTTCTCCCCCTTGCTTTCTTTGAAAAAGCTTTAGTGTTGTCGGTCTTCCAAGCTCCCCCTTGAAATAAGCTCTTAGTCTTTGGTTTCAACTGAAAATACCAGATTCAATGTACTATAACCGCCACTGATTGCATAAAATACAGCTTCAATCTGTAGATAACTCGACACAACTGTTAGCCGCATAAATCAAAGATACATGTGCGAGTTGCTTTAACGCTTAGTGCATAATCAGCAAGAAAAACATTGAATATGTCATTAGCCGCAAGTTGAATAAGAATTATGTGTAAAGAGCTTTAATCTGATAAGCTCAAGGAACTTGGATCACCGAGGCAATATAAATCATGACGAACTGGGAGATGATATTTCTTGTTGAGCATTGCTTCTTTGAGATATAATTGTTCAGAATATAGCCGATTTCCATAATACATCCAAAACAGAAAGCAACCAACTCAGATCCGGTCTTCTTAATCAGATGAATGAATATCGTCATTCAACATTCTAGATCACAATCAAACCTCCAGACAGTAAATGGTTAGGAAGAATTAGCACATAATAACATCATACATTTACTGAAACTGACATCTAAATAAAAACTCCAGAATGATGAGTGCAGAGAGTCAGACTTCTGATTAATCCAACCAGATGCAGAATCCAATCACCTTTGTCTTGAAAACTTTTCAAATCCGGCTTTGCATGAAATCCATGAACAATGATCCTCCTCCCGAGACTCAGCACGGGGGTTCCGCTACCCGGTTAGCGGATGGGGTCAAGGGGGACCGCCCTTGCGAGGTCTTGGGGCAGCGCCCCGAGAGAAATTTTTTCTCTATATGAAAAGATGATGCAGGACTCTTGAATATTTTCTTTGTACACCATAAGAAATCTTCGGTTGAAACGCAACTGTGGTCGATGAAATACGCTTTGGTCGGGATCTGCATGAAGTTCTCGGCTGTATGGATGTGATATTAATGGATGTCGGGTCTTCAAGATGTGACAAGTGAGAATTTCAAGTCACATAGGTCTGATAAGAGTTTATGTCGGGTCTTATAGGGCCGATAAGAAATTTATGTCGGGTCCTGTAGGTCCGATAAGAATTTATGTCGGGTCCTATAGGTCCGATAAGAAATTTATGTCGGGTCCTATTGAGTCGATAAGTTCGGATGTCGAGTCATAAGTCCAAGAAGCATAAGTCCGAGAAGATAATAAGTCGGGTCAAGCTGAGCCGACATAAAATGATGTTGAGCCAAGCTGAGTCGACATAAACACTTGAGATGATTTCTTCTTTCGACAAGAATGATGAAGGCTTTGTGTGGTCCGTTATCACTCGACAAGAACTCTTGTCGGGTCTTTAAGACGCGACAAGTCTTCAAAGGACACTGATGAAACCTAGAAAAACTTAGCAATAATTAGGGTTTCGGCTGCTTTAACCCTTGCCTCCATCACATGTAATTTCGAATATCCAACGATTAATAGATCCAAACAGATCGATTTAACAATATAGACTTGATGAGCAAGAAACTTCAAACGATGAATTCAGTTTATAAGCAACAGGATGAAATCGATAAAGAACACATGGATACTCAATTCAAACACAATAATAAAAACTTCTAGATCGAGAACACCATTAAAACAGAAAGTCGAATCTGCAGTCCCGAAGAAAAACGACGCATAGTGAGAGAAAAAGAATACTCGATAATACCTTAATCTTGTTGAACTCGATGATCGTATCAAATCAGATGGATTCGATTTCGGCTCTGATACCAATTGTGGATCCCAGAATATGATCAAGTACTACCGCGATTAAGTAAAATTCGAAGAACACGCAATTTAATGAAGATCCGAAGTCGGATATCTTACTCGTATTGATTATAATATTAGATCTCTCTCTAGCAATTTAGCTCTTAATGATATGCACTCTTTTACATTGACCCTAAGCGCCTATTTTTATTAAAGGACTAAACAATATAAGAAAACTAAAATAATGGCATTATACACTTGCCATGTTTACATTTAAGTAACGTTTCCTTATTTTTGACATAATTAAATAAAGTCCTAAGACATCCTTTAGAACTGTCCTGGGCTTGTTAGAGGTTTGGGGGAGTTATATCCTAGGACCCGAATATCATTGCAAAGCTCCTCTTCGGTCACAAGGGCATCAAAAGGTATGTCTTCGGTTGCAACAGGCAGACGAAGGATTCGATGAATCCTAGAAGGTGTCAGACGGGTGACATAGTCATCGATCTTAGCAGTGAAGTGATGGTCGCCTTCAACCGGATGGTACGCCAAGGTATACCAGAACTGCTGGAGGTAAAAGAAAGGGACTCGATGATCTAGGGCGAAAACAAAACAAAGGGGGTGGCGTTGGAGGATATCGAGGATGACTTGGTGTTCGAGTGTGATGCTAAAATCGAGACGGTAGTTGTTTGGTTTAAGTTTCTTAAGTTCGGCTCTAGGCATTAAGAGTTCGTCTCGGTTAACTGCGTTAATACTGGGTTTGGTTGATCTTTCAGAGGGCATGGGGTGCTCATCATCGGAAAGATTTGGGTCGTTGATAGTCGCCATTTGAACTGAATAGTAACAGTTAGCAAACCATAGGAGAGAAGTTAGTTAAATGATAAGGAAAAAAAATGCTAAGGCAGGTTTTCGATCCTAATGTGGAGACCAAACAATTTTGTCGAGGGATACTGGTTCGATAAGAAACATTGTGATACATAGAAAGATGCAAGTGACGATATCGGGCCTAGTGTACTCGACATTTCAAAAGTTATCGAGTAGAAGAGGTTCGAGAAAAACACTTGAAAGTTTCGAAGGGACACAATTAAGGTTATCGAGTCAGTTAGGGTCGACAAAATTGTTGTCGGGTCAAGGAGATCGACTAAAAGACTTAGTGGCAATTAGAGAACAAACCTGAGGTAATCGATAAAAAGTTATCGAGTGAGCCTTTGTCGAGAACAAAGAGACTTGTGTAATAAGCAATTCGATCAAGTAAATATCGAGGAAAAAAGTTGTCGGGTTAAGCTAACTCGAGAACATTACTTGGTGAAAAAAAATGATTTTGTCGATCCGTTGATAGTTGAAAAAAAACTTAAGTCGAGTCTAAGGGAATCGAGCATATCACTTGGAATTTTTTTTGAAGATGAGCCTGTCGACCCTTTGAGACTTGACAAAAAAATTAAGTCGGGTCTTTAAGTGTCGATAAAAACACTTGAATTTTTTTGAAGATGTTCTTTGCGATCCTTTGAGACACGATAAAAAATTAAGTCGGGTGTTAAGGAATCGATAAAAAGCCAAGTTTAAGATCATGGAAATATTTCCAAGTGTTCATTAGGTTTTAAGATGGTTCGGATGCATAATCGGCCTAAAATCTAAGGAAATTCCTAAATCTAAGTGCAAAGAGTGTCGTCTAACAGGTCTAAGACTAATCGAAACCCTAAATAAGCATAAATCAATGTAAGAATCAATCAGAGATATTAGAAGTCGGAAACCCATAGGGTTTTCGGAAGTGCAACATTTTAGGGCAAAAATCGCTAGCATGCAGTTGAGAAAATCAAAAATTTCAAGTATTAAAGATGAAATAATTGAGATTGAGAACCTGATGATGTCCTTGGAATTGAAAAACTCATTGATTTGAGAAAACAATTTCTGGAACTGATAAACTCGAGAAGGGTTTAGAGAGAAAGAGGGAAAATCAAAACTTGTTTGAAAAGTAACTGTTTGAAAGAGGGGGCCCGATCATTAAATAGTGGGTCATCAAGTGATGACACGTGGCAGTCTCGCATGGGGCCACGGATGAAGATGACAACAGGAAGATGTTGAGTGGAGTTTTTGTCGGGCCAGTATGGTCGACAAAAAGTTTTATCGAGCCATTAGGGGTCGAGAAAAATTTATCTGAGTTTGAAAAACTGAGTTTTTAGAGAAAAAAAAAATAATTTCTCCCCCTTGAATGATGCTTAAGGTAAAAAAAAAACTTTGCTCCCCCTACAATCGTGAGTAAATAAAAAGAACTTACCTTGCCGCTCCCCCTTGAAAGCTGAAAGGGTTAGACACATGATGAAAAACAACAGAAAAGAAAGAAAGACACAAACATGACGAAAGCAGTATGAGACCAAGAAATAAATTGTAAATATAGAACTGTAATTATGTTCAAAATCCATAAAATGAGAAACCAGAGTGATGAAGGTTCACTTTAAATAAGGTGAATGTGCATTAAAACTTGGATGGACGTTTTGTATATTTTGAAAAGACTGATTCGGAAATCAGGTTTTAAGATTTAGCATGCCCAACTTGGACACAAGGAACTGGAAGCGTTTTTCATCCAATGCCTTGGTGAACAGGTCGGCAAACTGTAGGTCTGTATTGACAAAGTATAATTCAATCGTACCTCTTTCGACATGGTCTTTTATGAAATGATACTTGACGTCGATGTGTTTAGTCTTCGTGTGTTGTACATGATTGCTTGAGATGGCGATTGCGCTTTTGGAATCACAATAGATTGGAATTTTGTCGAACTAGAAGCCGTAATCCTTGAGTTGGGTGCGCATCCACATGACTTGTGAGCAACAGCTCGCGGCAGCGATGTATTCGGCTTCCGCAGTGGATGTGGAAGCACACGTTTGCTTCTTTGAGGACCAACTTACCAACTTGTCTCCCAAGAACTGAATGTGGCCCGTTGTGCTCTTTCGATCAAGCATGCATCCGGCATGATCATCATCTGAAAAATCAGTTAACTCGAAACCCGTATCCTTAGGATACCATAGGCCAAGATCAGTAGTAACTTTTAAATAGCGAAAAATTCGTTTAACAGCACTAAGGTGAGACTCTTTGGGAGATGCTTGATATCTAGCGCATAAGCATGTGGAAAACATTATGTCCGGTCGACTAGCTGTGAGGTACATTAAGGAACCGACCATTCCCCGATATACTTTGGGATCTACTGTTTTTCCCAAAGGATCAGCGTGTAGTTTAGAACCAGGAGACATGGGAGTACCAATCGGAGTAGAAGTCGTCATGTTATATTTATGTAACATATCCGAGATGTATTTGGACTGGTTGATAAATATTCCTGTCGAAAATTGTTTGACATGAAGTCCTAGGAAAAAATTCATCACTCCCATCATACTCATATTGAACTTGGCAATCATGAGTTCGGAGAAGGCCTTACATTGGTTCGGGTTAGTTGAGCCGAAAATGATGTCGTCCACATAAATCTGTATAAGCATAACATCACCATCTTCTTTCTTAATGAACAAAGTTTGATCGATCTTACCTTTGGAATACCCGTTCTTTACCAAATAATCCGAGAGGCTATCGTACCATGCACGCGGGGCTTGTTTTAAGTCGTAGAGAGCCTTGTCAAGGGTATATACGTGATTTGGTTTGGAAGGATCGACAAATCCATCGGGTTGTGAGACATAAACTCCTTCACAGAGAACGCTATTGAGGAAGGCAGTTTTTGCATCCATTTGGAAAATCACGAAGTTTTTGTGTGCCGCGTATGCTAGGAACATGCGAATAGCTTCAATGCGAGCGACAGGTGCAAATGTCTCGTCATAGTCAATCCCTTCTTGCTGATGGTATCCTTTTGCGACAAGTCGGGCCTTGTTGCGTATGACAATCCCATCTTCATCTTGTTTGTTCTTGAAGATCCATTTGGTGCCGATTATGGTTTTGTTTCGCGGACGGGGAACGAGACACAGACTTTCAAGCTTTCAAACTGATTGAGTTCTTCTTGCACGGCAACAATCCAGTCAGGGTCAGACAAGGCTTCGTCAATGGTGTTGGGCTCGATTTTGCTGAGAAATGAAGAGAACATGTAGTCGTTGGCTGAGGCTGATCTCGTTGTGACCGGTTTCGTCGGATCTCCAATTATCTGATCGGGTGGGTGAGAACGGACCCATTTGTTGGTGTGAGGAAGAGGTTGGAGTGCATTCTGATCAGGATTTTCGTCCACATATGTGCCAAGTGGTAGATCTTGAACGAATTTAAGGGATGGGGATACTCCAGAAGGTCGAGAGGAACATGAAACATCCGATGGTAATGAGTGTGTATGAGGGGGAGAGGATGCCGGTTCCGGTCTCGTTGGTGAAGTCGAGGTGTTTCCATGAATTGGGACGGACGGTACAGTATTGGTGGGGATAGCTTGAGGTGAGGATTCCGAGTTGATTGATTTTGAGGGAGGAGTTTGCTCATCGTTCGAGGATGTGCTTGAGTTATAGCAGTTGAGACGGTTTCTGTAGATACTGGCGGTCCAGTAAGATTAGTTGTCTCGGCAACCTCCAAAGCGGGGGGTGTTGGAGTCTTTTGAAGTGCAACAGAAGGGCCAAAGTAATCCGAGTAAAAATGCTCGAACAAGACATCCAAATCGGAGGCGGTGATCTTGGACGAGGAGGACTGATCAGGAGATGACGGATTTGGAACAAGTTTCGAACCGTGTTGGTTGGAAGCTAAAACTCCGGTAAGTGCGGGTCCTGAACTGTCATGTACAGGAGCCATTTCGGCCTTTGTGTCAAATTGGACATTGACACTTTCCGTGACACATCTGACTTGTTTCATGTAGACCCGATAAGCTGCAACATTAGGAGTGTAAGCAAGAAAATATGCCTCATCAGATTTTGGTTTGAGTTTTCCACGATCTTCTTTTTCATTCATAATGAAGCAACGCCCTCCAAAGGTATGAAAATGACGGATGGATGGAATTCGGTTGTAGACTAACACGTATGGAGTTTTGTTGAATCTTTTGTTGATGATTGAGCGATTTTGAGTACAGCGTGCCGTATTAATTGGTTCAGCCCAAAGGTAGAGTGGCAATTCTGAATATGCAAGCATAGTTCGGGCATCTTCAACCAACATGCGATTTCATCTTCTAACCACACCATTTTGTTGAGGCGTACGAGCTGCAGAAAAAGTGTGTGTGATACCAACCGACTCGAGAAAACTGTCAAGAGTATGATTTTTGAACTCGATACCATTGTCAGTTCTAATGATTTGTGCGGTAAGCTCCAATTTTACTTGAATGGCCTTTAAGAAAGTTATGATCGTCTCGGGAGCTTCATCCTTTGTTCGTAGAAATTTGACCCAAGTGAAGCGGGAGAAGTCATCGACCATGACTAGGATGTACTTCTTACCATGTATGCTTTGAGTCTGCATTGGGCCGCACAAATCCATATGAATGAGTTGGAGGGGTCGTGTGGTGCTGTGTTCTACTTTTGGTTTGTGAGTGACCTTCTTCATTTTTTCATTTTTCGCATGCATCATAGATGTGTGGTTTATCAAACTTGATCTTTGACAGACCATTGACTAATCCCCCAATCGGGAGTCGATTGATATTCTTGAAATTTAGATGGGATAGTCTTCGATGCCAAAGCCAGTTCTTCGGATTAGTCACTTCCGAAATGAGACACACAGCTGTGGGAGGTTGAACTTGAGACAGGTCTATTGTGTACAAATTTGATTTTCGAGATCCAGCGAGAAGTTATTTGCCTTCATAAGTACGTACGCAACACTGTTCAGGTCTGAAGTTGACTTCCAGGTCTTTGTCACAGAATTTGCCAATGCTCAACAAGTTGTGGCTTAGTCTTTGAACATAGGAGACATCAGAAATGGCGATGTTCTTTTGAATAATGCCACCTAGGCCTTTGATTGGTGCTAAGTGATTCTTGCCAAACCTTACATAACCGCCCTTTTTCTCATTGTAGTTGGCAAGCAGCTCCTTTTGTCTAGTCATGTGTTTGGAGCATCCAGAATCTAAGTACCACAAATGATTGGCCTGCACAAAATCAGACAAATTTAGGTACCCATTTGTAAATGGGTCCATCAGGGTTTGTTGACTTAACATCCTGAGGAGCCCATCTGAAGTGGGACTTAGGTGCGTTAATCATAGTCTTTTTCGGAACCCATTTATAAATAGGAGGGATGGAAAAATAATTCATGTGATGATTATTGAAAGAGTTTTGCATGTCAGGATAGTAAGCACAATCATAATTGAAAGAATTCAATCGCATAAACCGCAATTCGAGCAACAAATTTTATTCCGAGAAAAATGAATTAAATGTTTAATAGAATGAATAGTGCAAGGAAATGGAAAATTTCGATTGGTTCTTTTCACATTTGGTAATTTTGAAAAGAGAAAGTTGTCGTTTTTGCGGGATAATGACTTTGGTGCATTTTTGCCTTTTTCGACCCAAACTTGCTTTGACTTTAAAGTGCGAAAAGCTGAAACATGAACATAACCACGGTTAGCATTTTTCACATAATGAGAATTGATGGGTTTTGAAAACTGGGTTTGATCCTTTTGGTTAAAATTTGAATTGCTTGTAGAGCACTCATTCTTGACTTCTGGAGTAAAAACTGTTTCCATTGGTTTCTTACCTTTATCCAAAAATTCCTCATGACTTGGAAGAGTTGGATTGAAGTCAAATTCGGAAATTAATTCATCTAATTTTATCAAGTTCAGTTTGCAAGGCTCTTTTTTCAAGTATTTGATCTTTTAACATCAAATTTTCTTTTTCTTTTTCCGAAGAAGAACGCTCACTTTCCAATACCTTTTCTAATTGGATTATTTTCTTTTCTAAAAATAAGGTAGGAATGTAAGGTTTGTAATTTGGAGGTTCCGTTTGAAGTTCTTCGTGGGTATAGGAAGGAAAGTAGTTGTTTAGAAGAGTTTCTTTAGAAGTTTCTTGTCCCACTTGCGTTGGATAGCAAAATGGAATTTGATGATACTTTTTATTCTTCCTATTCCGATCAGCTTGTCTCTCGACTTTGGGATTTGACTTCATGAATTGAATTTTGTATTCTGGGCCAAGGCCAAGATGCTCAAATTTGTATAAAGTCGGTGTATTGTAAATCGCTTTTTCTAAACATTTGGGATTATTTGATCCTAGTCCGGCTTTACAACCTAAATCTTTTGCAGCATTTAGATGAATGGTTAGTTCCGTTTGACCAATTTTATACAGCTTGAGTTCCAAGTTTTTGAGTTTTTCTAAAAGATCATTCCTTTGAATCATGGAAAACTCATATTTTTGAGAAAAATCTTCGGCCTCACTTTTGGTTTTATGAAGTTGAGTTGTGAGATCCGAGATTTGTTGTTTTAGCATAACATTCTCATCGTGAAGTGTGGCTTTTTCCGATTGTAATTTTTTTGCAATGTTTTGTGAAGTAGCAAGTTCCGATGAAGTAATCAAAAGTTGGTTGTGATTATTATCTAGACGTGCTTCTAATTTGGAAACCAAGAGTTTCTCGGTTTTCAATTTAGATTTAAAATCTTGCAATTGGATCATCATGTCATTCATTTGATTCACGAATTTATCATAGTCAGAATGGCTTACCTCGGGTGTGTAGTCAGAAGCGTTGGTTGTGGACTCATCAGTCGGGTCGGAGTAAGCCATTAAACTGAAGTGAGCTTGATGTTCAGTTTTCGGAGCTTCATCATCATTGCCATGGTTCAGCCACTGCTCATCTTCCACAATTAAAACCTTTCCGGACTCCTTTTGTTTAGCCAACATCAACTTATAAGTGAAGTAGTTGGAATTTTTGACTACTGGATTTTTGCACTCTCAGGCATAATGGCCGGATTTGCCACAGTTGTAGCACAAACTCATTTCCCCTTTGAATTTGTCTTCAGGTTTGACTGGTGGACGGTGCTCATCTCTTTTTGGCTTTGATTCAAACATGGTCTTGCGCTCATAATTCTTAGTTCCCGAAGCATAGCGTTGTTGATTAGGATTGGAACGACGAGAGAATTTCCGTTGAAAATCTTTAGTGAGCAGAACTAATTGCTGTTGAAATTGAGCAATTTCCAAATCATAATCAAATTCTTCATCGTTCAATTCAGGAATGGCTTCTTGAGGAGAATTACGGGAAGAAGTTTGTGTTTCCTTTGCAACTAAGGCAATGGGATTAGAAGATTTCTTGACTTTGTTGTTTGTTCCCATAGCTTCGAGCACTTCTTCCTCATCTTGCAGGAGGGTTTCATAGACTTCATGCAGATCGAGTTCAGCAAGAAATTTGTTGTGTTTGATTTGGTTGGCAAAGCGACGCCATTCAGGTTGTAGATTACTAACAAACTTCACGTTGTTCTCGATCTTTGTCTTTCAGATTTCATTCTTGCTTAGTTCATTTATCAAGTGAACGAACCTGGTATAGGTAGTAGAAAGACATTCACCCTCTTTGGCCTTGAAATCCTCATATTGAGAGATGCAATTTGTGATCTTGAGTTGAGTCCCGATTTTTGTACCAAGCATGAATTTCTCAATCTCTTCCCACATGGCTTTGGCAGTTCTTTTGTGGCTATCGATGCTCATGTAGATTTCATTCGGGATACTCATCAAAAGATAGGACTTGGCAAACTGATCGCCTTTTGCAATTTTCTTTCGCTGTCGTTATAGGCAGACTTTGGCTTGATTTCTTGTCGAACAGGTAGAGGAGGGTCAGCATTCGGCATATCCGGAAGAATTTGGTAAAAAACCGGAGGGAGTCCTTCATTAATTGACCGCATGATTTCATCAGCATAGTCATTCCTCTCCACGAAGTCAAGAAATCGGTCTTTCCACTGTGAGTACTCTCCGGGGAACAGAATTGGGGGTTTGGTGTCTGAACCAATGGCCATGGCTTCTCGTGTAGTCATTGTACTTGACTGGATGATCTTGATCAGTGAGTTTTGGAATTTTTCTGAGTTTTCTTTGGAAAACAGAAGGTTTTCTCGATAGATGAAGGGCCGACAAAATTTTCTATCGGTTAGATGGGGTCGACAAGTTTTCTTGTCGGGTGATAAGGGCTCGATAACAATTTTTGTCGGGTGAGGGGGACTCGATAAAAATTTCTTCGATCAATTTGAGTCGATAAGCAGAAGTTATCGATCAGAAAAGACTCAATTTTTTTCTTTGATGAAAACCGGATCGATAAGAAATTATATCGATTACTATTGACTCGATAATAAAGTTTTTCGATTGAAGAGGACTCCATAAAAACTCAACGATATTGAATCTGAGTTTTCTTAACTAGTAAACCAGAAAACAAGAACAAAGGGTTCTTGACTAAAAAGAACAAGTCTTTTTATGGACAAGAATAGCTAAGTTCTCGAGTTTCTTATTCTTTAGTTAAGAACAAAAACCAAAATTCCTAAAGTTTATGATTTTTACTTAAGAATTCTTTAGTAAGAAAAGCTGCAAGAGTCACTACTTCCTGAGTTTTCTTATGTAAAGAGTTTCAAAAGTAATCAAAATAAACTAGAAGAATTTTAATCAAAGCAGATTAAATTGATCTGAACTAATATCGGGAAACTAATATATGAATTGACAAGAATTCAAACAGTAACACAAATTAAGTTTTATCGGGTAAAGCAACTTGACAAAAATTTCAGATCTGGGTTTTTAAGAAAGAATATTGATTTCTCGATTAAGATTTAAGGATCTTAATCGAGTAACACTTATCGATAAAAATAACAGATCTGGATGTTTGGAAAATAAGAGTTTTTATCGGATAAAAGGTAAACAGTTTGAATCGAGAAAAATTCAAGAATCAGAAATCGAGATTTTACCTTCTGTTATCGTTGAATACTTCAGAAAATAGCCAAACCTCAGATCGTCTACTCTGATACCAATTGTGGATCCCAGATTATCAATCACAATATAAATATCAAAGAACACAATAAGAACACGATGATTGAAAGTATTTCGTAGTCGGATATCTCACTTAGAACGATTACAATATTGATCTAACAGTATCTCAGCTCTAATGTAATCGACTTACTTTTGATATGAATCCCTAGACTTCTATTGATAGGACTAACCTATTTAAGGAAGGAAAGAGTTTAAGGAATTATAAACTTCCTTTTACATTTAAGCATATCCTTTCCTTATTTTGTCACAATACAATTTTTGTCCTAACAGATCTCCAGCCATTCAGAGAAACCATAGAACTTTAGGAACCGAGGATCTTCTTTTTGTGTGTTGTGATCTCTGATCAAGATTACATCTATTTTTGGACCGTATTTTGATCTTCGTCCTTGGATGGAGGCATCTGTAATTCTTTTAGGGAACACACGTAAGTTTACCTTTGTTAATCATAACTCCTCTCAGTGATTTGAATATGATTCCTCTATATACTTGGTGAAAATTCCACACATAAGGTATAGTTCAAATTCGACGATAGCATACGCTGACTTCAATCAACAATCGCTGAATATCAGGAACTTAGACCTTATCCCTAAAGACGTGAAGAACAATAATCACCCCACAAGAACATTCAGCGAAAGTCGAAGACCAAGCTGAAGATAGAGATAATCAGCTAGTGATCTGAAGCGGTTCAGTGATAACATTGATTATCTAAACTAAAGTGTGTAGGCCTCAGCGGTACCACGAAAGTTCATCCTTGAAGTTTCAAAGTTCAGCGATCAAGTGAAGCCTTTCAACAAAACTTATGTTGATCTTATCCTCGATGCACAAAAGTTAAAACCTTATACTATGTCAGAAACAAATCTGATATGGTACTGTTCACACGCGGCCAAAAGCATGGTTACTTTTGGACAAAGGACAAGCTTCAAATGAAAGCTTGACACGTGGCATATACCTTTTGTCTTGCATTAATTGCGACGGGTATTAATAGATGAAGATTTCTTCTTCATCTTTATGCACGCTACTTTCTATTTCCTAAAACCTCTGCTTCTTTCCTTTCTCATTTCCTTGTGCATCAAACTGTGTGATTTATTTGTTACAATAGAATAGGTTTAATACTTATTTTAATTCCGCTTGTAACTGTAAATTTGTTTATTTAATATAAACTCATTTAAAAACTAAAAATCTGTGTGTTTGTATTCAACCCCCCACTTCTACAAACTGTTTCTATATCCATTGAACTCTTGTAGACTCTGTTGGGACCAACAAGTGGTATGAGAGCAGTGTTTCTTGCTTACTAAACTTTAAAATACTTGTTTCTTAAGCTATTTTAAAATGACTAATACTAATACAAACTACATTGATAATGGATCTTTAGCTAAACCTCCTAGATTTAGCCATGATAATTTTCCGTTATGGAAGGAAAGAATGACTCTATTCCTAGAAGGGTCTGATCCTAAGATCCCCTTTTATCTAGAGAATGGACCATACATTCTTATAGCCCTGGTTCCTGCAGTTCCCGCCACTACAACCACTCCAGCTATTGCTGAGAGAAGAATCGTCAAAACTCCAGATCGATGGAGTGAAGATGACAAAAAGGAAGTAGCTATGGATGCTAAAGCTAGATCCATAATAGCAATGTCTTTACCAGATGAAGTCTATCACTCTGTGATGAAGATGAGACCTCTAAAGCCATGTGGAATACTCTATGTATTCAATATGACGGAATTGATGAAGTTCAAATCACTAGATGTATAAATCTGGTAAGACAATATGAGAGCTTTATGCATTTAAAAGGTGAAACCCTCTCTCAAATTCACCAAAGATTTAACTGTCTCTTGATTGACATGAAAACTGTCAACAGAGAATATTTTAATGCTGAAATACTGACAAAATTCATGGAGGCACTACTTGAACAATGGGGAGTGTACACTACATGTCTAAAACTGTCTAAGTGCTTTATATGGAATGCTCCTAAATGAAGAGAAATCTCAAGCTTTAAGGAAAAACCTCATTAATGATATCAAGAATGCCAAAAGTACTTCTTTGGCACTAGTGACTTCGGAGGCAGATCCTTCAAAACAAGTTTCTTCCTCTATTACTTCTATCACTAAATTAAATCAAACGGATTCAGAAGAACTCACTGATGCTAACATCTCTGAGTTTGATAATTCTGTAGCTCTTCTCACAAACAATTTTAGAAGATTTGCTAGGAAGAGTAACTTTCGAAAAACTCCTGCTATCACTGACTCTGACAAGTCAAAAACCTTGCCCGCTGAAAAAGCATCTGCTATATGCTATAACTGTCAGTGAAAGGGTCACTTTGCAAGTGAGTGCAGATCTAAGAAAGTAGCTGCACCCACTACAGAGATCTGAAGAAGAACCAACAAAAAGGCAAAGGTCTAGTTGCTGAAAAAATTGATTGGGATCAAGAAGATGATTGGGCCAAAACCTCTGATGAATCAGGTTCTGATGAAGAAAACTTTTCCTTCCTCTGTCTAATGGCCAAAATCGAGGAAGCTGAAGAAGTCTCTGAAACATCATCCTTAGAGTCTCCTTCGACTCAGGTAAATATCTCTACCAAACTTTCTATATCTGAAAGTGGTAATTTGTCGGCTCTCGATTCTATGACTATTGATTTTTACAATGCTTTAAATGGAAAGATCAAAGCTGAACAAATCAATATTGATATATCAGAACAACTGAAAAATTTCCATTTAAAAATCAAAGAACTTACAAAGATTGAAGAAAATCTTAAAGACCAAGTCTTTGTAAATCAAACAATAAGCACTGAAAGACAAAAAGCTATCACTGATAAGGAAAAGGCTATCGCTGATCTCAAGGCTGAAAAAGCTACCATCAAAGGATGGTGTAAGGCTTCTGATAAAGTCAGCGAGATCATCAATGCCCAGATCCCTATGAAGGTCAAAAGTGGTTTAGGATATAACCCTGACAAAGAAGAATCAGAGAATGATCGTTCCATGTTAAAATTCGGAATGTTTGTCTCTTCAATCCCTGATCCTTTTTCTCAAAAACCTCATATAAATGAGAAGCGGCCTATCTCTAAATCTAATGATTCTAAGAAGATGATCAAGGACAAGTTTCTTGACCATGTTCCTACAATCAAGAATTTTCAGAAACAGAAGAACTCCTCTATTCCTTCAGTGAGTCATCCTAAAACTGGTAAGAAGATCCCTGGATTTATTCAGAGATCTACTCCTAGAATTAAGATTGACCTCACTCCTGTTCCTGAGAAAATTATTATTCCCCCAAGGACACTAGACAAAGGAATTCTTGGTTCTGGTCCTAAAAATGCTTCTACCTGCTCTATGAATTCCTTCAATTCCAAACCCATTTTCAAATATAGGAAATGCTATCACTGTGGTGAAACTACCCACAATGCAAGCAAATGTGCTAATGCTACTAAGGTTGAAAAATTAGCTCATGGTAAGAAAGTAGCTCAAGCTGATAAATCAGCGAGAACGAAATCCACCAAGGTTGATAAAACTTCCAAGGTGAAGATAACCACTGAAGAAAATCCTTTAGCTAGTAGCTCTTCCGCTACTCCTTCCACTAACGCAGCAGGACCCATAGTAGCATGGGTACCTATGAAAAATTAATCTTTTTGTTGTATGTAGAGTGCTAAAGGCATCTGGTATCTCGATAGTGGATGCTCAAGGCACATGTCTAGCAGAAAATCTCTGCTCTCTGAATACAAAGAAGAAATTGGTCCTTTAGTGACCTTCGGTGGAAATGGCAAAGGATACACTAAAGGTTATGGAATTCTATCCAATGGAGCAACTTCATTCAGTCGAGTCGCTTATATTGAAGGACTAAAGCACAATTTATTGAGCGTTAGTCAGCTGTATGACAAAGACTTCAAAGTCTTGTTCTTAAAGAATAGATGTGCTGTCACTGATATTAATGACAAACTTGCCTTAACATGCAAAAGATTAGAAAATGTGTATGTCATTAATATGAATAGTTCTCACTCTGAGAATATGTGTTTCATAACTAAAGCTTCCTCTGATATCAACTGGTTATGGAAAAAGAGACTCTAAACATACCTTTACAAAGGAATCTCTTTGTTCAGCGTGTGAGAAGGGAAAACTGACAAAAGCCTCTTTCAGATCCAAACAAGTCTCCTCCGTGACTTCTCCTCTTCAACTACTTCATATAGATCTAGTTGGACCTGTCAATGTCCAATCCCTGTCTGGAAAGAAGTACACTCTTGTGATAGTTGATGAATACACCAGATATACATGGGTATTCTTTTACTCCAAGAGTGACACACCTAACATTGTAACACCCTCAAATTTGGAAAGAGCAACTAATTTAAAATTTTCAATATTACATCAATTGAAGGGTAAATCACTTCCTATAAATTAATACTTGAATTTCCTCAAGCAACAAACCAGTATTAACCTCTACAAAAGATATATCAAGCCTTATACGAAGACATAAATACAATCGGGTGTTACTAAACCCAAGGAGTCGCTATCTCCGAATGCGGAAAACGTCATCAATCATCTAGATCTTTATTGTGCCAATTCCTAGCACTCAAGTGTACACGTGTCGCTAGTACCAACCCCAACGATAACCTGATGCACATGCCGACAAAGAAAAAGGGTTAGGCTTAACGCCTAGTGAGCTCAAGAGTTTATAACATATTTATAACTGATTGAAATCAAAAGATTTGCTTGATAAAAGTTAATTCTCAAAGGAAATGACTTCATTATAAAAGCAACATCTTTCCCAAAATTCAACGTTTTCATAATGAAAGCTGTAGACCAAAATATCGTTAGTAGAAAGCTTAAACACTACTAGAAAATTGAGTGTTTTCAATGGAAATTAATTTTCAACGGAAAATGTCGTTGAAAATTTTCTACGAATTTTAGAGGATTATTGACAGAACAAAAATTTTCTACGAATTTTCAATGAATTTCCGTTGAAAATCTCTCATAAACATATATGCATTTTCAACCAAAAAAATTTCAACCGAATGTCTCGTCAAAAAGTATTTGGTTGAAAATGCATTTTGTGAGAGATTTTCAACGGAAATTTGTTGAAAATTCGTAGAAAATTTATGTTTTGTCAATAATCCCTTTAAAATTCATAGAAAATTTTCAACGACATTTTCCGTTGAAAATTTTCGTTGAAAATACTCAATTTTCTAGTAGTGAAAAAGGAAATATTTGATTAACGTGCGAACAAATCCCATACCCACACGACCATAAATAAAGCTATAAACGTAAAGTTAGAAAACATAGCTTTAACCGAATTTTATAAACAAATAACTCATGCTTTCCTTGAAAGGAAATAAAAATATCCGAAGATAACGGGGGAGATCCGATTTACCATTTGTAGTGACGGAACACATAAGGGAGCCACTTTTAAATGTTAAGAGCTTTCCCTAGGAATCAAAGGCTATTGGTAACGACCAATAATACAATTTATGTACGGCTCTCGATGATTCCAGTCTTAGAGCTCGTGCTAAAGATCAAAGGCTATTGGTGGCGACCAATAATACAATACTGTACGGCTCTCGATGATCAAAGTTAGCACCCACGTAAGGATCAAAGGCTATTGGTGTCAACCAATAATACAATTTATGTACGGCTCTCGATGACCCTATATGTTGACCGAAAGGGGACAACAATCCCGATTAAAGACCGACTTATATGCCTATGGATCAATTACATTCTAGTTTATAAATCAAATACGTCAAGCAATACATATTGATAATTTCCCAACACCAACTCTTTGCTAAAAAGTTATTTTCCAATAATCAATTATTTCTCAAGTTGGGAAGACATAAAATTTCACGACACTAAATGAATGACCAACGCATCCAAAATGTGTAAAATATTATTCAACTCGGACAAATGTCCATGAGACTCCTTTTTAGTAAAAACCGAGCAAATGCTCTATAACTCAATATTTATGTAATAACCGGAAACACTTGTTAAGACGCACCCTTTTTCCAAATGAACTCATATTCATGTATTTTTACAAAATGTCCCATAATGCCATAACATGTAAATTCCGTAGGTTTGTAAATCCAATATCCTCAAAACATCATTGACACCAAATAATCCCCATTTATAAATAAAACATCAAAACCGCTCATAAAATATGTTTTATTCATCAAAGTGTCAAAATCCAAATATAACATTTGTAAGATTTATAAAACCATTTATATCAAATAATTGCATATTATTAAAATACTCAAATACTTGACAAATAGCAAGTAAAACATGATAATATATCAAAATGGACATTTTTGGCATGTACACCGTTTTCACAAAATATCTTGAACTCACAATTTCTAAAAAAAGGAACTGCTTAATTGCACAAAAGAAAAAGTCTTTTTTTTTACAAGGTATAACTATAAATTCTTATGAAATCGATTCCATTGTGGAAGACATAATTTTTTCTGAAGAATTCGCCATGATATATCTGATCTATGCATAATATCATGAAAAATGGATACAAATTTTTGCTAGATTTAGGCTAAATCTAGGATTTACCCCAATACCAAGTTCCATTCGGTGAAAACTTTAGATCCTCGAGCTACACCAATAGATCCATGGTGTAAGTCTTTTAAGAACACCTACATAACCTCCAAAACATACACAAGAACAAACCCAAGAGAAAATGAAAGTTGTTGGTGGAAGAACCTAAACCCTAGATTCAAGGATTAAGATCTTACCTTCACTTCTATGAACTCCAAAATCAACCAATAGCCTCTAGCCATACTTGTTTCCATGTTGTAGAGCTTCAAGAAATGAATTCATAGCAACTTGAATCACCCAAATCGGAGCATTATTGAGAGAGATATGGTTCAAATGAGAAAGATCCCGATTTTCGGTCTTTAAAAACGCTAACAGAGGCTGACGCCAGTTATGAAGTTGGTTACGTATTCGTAACTGGCGTTGTAACCCACGCAGAGAAAAAATAGCTTAGGGATAGTTATGAAGTTGGTTACGTTTTCGTAACTGGCAATGCAACCCACGCGAAGCATAAAAGCTTAGGGTTAGTTATGAAGTTGGTTACGTTTTCGTAACTGGCATTGCAACCCACGCGAAGCATAAAAGCTTAGGGCTAGTTATGAAATAGGTTACGTTTTCATAACTGGCATTGTAACCCATGCTAGCCTTTGTTGAATGTAAAGTCCATTAGGCTAGTTATCAAGCTAGTTTCGGTTCCTAACCCACTTCGTAACCAGCTTGACCCATTTTTTTTCCTCCTTAACCAATCTTTACCTTGAGTTTTGAAACGCCAATATTACAACACTTAAGAGCATTCAAAGGAGCTCAATTTAAACCTTAACGAACTAATATTTAAAGACGGACCCACGATGAAAGATAGTAACGAAAATCCCGGGTGTTACAATCCTCCCAACCTTAAAGGAGATTTCGTCCTCGAAATCTATAAACGGCCAAACATCCAAATAACCTTATTTCCAAATAACCTTCCAAAGAGAGTGTCACTAAAATGAATCAACTCTGAAAAGGAGTTCAAAAATCTTTTATCGAGACTACCATTACAATTTACTCGCTGATTCCCACATCTAATCCTTGACTTAACATGCTACATCACCCTCAGGGTGACACTGTGCATTGTTGGAAAAACTTTATAGCAATACGATTGCAATTGGCTCCCAACCTTAAGTCATTCATACTTTCTCATTTCAACTTCTCAATTCCGCGAAAATTGCCAAAATGAATTTACTCTTAGCACTTTCTAACAACTTTTGCCAAATAGAATACGCTTCCCATATGTAATCAACCCTTCGATAATATACCATCTATTGACGCCCATGATAAATCTTATACCTCGACAATCAAAGTCTCCTCGATAAAGCGACTTTCACTAATGACTGCCTTAACCTTCTTACTAAAATTCTCCAGTATTCAATATCATACAAGATTTATCGTCCCTTCAATGAAGAAACTCTTATTCAAAAATTCGGTCCAATTCAACGCAACCGTGAAATCCAGACCCAAACTTTCACCAAACACAAAACTCCAAAGTACTCTCAACTTTCTTAGTAACACCATTGGTCAAATCCATTCGTCACTGGATACCAAATCTAACCTCCTCAAATTTACCATTTATAACTTGCAAAATTTTCCCGAGGTTCAACTGAAGCAACAAAGGTACTCTTATAGTCCTTGACCTCGGGACCAATAGTTAACTCCTATGATCGCAAAATGACTATACCACATAATCTTCTTTATTCATGTTGACTTATGAAGTTGTTACACCACTAATATTTAGAATGATGTCGCCCGACTCCCCACCAATACTAAACCAATCAGAAGCAAGCCATCACACAGGACTTTAACCCGAAGATCGTTGAAACAAAATATCGTTACTTAAATGACTGGATGATTCATAAATCTAATACCTCAATCGATCATACTCGAGCCGACCCTTTTTTATAGGGAGAACCCCAAAATCCAAAACGCGCCACAAGTCGGGTCACCCGACACTTCAATTTGCAAAGACTCCTTTAGTCTTTAAATACTACTCCCACCACCAAATTGTACTTACTTCCAAGATTTCCTAATGAGTTTACGGTTTTACCAGCATATGTCTAAGCAAATATGCCAATTTTATTTATCAAAGATTTAACGAACATAAAGTCTTTATAACCAATTGTACGCCTGCCCAAAGATTTTTACTACAATCAGGTAATCGTGAAAAATGACTAGAACATCAGTATACAAATCAATTTAAAAGCTATGTGCTCATTATTCAAACTAATGATGACAACAATGAGAATACAATTAGTAAACTTTTAAAATGAACCATGGTATTTTGACACACACTCAATGATGTCATGTATGTAAAATAAATTCATGCACTAAAATCGTGCGCAACTAAATGTTTGTACCGACCTTTCCAAATTTCCACTTTTGATCATAAAATGATATGGAGTAAAGTCCCCCAATAAAGATAGCATGCATCAATTTATTTCCTCAAAATTAGTAATCGAGAAATGCATGTGATTTGATCATACCGAGATCCGATTCGGATTAGATGTGAACTTAAAGCCAAATAACAATGTATGTATGTTCTTTATAAAACGTGGCTACACATTATAAAGAAAGTTACAACTAAAATATATGCAAATTCCATGCAACAAAGGATCCCAAAAAAAAACTAAAAGAAGGACGAGGGAAACTCTATATTTGGACGTCATTAAAATATTTATGCCAAAATAAATGACGCAAAATAAAATTCTCAATTACCTTCATACGCAACACCAACAGTAAAACGAGTCCACAAAATTCCAAAACTCAAAATTAACTCATAAATAGTACGCACCCAAAATTCAAATGAAACTCGTAAACAAATGTATTCCTAAAATACATGATGTGTATTCCTAATATGCTCGGTGAGTTGTTCGTCCAAAAATTCATTTTGATTTTGCAAAACTTTTCTTGATTCTTCTGAGTTATTAAATTTAGATTTGAGAGTGACATGTTCTCTTAAAAGTTCATTCAACACTTGCATGTTGTTTGTGTGTCTGGTTTCAAGTTGAGAAATTTTTGTATTTAGCTCAGAAACTTGATTTTGAGAACTCATTTTGAAAGCACGGGTTACCTGATAAAGTGTTCTCGATCGGTGAGTTTTGAAAATTTTCTGGGTGTTCTTTTGAAAAATAGAAGGTTTTCTCGAGTGATGAAGGGCTGAGAAGAATTTTTTCTCGGGAGACGAAGGATCGACAACAAAATTTGTCGAGTGGTATGGGCTCGATAAGAAGATTTCTCGGGTGTATGTGACTCGATAAGAAATTTTGTCGGGTGAAGGGGACTCGATAAAAAATATTCTCGAGTAAAACAGGGTCGACAAAAAAAATTATCGATCAATTTTGAATTGATAGGCAGAGGTTATCGATCAGAAAAGACTCGATAACAGTAGTTGTCGATTGATAAGGACTCGATAAAAACTTTAAAAAAAATCAAATCGATAAAACAAAGTATTGTCGATTACAGAGTACTCGATAACTTTGGTTTTCTCAATAGGATACTGAGTCGTTAAAATTTTTGATCGATTCCTGAAGACTCGATGAAAAATTGTTGTCGACTTAAAAAGACTTCGATAATAACTCAACGATACTTAATCCGAGTTTTCTGTAATTGAAAAACCAGAAAAAGAGTACAAAGGGTTCTTGAAAGAACAAGTCTTTTTATGGACAAGAATGTCTAAAGTCTCGAGTTTCTTATTCGTTCAATTACAAAAAATATCAAGATTACGAGAGTTTATGATTTTACTAGGGAATTCTTTAGTAAGAAAAGCTGCAGGAGTCACAAGTTCCTGAGTTTTCTTATGTAAAGTGATTCAAAAGTAAATAAAATAAACTAAAGTAATTTTAACTAAACAGATTAAATATTGTATATGAGAGTCGATAAAAAATCAAGATTTCAGTAGTGAATCAATAAAAGTTCAATAACCAGTAGTGAGATTCGATAAAAATTCAATAAGCAGAAGAAGATTTAAATCGAGAAAAGTACAGAAACAATCAATCGATAAACACACACATACACATATATAATGATCGATGAGAAAAAAAATTACCAGATATGAGTGAATCGATAAAAAGCAGTTTGAAGTTTTGTCGGGTAAAGCATGAATACGAGGGAATCGACAAAAACTCAAAGAACAACAAAAATCGCAGAAATCGAGAAAAATACCTTCTGTTTCGTGGGTATCCTCAGAAAGTCGTAAAAACTCTGATTGTAGGCTCTGATACCACTTGTGGATCCCAGTAAATCAGGTAACGATGTATATATCAGCAAGAACATGAAGAACACTTTTAATATTGATGAAGATCCGATGTCGGATATCTCACTTGTATTTAATATCGGTTACAATGATATTATCTAATAAGCTCTCTCTTAATGATATGAATTAACGTGTTCTTTTCTTATGCTAACCTTAACCCTCTATTTATATGATATGACTTTTACCACAATAAGGAAACTAATAAGATAGGCATTATCAACTTGCCTTTTACACAATAAGATCTTTTCCAATAATTAAACATTCCTAATTAACAACTTTGATGACTTTGCACTTTGACCCTTCATGTCTTCAATAATTGTTATCTCGGATACAATATTTTCATACCTAATAGGTACGATGGTTCATGCATTTCAATCTTGACTCAAGACTCACATACATCAACTAATTTCTCGAAACTCGTAAAAACGATATGTGTACGTTTCTCGGAAACAACGAAACAATTTAGGTTAGTTTCAAATTTAAACTCTCTTGAGCTAAAAATCTCAAAATTTGCATTTCTAGAAAAATAATACGAAATAAATTTCTTAGTAAACATGAATGCATTTCATGCAACTAAAATAATTTAATAAACTTTCAAGACATGGCTACACTCTTAAGTGTGCCTCAAAACTGTTTTCAAACTAATAACTTGTCAAGTGCAAAATCTTTTGACAACATGAAATAGTTTTATAGAGTTATTTTCTAAAATAATTGTCGTGCATGCATCCGGTTGGAACCCAAAGTCTTAAACCACGCTCGCCAAGTCTACCGATCCATAAGTCTGACATTAGAAAGCTTCATATCTTAAGACCATCACCCACAACTAAATTCATCAATATCCAATTTCTTCTCGGAATAAGGATGATCCAACAAGCCTATGGTTCATCATTAACCATTAACTTCGACCCCCAAAACGATCATCTTAACATATTTGTCACACTTAGTTGTCATCCAAAATGACATTGCTACAAACATCAGTTCTTTCAACGGTTATCTCATCAGAATTCATTCACTGCCCCGTCGGTCATGACGAAAATGTAACTCAAGCACACACGTGTAACTGTAAATTCAAATTATCATCGGCCGAATGATATTACCAATTTACCTCACACGTGGATCCTTGTTACCATCACCATGATTACCAATTCTAGTGTATCTATTAGCCTCCAAACATCCTATCTTAAAGTGTCTAATTATGGAATCTCACATCCGATCACTTAATCAATACGCTAGTTTGAGTCTAGGCATCTAAACTCAATACCTAAATCTCTCAAACTTATGATCTGATACCAACTTGTAACACCCTCAAATTTGGAAAGAGCGACTAATTTAAAATTTTCAATATTACATCAATTGAAGGGTAAATCACTTCCTATAAATTAATACTTGAATTTCCTCAAGCAACAAACCAGTATAAACTTCTACAAAAGATATATCAAGCCTTATACGAAGACATAAATACAATCGGGTGTTACTAAACCCAAGGAGTCGCTATCTCCGAATGCGGAAAACGTCATCAATCATCTAGATCTTTATTGTGCCAATTCCTAGCACTCAAGTCTACACGTGTCGCTAGTACCAACCCCAACGATAACCTGATGCACATGCCGACAAAGAAAAAGGATTAGGCTTAACGCCTAGTGAGCTCAAGAGTTTATAACATATTTATAATTGATTGAAATCAAAAGATTTGCTTGATAAAAGATAATTCTCAAATGAAAGGACTTCATTATAAAAGCAACATCTTTCCCAAAATTCAACGTTTTCATAATGAAAGCTGTAGATCAAAATATCGTTAGTAGAAAGCTTAAAAAGGAAATATTTGATTAACGTGCGAACAAATCCCATACTCACACGACCATAAATAAAGCTATAAATGTAAAGTTAGAAAACATAGCTTTAACCGAATTTTATAAACAAATAACTCACGCTTTCCTTGAAAGGAAATAAAAAATATCCGAAGATAACGGGGGAGACCCGATTTACCATTTGTAGTGATGGAACACATAAGTGAGCCACTTTTAAATGTTAAGAGCTTTCCCTAGGAATCAAAGGCTATTGGTAACAACCAATAATACAATTTATGTACGGCTCTCGATGATTCCAGTCTTAGAGCTCGTGCTAAAGATCAAAGGCTATTGGTGGCGACCAACAATACAATACTGTACGGCTCTCGATGATCAAAGTTAGCACCCACATAAGGATCAAAGGCTATTGGTGTCAACCAATAATACAATTTATGTACGTCTCTCGATGACCCTATACATTGACCGAAAGGGGACAACAATCCCGATTAAAGACCGACTTATATGCCTATGGATCAATTACATTCTAGTGTATAAATCAAATACGTCAAACAAGACATATTGATAATTTCCCAACACCAACTCTTTGCTAAAAAGTTATTTTCCAATAATCAATTATTTCTCAAGTTGGGAAGACATAAAATTACACGACACTAAATGAATGACCAACGCACCCAAAACGTGTAAAATATTATTCAACTCGGACAAATGTCCATGAGACTCCTTATTAGTCAAAACCGAGCAAATGCTCTAAAACTCAATATTTATGTAATAACCGGAAACAATGAACTCATATTCATGTATTTTTACAAAATGTCCCATAATGCCATAACATGTAAATTCCGTAGGTTTGTAAATCCAATATCCTCAAAATATCATTGACACCAAATAATCCCTATTTATAAATAAAACATCAAAACCACTCATGAAATATGCTTTATTCATCAAAGTGTCAAAATCCAAATATAACATTTGTAAGATTTATAAAACCATTTATATCAAATAATTGCATATTATCAAAATACTCAACTACTTGACAAATAGCTAGTAAAACGTGTTAATATATCAAAATGAACATTTTTGGCATGTACACCGTTTTCACAAAGTATCTTGAACTCACCTTGCTAGATTTAGGCTAAATCTAGGTTTTACCCCAATACCGAGTTCCATTCGGTGAAGACTTTAGATCCTCGAGCTACACCTATAGATCCATGGTGTAAGTCTTTCAAGAACACCTACATAACCTCCAAAACATACACAACAACGAACCCAAGAGAAAATGAGAGTTGTTGGTGGAAGAACCCAAACCCTAGATTCAAGATTCAAGGATTAAGATCTTACCTTCACTTCTATGAACTCCAAAATCAACCAATATCCTCTAGCCATACTTGTTTCCATGTTGTAGAGCTTCAAGAAACGAATTCATAGCAACTTGAATCACCCAAATCGGAGCATTATGGAGAGAGATATGGTTCAAATGAAAAGATCCCGATTTTCGGTCTTTAAAAACGCTAACAGAGGCTGACGCCAGTTATGAAGTTGGTTATGTATTCGTAACTGGCGTTGTAACCCATGCGGAGCAAAAATAGCTTAGGGCTAGTTATGAAGTTGGTTACGTTTTCGTAACTGGCATTGCAACCCACGCGAAGCATAAAAGCTTAGGGCTAGTTATGAAGTTGGTTACGTTTTCGTAACTAGCATTGCAACCCACGCGAAGCATAAAAGCTTAGGGCTAGTTATGAAATAGGTTACGTTTTCGTAACTGGCATTGTAACCCCCGCTAGCCTTTGTTGTGGGTAAAGTCCATTAGGCTAGTTATCAAGCTAGTTTCGGTTCCTAACCCACTTCGTAACCAGCTTGACCCATTTTTTTTCCTCCTTAACCAAACTTTACCTTGAGTTTTGAAACTCCAATATTACAACACTTAAGAGCATTCAAAGGAGCTCAATTTAAACCTTAACGAACTAATATTTAAAGACGGACCCACGATGAAAGATAGCAACGAAAATTCCGGGTGTTACACACATAATTATCTCTTTTATTAAAAGAATGGAAGTCCTGAACAATCTCATTGTTCGCTCCATGAGAAGTGATCATGACACTGAATTTAAAAACAATACCCTGATTAACTTCTCTAAAGAAAAGGGAATCACTCATAATTTCTCATCAGTGAGAACTCCTCAGCAAAACTATGTTGCTGAAAGAAGAAATCGAACGATCATTGAAACAGCTCGCTCAATGCTCAGCGAATCGCATCTTCCAACTCAATTCTGGGCTGAAGCGGTGAACATTGCTTGCTTTACTCAGAATCGATCCCTGATAATCAAGCAATTCAAGAAGATTTCTTATGAATTATTTCATGGAAGAAGACCTATTATGAAATACCTACATATTTTCGGATGTAGATGCTACTTTCTAAATCACAAAGATCATTTGGGTAAATTTGATCCAAAAGTTGATGATGGGATATTTCTTGGATACTCTTCTGTATCTAAGTCTTTCAGAATCTTCAACAAGAGAAGACAACACATTGAAGAATCCATGCACGCAAATTTTGATGAATCTCTTCCCATGTTGTTAGGATATCGCTACCCTTAAAAACCAATACATAAAATATACCTCGGCGCAAGTATACACCTCGGGATACTGTCGTATCGTAACAAGTAATAATGGTACAAAGTACTGGATTTATCGTTCCCACAGAGACGGTAGTTAAAGCTTGAAGGTATGAAAAAGCCCGGTTTTTAACGGTTTGATTTCAGAGGGTGAATAAAAGAGGGTTTTTGATTATCTAATTTTTTTTGTTTGGTTTGTTGGTGAATTTTTGAGAAATACTTTTATAAAAAACGAGTCTGGGATGTAAGGATAAATTGAGACGGAGATAGATAATTAGATAAAAAGATATTTTATAACAATAATCGTTGTCTTGGAAAATTAATACTTTTTATAACCTCATTGAGGTTAAGCCGTTTAAATACCGATAGTTGGTTGTCAATTAACTTTAGGGTATTACCACGAGATATTAAAGATCCAATAATGACAAGTTTATCAACTATTATTATAAAGTCGATACACCTTTTAAATCATGTTATCCATCCCTTTAATCTCAATTTATTGCCTTACACCCCAAACTAAGGGTTTTAGCCTTCCATTAAAAATGGGTTTTTATAAAGTATTTTTGACGATAAAACGTAAAACTAACGAGACTAATTAAACTATGACAATAACTAAGTTAAGCGTAAATAATAATGCTAAATATAAATGACAAGAAATTATAAAGACAAGGACAAGTTTACCATTGATAATCTTGAGAATAATATAAATATTTAAACGGATATGTAAATTTAGGACAAGTTCACCAAGTGCGATCTTGAGGTGCATAAACGTAAAAATGGGGACAAGTTCACCATTGGTGATCTTGAGAAACGTAAACGTAGAAGAGGGACAAGTTTACCATTGGTAATCTTGACTTAATATGCATGGACAAGTTTGCCATTGGCACTCTTGAGAGACATAAAGGAAATAAAGCATAAACTAAAAGGAATGGAAAACTTTTATATAAAAATTAAGATCACTTAATGGTTAAGACATTTATTAAGTGCTGAATAGCATCTTAATAATTGTCTTAATGGAAAATAAAAGAAATGAGAGTGAGAATTGAAGTAGAGGAATTTAGAAAAGAGAAAGTAAAAAGAAAGATTACTTCCATGTTGCATATATTGACCAACCAATGATAAACTAGCAAAGAGAGAAACTATGGTTCCATCCTTAGCTTTTTCCATCCAACAAAATCTGGTGGAATGAAGTGTGCCCCTACAATTGCCTTAGTATGCATATTTATATGCATTTCCATAGGCTTTTTAGCCAACATGGTTCAAAAGGTGATACAATAATATTTAGAAGCCTATACTTAGTTTAAAACAAGCCCATCATAGAGCCCAAGAGTTTGGCCTACATAATATAACAAAATTAATCCAAAGCTAGGTGGATTTTTTTGGCCCAATTGAAGTATCCAACTCTTCCGGCTCGTTCGGTTGTCATTAAAAATGTTGCTCTGCTTTTAACTTTCTTTTATCCGTGAAATTCGAGAATGAAGAAAACGAGTTTCGGCATCATTTAATAACATTTTATAGTCAAAAACTCAATTTTTCTTATTTACTAGGCAATATATTAAAAAGTTACAATTAACGTTATCAACTAAGAACATGACTAAACTATAAATAAAAAGGACTCAGAATACTACTAAAAAGGGTGTAAATATGGTTAATAAATCAACCGTATCATCCCAGTAACTCAATTCCTCTCCCTGAAGAAGATGAGGAATTGAATGAACGGAGGAAATCTCACTATGGGGAACCTGAAACTTATTTCAGTAATCAACCTAATGCTGAAAATGATGATGATGGAGTCCCTGATCTCTTTCCTACACCTAACATCGATCCATCATCATCAAGGGTTAATATTACTCCTCTCAATCAGATTCCTCCCTCTTATACTTCATTCGGTGATTCTTCAATACATAATCAAGTTCCAGTTTCCACTAAACAAACCTCTGAATCAACTCCAGAGCTGATAATGGATGCTGAAGTACCTATTGCTGAACAACGAACAAGAACAAGTCGCTGAATCACAAGCTGATCACTTCCCTCAACCACCTGCTCAGCGATGGACTGCAAATCATCCAATAAATCAAATTATTGGTGATCCGAATGCAGGTACCAAAACACGTAGAGGTACAGGTAATATCTATCTCTATGTCAATTTTATTTCTCTCTCTGAACCTAAGAAGATATATCAAGCTATCTCTGATCCAAGTTGGGTCTCTGTCATGCAAGAAAAACTAACCGAGTTTCATAGAAACAAAGTTTGGAATCTTGTTCCTCGTCTATCTGGTAAGACTGTTATTGGAACAAAATGGGTTTTTCGAAATAAACTAGATGAAAATGGCACTGTTATTCGTAACAAGGCTCGACTTGTTGCTCAGGGATATAGACAGGAAGAAGGAATTGACTATGATGAGACCTTCGCTCCTGTTGCTAGATTAGAAGTCATAAGACTTTTCTTAGCTTATGCTGCCCATAAAGACTTCAAAGTTATTCAAATGGATGTAAAAAGTGCTTTTTTAAATGGTAAACTCAGCGAGGAAGTTTATGTTGAACAACCTCTTGGTTTCACTGACCCTAAACATCCTGGTTATGTTTTCAAACTTCAAAAAGCTCTTTACGGGTCAAAAAGCTCCTAGAGCTTTGTAAGATACTCTTTCTAAATTCCTTCTTAAAGAAAAATTTGTTCGTGAAAAAATTGATCAAACTTTATTTTTAAGAAAATATAAAGGTCAAAATATTCTTGCTCAAATATATGTTGATGATATTATATTTGGTTCCACAAGACTCAAATTATGCACTCGTTTTGCAAACAGAATGAAGAAAGAATAAAAAATGAATATGATGGGTGAACTAACATATTTTCTAGGTTTGCAGATTTAGCAATCTGACAAAGGAATTTTCATTTGTCAAAGTAAATATGTTAAGGACATGCTGAACAAATTTGATATGAATCAATGCTCAGCGATGAAGACCCCTATGGCACCTCCTATGACCTTGAATAGGGACCCAAATGGAAAACCTGTCAATGTCACTGCCTATCGTGGGATGATCGGATCTCTACTATATCTTATAGCGAGTAGACCCGACATTATGTACTCTACCTGTGTCTGTGCTCGATATCAAGCCGAACCAAAGTAATCTCACCTAATCGATGTAAAGCGAATTTTCAGATATCTGAAAGGAACTCCTAATCTGGGTCTTTGGTATCCCAAAGGCTCAGGGTTCGATTTAATTGGTTACTATGATAGTGATTTTGCAGGTTGCAAGATTGATAGGAAGAGCACCACTGGTGGATGTCAGCTATTAGGTGGTAAGCTGATAAGTTGGACAAGCAAAAAGCAGAATTTTGTGTCCACATCTACCGCTGAAGCTGAGTATGTTGCCGCTGGTAGTTGTTGTGCTCAAATCCTTCGGATGAGAAATCAACTAAAAGACTACGATCTCAAACTTTCTAAAATCCCTATCTATTATGATAGCACCAGTGCTATTGCCATTGCAAATAACCCTGTACTTCATTCCAAAACCAAGCACATTGAGATTCGATATCACTTTATCAGAGATAATGTGATGAATGGTGAAGTTGAACTTCATTTTGTACTAACTGAATATCAGCTTGCTGATCTTTTCACCAAGCCTCTTGATGAGACTAGATTCAATCTACTTATTAGTGAACTTAGTATGTTAAACGCTGAATAAATTCTATTCAGCGATCAACGAATATTCAGTGACATACAAATTGAGATTTCAAATTTCCATTTTATGAACTCTGACTCAGCGATACTTGATTTATCTCTCTCAGGTACGTCCTTCAAAATCCTTACCCTCTCTGACTATCTTCATATTCAGAGAATGAATCACAAAAGATAAAACCCATCACTGACAATCCTTTATTGTCTATTGATGAAGAATTTAAAGATAATGATTAACATTTATTTAAATGATAATCTTATTCATTTTTTCAAATGAGAAAAGGACACGTCAGACCTTTATCTGACACACAACGGACCACGACGTTTCCTTTCTGATCTTTTTCTAGGAACGTGCGCTAGGTCATCATTACTTTTCAAAAAGCTAAAAGCGTCGTTTAGCTTTCTTTCTCTCTCTTCTTGCTATTTAAGCAACTTTCGTATTCATTGAATTCTTTACGCGCTCATTGTATTCAAAAAGCAAGAATCTCTTTCGAATATTCAAGCTTTCTTCAAGAACACCAAGAACACGCACTTGTGCGTTTTTCTTCGAACTCACATTTAAGGTTTGATCTAACCCTACTTCCTCCTAAAAACAACTACAATGTTGTTTCCATCTTCTAAAACTCTGTTAAAACAAGTCTTTATAAAGACTTTTCACTAAAATCTGGATTAAAACTACACAAATATTTATTTTTCTTCGAAACCTGTTCTAAGTTTCTCCTTAGAACAGAAGACCATTTTGGTAAGTTTAATCCAAATTTTCTCTTCTGAAACTTCTAAAAACTGTTTTATTGGTAACTTTCAACTACCAAAAATCAACAAAATTTCTTTGGCACTTTTTCTTATAACCACAAGTATTTTGATCTTGTTCATCAAAACACTTGTTTTATTTTCCTTAAATTTGGTATCCTTTGTACCAAAACCTTACTCTGGTTTATACATTTTTGTATTAAACCATGATTTTTCTATTTGGTGTTCCAATTTATGAAACAGAAATGGCATCATGCAGAAGATCACTGAAACCTCTGCCAATGTTACCCTTGAGGGTGCCGCTGCTTGCACTTTCACTCCTGAGCAAGCCACTTTCAAACCCTGCAACTACCTAGCGTTGGTGTTCATCCCTGCTGATCGACCTCAATTCAAGGAAGGTGCTACTTTCATCAAGGCGTGCCTGCTGATGTACGCCTTCGTTCACAACCCTGTGGGTATTACTTCTCACCTACAGGCACTCTGGTACACAGCTCGCTGCACCAGTCTCACTAATCCAAAGGGAAACAAACTCCCTGCTATCGAATTCACTATTCCAATTGAAAAAGGAACTTTTTCCTTTACTGCTGGATTCTTAAGGCAAGCTCTTCGCCTCCCCTCTAGAGGTAAGAATCAGGAATGGGCCCCTGAACACACCAAGGAACAAATTGTTGAATTCTTGTATACCATCAACTATGCTTGGGAAGACCCTGCTGAGAAGAGTGTAGGCTCCAAGATGGAGAAGAAAAAGCTCGCTGCGAAATGGTAGTACATCTTCACTCAAGTGATTCAGTGCTTGTGTTCCAAGATGGGTTCTCATGACCAGGCCAGCAAGCACTACCAAGACCTGGCTTTCGCTCTCTGCACCAACTATAACCTTAACTACGCTCATTACATTTTCAGCGATATGTACAACCGAGTGAATGCTGCTAAGAGGGAGAAGTTCATTCCTTACCCCAGGTTCTTCGCTACTATCCTAGAAGTTGCCTTCAAGGAAGATTACCCAAAGGTGGCCAACCAAAGCTTCTCAATGATTGGAAGGAAGTCACTGGATATCGAAGAACATCCAGGGGACACTTCTTACACCCCCTACATGCTGCAACTTATCAGCGAAGCAGCATCTGTGTCCATCCCACTGACAAACCCATCAGTGAGTATCCCTGACACCACCTCTCAACCCAAACACAAACAGCCGACTGACGGTTATAAAAAGGCCGTCGCTCACAAGCCAGCATCAAAGAAACCAAAGACGGGAGTCTCTCAAAAGACTTCCCTCTCTGAGAAAGGCGTAATACCAGCACCACACTCAGCCCCTGCCACGACAACGGTCTCTACATCCGTTGCCGCTTCATCAACACCTCCACCATTTTCATGGAATACGTTCCCTGAGAATGTTATAGCCAGCTCCACTGAAGCTGGAACAGGTAATACACTCACAACCCTCTCTTCTTCTTCTTCTTCTTCTTCTTCTTCTTCTTCTTCTTCTTCTTCTTCTTCTTCTATCTCTTCTTTGGTCCTCAGATCAACTCATTATTCAGAGATAGATGTCTCTATCTCTGATGAGGTTGAAATGCATGCTGTCCACACTTCAATATTGTTTCGACAATCTGAATTTTGGAAAGCCAGTAACACAGGACCTCAGAATGTTTCTTTCAAACATTCTAAGAAACAGGCTAGTGATCCACAGGACACTGCCATCGTATGTGGAATCCTTGAGAGTAATCCTCACGATACTCTCAAGGTAAATAACATTTCTTCTTGTCACCTTTCATCTAATCCAGAGCTCTTTTTGGCTGCTCTGTCTATGTTGTCATCAGGTATCGCACTTCCTCTATCCACCTCAGCTACTATCACCACCACCAAGGTTGCTGTTACTTCTTCCAGCGGTAGTAAAGGTAAGTCGCTGAAAACTCCACAGTCAAGAACAGCTGAAGAGTTACGCAACATCAAGCAGGAGAAGTTCGCTACAAAGCTTCCTTCCTTCCCCATTGAGATACCTAAGATTGTTCTTTCCAACCCCACATTACCAGCGATGTTAGCGGAATACATATTTTGGACGGTCGCTGGTGCTCCCGGAATGAAGTCCACTATCAACAACGTCTACACTGACATACAATGAGTGAAGGCGGAGAATTCGACTCATGGGCAAGCCATTGATAGGCTGGAGAAATCGGTGGAAGCACAAGGAAAAGTGCTTGAGTCTATTCAGAAGATTCAATCCGACATGATGCAGCTTTTAAAGACGAAAACTGATGTAGGCCCCTCCTTCACTGCTGCAGATCGGACCTCGCTGAGTCAGGTTCTATAGAACCAGTCTGCGCACACCAATTCTCTCAAGGATATTGGATCAAATGTGCATACACTGGTGGTGCACATTCTTCCCGTTGACAACATCGAGGGGGAGAGATGTGCCAAAGAGCTAGCTGACGAGATCATTGGAAAGGTAAACGAAACGACTCCTGGTACTCTGATATCTCCTTACATTCAGCAAGAGCCTAGTCAGCAAGAGTCTACCTTCGTCGCTGAAGATGAAGATGAAGAAGAAGATGAGGATGAGGAAATCCCTCAATATGGGGGAAATGATGATGATGATGATGATGACGATGTCCCTCCTGGCGCAAGCAGTTCTTCGTACAGAGTAGACCAGGAAACTTCATGCCTGAGATCGTCTACAGGGATCCTTTGGGGGATGGACCACCTCCTTCTCAAGGACAGTCCGATCCCTCAGGGAAAGGAAAGCAAGTGGTGGATGTCGATTCCACCCCCGCACACTCTGAGGGGGAGACCGCTGTGGAGGTAACCCTTCCTCTAGTACCTTTTACTCCAACCTCTGATCCCCCAACCTATCCATCTTTTCTTCCTCCAAATTTTGGGACTGATGCTCCTCTGTCTCTCTCCCCCATTCTCAGTGAGTCTAGTCCCCCAAAGGACTCCACTTTTATGAAGGAACCTTTGTTTGAAGATCAGTTTATGTACATATCGGATACTGACTCTGAAGACGAAGAAGGCCTTGTCCCAAGGCAGTGTGTAAATAGGCAACCAATAAGCGAGCCTCAAGAAGAGGAAAGGCGAATAAACTTCTTAAGGGAATTAGAAACCAAAAGAATAAAGGTGCCCAACACCGCTGAACTAGAAGAACCCATACCGATCAACGTGGTGGATGAATTCGATTTTTTATCCAAGGAAGAGAGAGCACTGGCTCTAGAAGCACAACGACAAAGGTATAAAGAGATCAAGCAAACTCAAAGTGATCTAGAGATGGCTAGAAAAGTGCTCAGGGAGGATGCCTTAAGCGATGAAGCGATCAAGAAACAGAACGAGAAAAGTGAAAAGGTTGTTGAGGCTCTGGCCCAAAAGGAACTGGGTCGAGAAAATTTGCATGTAAATTCTATTGAAGCTCAAAAGAAGATTCTCCATGCGCTGACCAATGAAACTAAAAGCCACGGGAAAATGAACTACGCTGGTGCACAGAACGTTTCAACTATCGAGTTTCTGAATCAAAAATCATTCGTGCTACTATTGAAGGACGCACTTCTAAGAAAAGTTGTCTGAAAATACATGTACGAATGTACAGGCATTCGTCATGCGAAAAAAAAAGAAGCCAAGTTCTTGAAGTTCTATGGATACTCTGAGTGCTTGGAAATCAGAGATGCCATTCAGGGTTTCAAATCCAAATTCAAAGATGTGGTGGAAAGTGTCTTGGATCAGTTATTGTGAAGGATGTCACAACACGTACAAGTTCTTCCTCTCCTTGAGCAAGCAAGAAGAAAAATATTAAACGCTGAAGGAGGCTCATCCTCTAAAAATGAGTTTGAGACCAAGTTCAACTATGAGAGTCTCTTTGGGCATCTTGATATCCCTGACATCTCAATGCTCAATGTCTCTCTTCCTCAGAGCTTACAACTTGAAGAAGGTGATATCATCTCTCTACCTGAAGCTGGTATGGTGTTCTTGGATAATGAAGGCTTTCTTGGACTCTTCAGAAACTCAGAGATCACCAAAGCTCCCTCAAGATTTTTCAGAGTTATGTTCTATCACTGCTGGTCAAATACATGACCAATGTTAAGACAAAGAGGATCTATCAAAATGAGTTACGGAACAAAAAAGACTCTCTGATTAATCTTATTACTTTTCTTTTGTAACTTTCTTTAGTGTTATTGTACTTTACCTCATATTGTAATGTCATCTATCGTTGTAATTCATCAGATTATCATTAATGAAATTTCAATGAAGTTCTCTTCTCCATTTGTGTACTGAAAAGATCCCTGAAAATAGTAAAAGGGACAATGAACATAAAACTTCTATTTTCTTTTAAAAACCTTTACTCACTGATATTTCTTTCTGAAATTAAAGGATTGAATGTACTTAAAGCTTCTATACTTGTAATATTTTGTTTTCATATCCTTATAAATGAAACTCAATTATAATAAATAGATTAGCTGAAAAAGATCTCACAGATTAGTGCTTAGAGATTTTACTTTAATAATTTTAAGTCCCTACTAATCCTTTCAAGCAATTTTCTTGTGTTGCTTAATCATAATCAAATAGGGGGAGATTGTTGATCATAACTCTTCTCAGTGATTTGAATATGATTCTTCTATATATTTGGTGAAAATTCCATACATAAGTTATAGTTCAAATTCAGCGATAGCATACGCTCACTTCAATCAGCGATCGCTGAATATCAGGAACTTAGACCTTATCCCTGAAGATCTGAAGAACAATAATTACACCACAAGAACATTCAGCGCAAGTCGAAGACTAAGTTGAAGATAGAGATAATCAACTAGTGATCTGAACCAGTTCAGTGATAGCATTGACTATCTAAACTAAAGTGTGAAGTTTTGTTAGGCCTCAGCGATACCACGAAAGTTCATTCTTGTAGTTTCAAAGTTCAGCGATCAAGTGAAGCCTTTCAACAAAACTTATGTTGATCTTATCCTCGATGCACAAAAGTCAAAACCTTATACTATGTCAGAAACAGATGTACGACATGTCTCTTATGTCCACATCAAATCTGATATGGTACTATTCACACGCGGCCGAAAGCATGGTTACTTTTGGACAAAGGACAAGCTTCAAATGAAAGCTTGACATATGCCATATACCTTTTGTCTTGCATTAATTGCGACGAGTATAAATAGATAAAGATCTCTTCTTCATTTTTATGCATGCTACTTTCTATTTTCTAAAACATCTGCTTCTTTTCTTTCTCATTTCCTTGTGCATCAAACTGTGTGATTTCTTAGTTACAATAGAATAGGTTTAATACTTGATCTAATTCCGCTTGTAACTGTAAATTTGTTTATTTAATATAAACTCATTTAAAAACTAAAAATCTGTGTGTTTGTATTCAACCCCCCCTCTTCTACAAACTGTTTCTATAATGATTGAACTCTTGTAAACTCCTTTGGGACCAACAACCTTCTTTTTGCACCACTCGAGTTCTTCATTTTTCTGTTCCTTGGCTTTCTGGTGTTCTTTGTTTGCAGCTTGTAGAATATTTTATTGAGCTCTGAGAGGATCGACTTTTAAGTTTTCTTTGGCTAGTTCCTGTTTTGCTAAGGCTTTAGCGACTCTGAGACTCTGTTGATCTTCTCTTATTTGTTCACTTCTGAGTCGCTTAACTTTCAGTGTTTCTTCTCTTACCAAGGCTACAGTGACCCTGAGGCTTTTTTGTTCTTCTTTTTCTTGTTTATCTCTTTGTCGCTGAGCTTGCCAGGCTTGTTCTCTTTCTTCAGGAGTAATTATTGGAATAGGATCTTTAGGACCTGAGGTACGAAGAAGGATTTTTACTCTGGTCCTATCTAGTTCCTTTATTAAATCAACCCTTCTTTCTTCTTCTTCAGGGTCAGATATGGGCCTTCTATTTACACGCCGTTGAACAAGGCTTTCTTCCTCTACATATTTTGATTCAGATATGTATGAGAACAGATCTTTCGTGGAAGGTTTATTCAGGATGGGAGTCATCATTGGGGGACAGGGTTCACTTAGAGAAGGAGAAAATGGTTCAGAGTTAGAAATTTCATCATTACTTCTAATGACTGAACTATTGGTAGGGGTTCAGAGATAGGATGATAGATTGCAATGGGAAGACAAACCTCAGTGGAATTAAGCTCCCCCTCTTTGTTTAGGAAAGTGAGGTCTGCAGATTCCATCACTTGCTTGTTTTTCCCTGAGGGATTAATGGAATTAAGCTCCCCCTCTTTGTTTAGGAAAGTGAGGTCTGCAGATTCCATCACTTGCTTGTTTTTCCCTGAGGGATTAGACTTCTCCTGACTAAGAGGGGGTCTACCCCCCAAGGGTGTCTTGAACGCAATCCTACATTGTGGTATTCCAGGACGAGCTGATCTAAAGAATGTAGTGGGACCTTCATCATCATCATCATCATCATCATCGTCATCTTCATCTCTGAGAGTGTAGGAGGTACCTTAATCTCTCTCTTCATCATCAACATCTTCCTCATCTTCTTCATCACCATATTTAGAGAAGACTTCAGGGAAGAGATTCTTGGCGGTGTCTACTGTTTGTTGAGTAGGCTGAGCGTTTGGGAAAACGACATCGGCTTCAAAGATGAATTCTTCTTCCATCTCTTTCGCGAACATCTCTTCCTCTGTGTTTCCAGTAGGTAGAGCATGCACCAGTATAGTACGCAGCCTGTTGCTGAGTTTGGAAAGGGACTCAGCTTGTGCCTTCTGAGTCTTGGCAAGTTGACTCAGGTTCTCTCTGTTAGCGCCAGAGAGAGAGAGAGAGAGAGGAGGTAGTAGCAGTAGGGGATTGTAGAATTCGAAGGATTTCAGCGAGTTGTTGGCCCTGCTCCTTAATTTCTTCTCCCTAGTTATCCACCTTGGTTCCCAGCTGAGTGACCGAGTAGTTGGTTTGAGCAACAACCTTTCTTAGGGAGGAGACTTCAATCTTTAAGGTAGAGGCCTCAGATTGAAGGACTAAGACCTGTAGATTTGGTATCCCTGATACCTTGTTGAATATGTATTACGCATATATGTGCAGGTTGTTTGCTCTGTGTTTTATCTGAGAAGTCTCCTTCACCAGATGATCCAGAGCAGGTATTTGGACGAAGATGGAGGGTGGAGGCAGAGATATCTGAGGGATCTCTTGATTTAGCGAGGGAAAGGCTTTCCTTGAGCTTTCTCCTTCTTGATCTGCATTATATGTTGTACGGTATTGAAGGGAGGTGCATTTGAGACACCTTGAGGATCATTGGCAGCAGTAGTGACAGCAGCAACAACAGAGGTGGCAGCAGCTGTAACACATGTTGGTAACACCTATAAACGAGCCAAAAAGAGCTCGGGTTAGATGAGAGAAGTTGGGAGGTAGAGTGTATATGCAAGGGTTACATGAGAGTATATGAAATATTACTCTCACGTGGTACTTGCTACGGTTGTAGAGCTCATACCTGTCTCTTAGAATGTTTGTCAGAAACATTTCCAGGTCTTGTGCACGTAGCTCTCCAATCTTCAGATTGTCGAAACAAAACTGATAATTGGATAGCACACTTCTCAACCTCTTCAGATATAGGGACAACCATATATGAGTCATGGATTGAAGTGTGGACCAAAGAAGAGTAGGTAATAGAAGAAGAGAAGGAAGTAAATGTATTACCTGTACCAGCTTGAGCGTAGTTGGTCCCTAAATTTTCAGAGAACAGAGTGTCTGAAAATAGGGGTAGTGGTGATGAAGCGGCAACAGTCACAGAAGCCATTGTCGTGGAAGAGGTGAGAGGAGGCATTTGGAGTACGCCGAAATTAGGAAGAGTAGTCTATTCAGAGACAGTTTTCTTGGGCTTCTTTGTTAGTAGCTTGTGAGCAATCGACTTTTTATATCCATCACTAGCCGGATTCTTCCTTTTCTTGACAGGGGATGAAGATGTGTCTAGGTCAATCACTGATGGGTTTTTTAGTAATTTATACATATTCTCTCCTGTAGCCACATAAGTGGGAGGAGGACCAGAAGCGTTTTGGGGAATGGGATCCCTAATAATAGCCAGCATCTCAATTAGATAGGGAGCATCTTCTAGCTTCTCGTCGTTTTCCAACGAATTCTTCCCAACCTGAGAGAAGGATTGATTTTCCTTTAAGGGGTACCCTTCAAAAAAAAAACTCTAGAATCATGGAGATGAATCTTGGATAGGGAATGGTTGGCTTTCTCCTAGCAGCAGCGCCTTTTTTACGAAGATCCTCAAAAATATTTTTCGCGAAGTTGATTCGGCGACCATGGCATAGAGCGTACGCCATATCTAGGATCTGCCTACTAGCATGTTCCTGACCGCCGGTGTTAGTGCCGAGGCACTGAATCACATGGGTGAAGATGTATTGCCATTTTGTAGGTAAGCGAACCTTGTCGATTTTGGTGAGCTCTGTGTTGAGATCATTCTTGTTCTTCTCTAAAGTAGGTCAACCGTCGCCTATCTGACCGAGGAATCCTTGGACTTCCTACTTCGTGGGTTAAACGTCCCACTGCTGACCTTTGGGTTTGGCAGGGAGACGTAGAGCTGCCCTGATTGCGCCAGTCGTGATATCAGAGACCCATGCTTATGGTAAAGCCAATAGCAGAGAGTTGGGTTCCCTTGTCAGTGGTCACTGTGGTGCAGTGAGCAGTATACCAGAACTATTGTAGGTGAGCAGTGATGCCAACAGGGACGTGGCAGAAGGCGTAGCTAAGAGGACAATTCTGAATGGAGAGAGAACCATCATTGAAGTAGGTGCGATCCAGAGGGATGTCGAGTAGGGCAACATAGTTGCATGCCTTCACCAGTCCTTGTTCAATGCTGAAGACATATTAGTTGATGGTTGAAATTCAGTGATGGGAAACATCTCTTCAGCAACTGTGTTGATGTTCTTGCTTGAGGTGGCCATTTCTGTTACTGGAACTAGAAAACCCAAAGAGAAAGAACATGGTTTTATATAAAAGTGTATAAACCAAAAGGATTTGGTACAAAGAATACCAAATATTTAAGAAAAACAAGTGTTTTGATGAACAAAATCAAAATACTTGTTATTTGGCAGATTTTAGGAAAAACGTTTAAAAAAAAGTTTAGTTAAAATGGTACCAAAGTGTTTATTTTTGATATACAGATATACCATAAACATATTTAGAAAATATTTTGAAAGAAATTTTGGATCAAAATGACCAAAATGCCTTCTGTTCTAAGACAAGTTCCTTAGAACAGGTTTTTATGGTTTTGAGGTTTTGACAAATTAAAATAATAAAATAGATCACTATAACAAATCGTTATAAATGATGGGTAGAGGTATAAAAAACATTTAAGTTGTTTTAATAAAAGAAAACACAATTAAACCAACCTTAAATTGACTTTAAAAAAAATGCACAAGTGTGTGTTCTTGTAGGTTACAGAGAGAATTCAAGTTCAAGCTCTTGTTTTTGAGAGAAATGAGTGTGTAAAGAATGAAATGAATTCGAAGTTAGCTTTTATAGGTAGATGAGAAAGAAAGAAAACTAAACGACGATTTTAACTTTTTGAAAAGGTAATAATGCCCTTTGCACGTCCCTAGAGTTTGATGGGATAAGGAATGTTGAGGTCGTCGTGTGTCAGAAAAGTACTAACACGTCCCTTTTCACAAATAATAAGATTATCATTTAACTTAATAAATGTTAATCATCATCCACTTAAAATCCTCATATTTGATATAAATGAATTTCCAGTGATGGGTTTTCTGTTTTTTGAGAACCATTCTCTAAATAGGAAAACATTCAGAGAGGGTATGTTTAAAAAAGTTACATACCTTAGCAAGGTATATATATATATATATATATATATATATCGCTGAGTTTAAGTTCAGGGAATGAATAATGAATTCGAAAAAAAATTATTTTATACACACTGAATAATGTTGATCATGAGAAGATTTATTCTTCAACGTTCAACATACCAAGTTTGCTGATTAATAGATTGAATCTAGTCTCATCAAGGGACTTAGTAAAAAGGTCAACGAGCTGATATTCAGTTAGTACAAAATAAAGTTCGATCCACCATTCATAACATGATCTCTAGTAAAGTGATATCTGATCTCAATATGCTTGGTTTCCGAGTGAAGTACATGGTTATTTGCGATTGCAACAACACTGGTGCTATCATAGTAAATAGGAATTTTTGAAAGCTTAACATCATAGTCACTAAGTTGGTTTCTCATCCAAAGAATTTGGGCACAACAACTTCAGCAGCTACATATTCAGCTTCAGCGGTTGATGTGGACATTGAGTTTTGCTTTTTACATGTCAAATTTACCAACTTTCCACCTTGAAGTTGACAACCTCCAGTGGTGCTTTTCCTATCTATCTTGCAACCTGCAAAATCACTATCTGAATAACCAGTTAGATCAAACCCTGTGCCTTAGGGTACCAAAGACCAAGATTTGGAGTTCCCTTCAGATATATGAAAATACGCTTTATAGCGATCAGATGAGATTACTTTGGTTCAACTTGATATCTAGCACATAGAAAAGTAGAGTACATAATATCAGGTCGACTGGCTGTAAGATACATTAGTGAGCCTATCATTCCTCTATAGGAAGTGACATTGACTGGTTTCCCGTCAGGGTCCTTATTTAGTGTCAGAGGAGGTGCCATAGGAGTTTTCATTGGAGAACTTTGAGTTAAATCAAACTTCTTCAACATATTTTTAACATACTTACTCTGATATATGAATATTCCTTTCTCAGATTGCTTTATTTAAAGACCAAGAAAATATGTTAGTTCACCCATCATACTTATTTTTATTCTTTTTCATGCGCTTAGGAAAACGAGTACATAGTTTGAGTCTTGTGGAACCAAATATAATATCATTGGCATATACCTGAGCAAGAATAGTATGACCTTTGTATTTTCTTAGAAAAATGGTTTGGTCTATCTTTCCACGCACAAATTTTTCTTGTAAAAGATATTTGGAAAGGGTATCATACCAAGTTTGGGAAGCTTGTTTTAACCCGTAAAGAGATTTTTCAAGTTTGAAAACATAATCAGGGTGTTTAGGATCAGAAAAACCAGGAGGTTGTTCAACATAAACTTTCTCATTCAGTTTGCCATTTAGAAAGACACTTTTAACATCCATCTGAAAAACTCTGAAGTCCTTAAGGGCAGCATAGGCTAAGAAAAGTCCAATGGCTTCTAGTCTAAGCAACAGAAGCAAAAGCTTCATCATAATTGATCCCTTCTTCATATTTGTATCCCTGAGCAACAAGTCAAGCCTTGTTTCGAGTTACAGTGCCATTTTCATCTAGATTGTTACGAAACACCCATTTGGTTCCTATAACAGTCTTACTAAATGAACGAGGTACAAGATTCCAAACTTTGTTTCTCTGAAACTCAGTTAGTTCTTCTTGCATAACACTGACTCAACTTGGATCAGTGATAGCTTCACCAATCTTTTTAGGTTCGGATAAAGAAATAAAGTTAAAATAAGATTCTGGTTCCCCATAATGAGTTTTCATCCAACTATTCAGTTCCTCGTCGTCGTCAGGGACAGGAATAGAATTTGTTGAGCGAGATTTGTCAAAGTTAACATGCATGGTTTCTTCAACATGTTGTCTTCTTTTGTTGAAGACTCTAAATGCCTTAGATCACGAGCACTAGCTATTCATCGTTTGTTGAAGACTCTGAATGCCTTAGATCACAAGCACGAGCACACTTTTGTTAGATGGGTGTTGATATCACTGAACCGCTTCAGATCACGAGCTATTCATCTCTTTCTTCTGCTAGGTTTTCATCTGTCATTGAATTGGCTTTGGTGTGAGTGTTGTCCTTCAGATCTTCAGAGTCCAGATAATGTTCCTGAGTTTCAGCGATCACTGAGTGCAATCAGTGTATGCTATCATTGAATTTGAACGGTAACATAGACAAGTATATAGAGGAATCATATTCAAATCACTGAGAGGAGTTTGCATCAACACATATTTCTGGTACATAATTCTGTTAGTGTTCCTTTTAACACTTGCATCCATCCTACATTCATCGTTAGTGTTAGTTTAATACTAGGAGATGAGAATTGAAGGTTTCCATAGAAGAAGAGATGGTCTCTGTATTGATCGATCAAGAGAGTTCTAAAAAAAAGGAAAGATGTACAATATAACCTAACTAGAAGAATAAAAAAAGACATAAATTACCGTAAAACATTACGTATTTATATATATAGCTAACACCCCCCTTAAAATCGAGGTGGATCACGAGAAACCAACCTGAGTTTGTGAACAAGAGTTGAGCAACGGCATGGAAAAGAGCCTTAGTGAATACATCTGTCGTTTGATCAATGACAGTGATGGGAATAAGACGCACAGTGTTGCGAACGACATAGTAAACTCACAATCAATCTGGATATGGTTGGTGCCCTAATGTATAACATCATATTAGGTAATATGAATCGCACTAGGATTGTCGCACCAGATAGTTGTAGGGAAAAATTGAGGTGCTCCCATGTTAGATAACATCCATCATAGCCAAAACATTTCTTGAGTAATCTTAGCAAGGGAACGATATTCAACTTTCATGCTAGATCGAGCGGTAAAAGATTTCTTTTTACCGCGCCATAAAATGAAAGTCAGCCATAAGGAAACAATATTCCGTGGTAGAGCTTCGATCAGTGACATCACCATCCCAACCAGCATCAAAAAAGTTAGAAAGGAAGAGGAACGAATTCCCAAGTTTGAGCTTTTCGAGTACCTCCAATTCATCGAACATAGCTTGTAGCCAGGAAGGGCCAGTAGAAGCTTCCTTGTAGGAAATAGGAGTATAGCTTGTAGGAAATAGGAACATAGCTTGTAGTCACGGAGATGAGTAGGAACTTGCCTTACCCGATGGGAACGTGTAATTTCGATGGAGCTGTGGTCAAATCATCAGGACTGACAAATGGTTCATGACAATCATAGTATGCGGAGAAGGAGAAAATGTCAGCGGTGATAAATTTGGTAACTCGAACGATGTGGAGGTGAATGATTGAGAAAAAGAATGGGATATGTTCTCATTGGAAGGGGCAGATGAAGATGAATGGATAGAGGAATATAGACATCCATAAAGATGGGAGGGATTGAATTAGACCGAACCTTGAATTTGGAGATGGAGGAAAGCATCAATTCTTCTTAGAATACAACATGACGAGAAATATGAAGTTATTGAGATATAGGATCCCAACATCGATACCCCTTGTGTTCAATACCATAACCAAGAAAGCAACAAAGACGAGAGTGGGGTTCGAGTTTGCATGGTCATGAGGATGGAGTTGGACATAACATGTATATCCCTTTACTTTGAGGAGATTGTAGGCGGGTGATATACCATCGAAATATTCATAGGGGGATTCGTTGTGAAGTAGTGGTGATGGATGATGGTTGATGGTATATACAGCCAAAAGGGCCGAATCACCCCAAAAACGTTCATGACGTTTTACAGAAATAAGAAGGGTGCAAACAATGTCAAGGATATGGCGATGTTTGCATTGGCATGACCGTTTTGTTGTGAAGTACTAGGACATGAATACTGAGATAGAGTGCCTTGGTGGGGAAGAACTTCAAGGAAAGTGAGATCCTTGTATTCTATAGCAATGTTAGCTCGAAAGACTTTGATAGGTTTGGATAATTGTGCTTGAATCATGCGGGAAAAAGTATTGTATATATGCGGAAGCTCGGACCGGTTTTTGATTAGATAAATCCATGTGAAACGTGTGTGATCATGGTAGAATATGACAAAATATCATGACCCCCCGTAGTTGGGTGAGGGGAAGGTCCCCAAACATTAGAGTGGATAAGATCAGAATGAGCGGAACTAAGAGAATTACTTTGAGGAAATGGTAGAGCTGGTTGTTTACCGAGTTGACAAGATATGCAAGCTAGTTGTTTGGAATTTACATGACTAAGTATGCTAGATGCGATAAGAAGCTTAAGGCGGCTGAAAGAGATGTGACCTAGTCTGGCATGCCACGTGTCAATAGTGTTCTCTTTCGGTAGAGATAAACGACCTCATACATCCTTCATGATCTACAACCTATCTCAATTTTCTGCTTCGTCATGGGATCCTACACACAACAATTGGACAAAGAAAATAAAACGTCAAAGCATGGAATATTGGGTTCTTGAACAACTGTATAGTGGAGCTGTTATCACACATTATAACAGTGCTTGTTTTGTCTTCAACTCCAAGCTTCTCTAGCACCCTTTTGAGCCAAATAAATTGGCACGCACAAAGAAATGCTGCTGTATATTCCACTTCTGTGGTCGAAAGAGCAACCACAAATTGTTTCTTTGGAGACCATAAGATAGCTTTAGGCCCCAACATAAACACAGACCAGAGGTGCTCCTTCGATCGTCTAAGTCACTGACGTAGTCACTATCCGTGAAAGCTGTATGTTTTAGAGAGTTTGCTTCCCTTTTTATGAAGACCCTGAGATCAGTGGTACCTCTCAGGTACCTTAAAATTATTTTTGCATAGAGCCAACGAGTCATGGTCGGTCTAGACATAAATCTGCTTATCAGGCTAACTCCAAACATTAAGTCAGCCCTGGTCGCAGTTAGGTACATCAGACTTCCAACAACCTGTTTGAATAGAGTTTCATCAACTATAACACCATCCTCATCCTTTTACAGTTTTGATCCTGGAACTATCGGGTTCTTCACAACATTGTTATTCTCCATACCAAATCTTTTTAATAATTCTCGTGCATACCTTCTTTGATAAATGAAAATTCCACCTGAAAATTGCTTTACATCGATTCTGAGAAAGTTTTTCATCTTTCCCAGATTAGATATTTCGAACTCCAGTATCATTGAACTTTTAAACTCTTTGCACATAGTTTTGTCATTCCCGGTAAATATTAAATCATCAACGTAAAGACTTACAATTAAGATCTTACCTCCTTTCATCTTTGTAAACAATGTGTGTTCACTCAGACCTCTTTCAAAGCCTTTGCGTTTAAAGTAAGCATCGATTCTGCTGTACCAGGCCCTCGGGGTCTGGTTCAGGTCGTACAACGCCTTCTTCAACCTATAGACTTTCTCTTCCTCCCCCTTTTTCATTAAGCCTTCAGGCTATTGAACAAACACTCTATCCTTAAGATTTCCATGAAGGAAAGTGCTCTTCAGGTCGAGCTGAAAAACCTCCCATCCACATTGGGCAACCACTGCAAGTAGTACACGGATGGTGTCGAGTCTTGCCACAGGAGCAAACACTTCGCCATAATCTACTACATGGCGTTGTGCATACCCTTTCGCCACCAACCTTGCTTTGAGCTTCTCCACATTTTCGTCTTCGTTAAGCTTGGTTTTGAAAACCCACTTAACTCCAATAGGTTTGATTCCTTTAGGCAGCTCAGTTAGCTCCCAAGTTTGATTTCTCTCTATAGCTTCAATTTCTGCTGACATTGCTTCTCTCCACTCCTTGCTTTGCATTGCTTCTTCAACTGTAACCGAATCAATTTCAGCCACCATCATCATTGCATTCAGATCTTCATCTTCATTGTCAAGATCTTCACCTATTTCATAGTTTGAAATTCAACCCGGTTGTCTTCTTTCTCGTGCTCCGCTCCCTTCAGCTATTTCACCATGTGAACGTGATTTCGGTGAGGTACTAATCACATTGTTGTTTGTATTACTTGGACCAGATTCACGAGGTTCTTCAGCTTCACCAGGTTCTTCTTCATGTTTCTCATCCTCTTTATCACTTTCATATTCTTCTTCCCACTGTAAAGTATTTTATGTTTCCTCTGTTGTTTTGCTCCAGTCCCAACTTTTTTCTTCTTCAAAAACTACTTCCCTGACTCCTCACTGACTCATAGGAAGACACATTTTCTGCTCTTATCATCCAATTTTCTCCTCTTTTGATCTAGTACATGTACATGTGTCATGCAACCGAATATCTGAAAATACTCCACCACTAGTTTCTTACCGTTCCACTCCTCTTCTGGAGTTTTGTTTTCAACAACTGTTGTTGGACTTCAGTTTTGAACATGTACACATCGTTTCACGGCCTCAGGCTAAAATGTCTTGGGAACATGTCTCTCACTTAACATGGATTGAAGTTTTCTAGGATAGTATTAAAGAACTTATCGAAAACTTACAGCAGCTTACTGGCATTAAGAATCGTCCGATTTTTCCTCTCGGCGACTCCGTTCTGCTGAGGAGTGTAGGCTGTTGTTAGTTGTCTGTCGATGCCATGTATTTGACAGAATTCTCCAAACTCTCTTGAAGTGAACTCACCACCCTATCTGACCTCAAACATGTTCTGTGTGCATCTTTTTCTTTCTCAACACAAGCCTTAAAAGTTTTAAAAGTAGCAAAAGCTTCTGATTTTTCATGTAGGAAATAAACCGACGTTTTGCGAGAGAAATCATCGATAATGTTGGTCCCAAAGGGGTCTACAAGAGTTCAAAGGATATAGAACAATTTGTAGAAAGGGGGGGTTGAATACAAACACAAGTAGATTTTGGTTTTTAAGTTAGTTTATATAAATAAACAAATTTATAGTCACAAGCGGAACAAGAACAAGTATAAAACCTATTCTATTGTAACTAAATAAATCACTAAGTTGATGCACAAGAAATAGGAAAAAACGAAGCAGAGGTTTGAGGAGATAGAAAGTAGCATGTATGTGTAAGAATGAAGAAGGGATCTTCATCTATTTATACACGTCGCAATAAGTGCGAGACAAAAGGTATATGCCACGTGTCAAGCCTTCATTGGAGGCTTGTCCTTTGTTCAAAAGCAACCATGCTTTTGTCTGTATATGAACAGTACCATATCAGATTTGATGGGACATAAGAGACAATCTGTACGTCCTTTTTCTGACATAGTAGAAGGTTTTGACTTTTGTGCATCGAGGATAAGATCAACATTAATCTTGTCGAAGGCTTCACTTGATCGCCGATCTTGAGACTTCAAGGATGAAGTCACTGAGGTATCACTGAGGCCTTGCAGGATTTCACACTTTTGTTTAGATGAACTTTGTTATCACTGAACCGCTTCAGATCACTAGTTGTTCATCTCTATCTTCAGCTTGGTCTTTGACTGTCGCTGAATGGACTTATGGTGTGACAGTTGTTCTTCAGATCTTCAAAAATAAGTTAGAAGTTCCTGATGTTCAGTGATCGCTGAGTCCAATCAGCGTATGCTATCACTGAGCCTGAACTTTAACTTATACATTGGAATTTTCACTAAGTATAGAGAGGAATCATATTCAAATCACTGAAAGGAGTTTTGGATCAACAATCTCCCTCTATTTGATTATGATTAACCAACATAGGAAAATTGCTTGAAAATATTAGTAAGGACTTAGAAAATTTTAAAGTAAAGAATTCTAAGTACTAATCTGCGAGATCTTTTTCAGTTAGTCTACTATCTGAATTGAGTTTCATTTATAAGGATATGAAATCACAATTTTACAAGTTTAAAAGCTATAAAGTTCATTCACTGATTTAATTACAGGGTGTAATGTTAGTGAGAGTGTAGGTTATTTTAATGAGAATAGAACTCTTATGTCCGTTGTCCCTATTACTTTTTTCAGGGATATTTTCAGTACATAGATGGAGTAGAGTACTTCATTGTATTTTATTTATAATAATTTGAAGAATTACATTAAAAATGGAAATACAATTGTAAGGGTAAAGTACAGTACACTGAAGTAAATTACAAAGGGAGAAAAACTACAAGAGCTGACCCGAGAGTTGTATTTGTCTTCTTCGTAATTATTTCTCATAAAGCACCTTCTAAAGACACTTCTTTCCATATGTGAATAAACAATTGTAGTACATGGTCTTTATGAGCTTTGAGGGAGCTATTTTGATTTCTTTGTTCTTGAGGAATAGAGTTCTTCCATCATTCCTAGAAAAGCCATTCCTGCTTCAAGGAGAGTAGTGATTTCATGTTCTTCATCCTTTCTCTCTTCTGGCAGGGACGTGTTTGTCATTGAAAGATCAGGGAGAATGAGATGAGAGAAAAGACTTTCATAGCTGAATTTGGTCTCATGCTCATTTTTAGAAGATGGACCTTCATCAGTATAAGACTTTGATCTTCTTTTCTTTGTCTTATCAGGAAGAGGAGGGACGCTGACATGCTGTGAGATCCTTTGCAATAACTGATCGAGATATTTCTACAACACCTTTGAACTGAGATTTGGAGTCCTGAATGGAATCTCTGATTTCTAGCCATTCAGAGAAACCATAAAACTTTAGAAACTGACAGTTGTCTTCGGACCTCTCTTTCGATTACGCCCTAGGATAGTCGCACGAATTATAGTGGCAGGGTGAATGCGGAAGTTTACCTTTTTAGTACACCATTCGAGTTCAGCATCCTTGGGTTCTTCATTTTCTCTATTCAGGGCTTGTAGAATCTTCTCTTGAGCTATTACAGGATCCACTCTAAGATACTGGTCAACTCCTTTTCAGCGAGTTTAGCAGCTACTCGCTTACTCCTTTCTTATTCTTGTCTCTGACGGTTTCCCCTTATAGTTTCTTCCCTTGCAATATTCTGAGCGACCTTGAGAATTTCTTGAGTTTGCTTTATTTCAAGGTCTCTCAGTCGCTGAGCTTCAAGTGCCTGTGCTCTTTCTTCAGGGGAAAGAAAGGAAAATTCGTCGAAGACGTTTATTGGTACAGGAGCTTCGGGCCCAGAGGTACGAAGAGGAATTTTTACTCCGGCCAGCTCGAGGTCTCTTATGAAATTAACTCGTCGCTGTTCTTCTTCAGGTTCAGAGATTGGTTGTCTATTTACATGCCTTGGAATCAGGCCTTCTTCTTCTTCTTCAGACTCAATATCAGAAATGTAGATGAACTGGTCTTCAGAGGAACGTTCTCTAAAAAATGAAGAGTCCTTTGGGGGACTGGATTCACTGAGAATGGGGGAAGGAGAGAGAGGTTCATCAGATCCAAAATTTGGAGGAGGAAATGAGGGATAGGTTTGAGGTTCAGAGATGGGAGTGTAAAGGATAAGAGGAAGGCTTACCTCGATTGCGGTCTCCCCCTCAGAGTTTATGGGAGTGGAATCGAGATTCATCACTTGTTTGCCTTTTCCTGAGGAATCGGACTGTCCTTGAGAAGGAGTTGATCCGTCCCCCCAAAGGATCTCTGAATATCACTCCAGGCAGAGAGGCGCCTGGACGGATTTCACCATCATCATCGTCATTGTTTCCTCCAAGATGAGGGATTTCATCGTCCTCGTCATCATCATCATTTTCTTCTTCATTGTCTTCTTCTTCAGCGACAGAAGGTTCCTGTGGTTGCTGAATCTGTTGGTCTTGCTAAGAGAAGAGAGTGATTGGGCTTCCAGGGATTGCATTGTTTACCTCCCAATAAGCTCATCGGCGAGCTCTTTTGCACATATCTCCCCCTCTGTGTTGTCAGCAGGTAGACAGTGCACAATCAATGTACGCACATTTGAGCTGATATCCTTAAGGCTCTAAGTGTGCAGACTGTTTCTGGGAAACCTAACCTAGAGTAGTCCGGTCTTGATCAGAGAAGGAAGGCCCCTTCTCAGCAATACCTTGTAGAAGCAGCATCATGTCAGCTTGGGCCTTTTGGATAGCTTCAAGTGTTTTCCCTTGAGCTTCCACCGCTTTTACCAGAGATGCGATGGCCTTCCCATGTGCCAAGTTGTCATTTTTCACTGATTGAATATCAATGTAGATGTTATTGACAGTGGCCTTAACTCCAGGAGTGCTGCCAACTAGTTGGAAGATGATCTCTAAAGCCGTCTGGAGAGTGTCCACCCTGTGCCTGGTGAGGGCACATTCTTGAACAAAAAAGTCTATCACCGGAAATGATGAAGCAGGTAGAACAATCTTGGGGATATCGACGTCGATGGCAGGAAACTTAGAGGCTATTTTCTCTTTCTTCAGCTTTTTGATCTCCTTAACTTTTGATGACTATGGATATTTCAGAGAGGCGTTGGTCCACTATTAGGAATATCAGGGATTATTGTTGTGGTGGTCGCTAAGGAGTAGTGGGTGGCCTCAATACATGATGATAACACAGATAAGGAAGCTCGAAACAGATCTGGATTATAAGATATATGAGACGAAGAAATATTTTTGACCTTGAGAGTATCGTGAGGATTAGTCTCAGGGAAACCACGTTCGACGGTAGTGTCGTGTGGATCACTAACCTGTGTCTTAGAATGTTTGTGAGAAACATTCTGAGGTCCTATGTTAGGTGCTTTCCAAGAGTCATATTGTCGAAACAAAACTGATGCTTGGACAGCGTGCATTTCAACTTTATCAAAGATAGGGACAACTATCGTTGAATCATGAGTTTATGTGAGGACCAAAGAAGAAAAGAAGGTTGTGAAAGTATTACCTGATACAGCTTCAGCGGAGCTGGCTATTACACCTTTAGTGACCGGAGTCGCTGATGATGGAGGTAGTACTGATGAAGCGGCAACGGATGTAGAGACCGTTGTCGTGGCTGGGGTAGAGTGTGGCGTTGGTGATACGCCTTTGTTAGAGAGGGAAGTTTGTTGAGAGACTCCCTTCTTTTGTTTCTTGGTGATGGGTTTTTGAGCGATGGTCTTTTTAATGACCATCGGTCGGTTCCTTGCGTTTTAAGGGAGAGGTGATGTCTTGGATAATCACTGAGGGGTTGTTCAGTGATTCGGACACCGGAGTTGCAGCTTTGATCAGCTGCAACATGTAGGGGGTGTAGGGAGCATCGCCTTGCTGTTCATCAATCTCCAGCGATTTCTTTCCAATCATTGAGAAGCTTTGATTTGCCACCTTGGGGTACTCCTCTTTGAAAGCGACTTCCATGATAGTGGCAAAGAACCTTGGGTAAGGGATAACCTACTCCCTTTTCTAAGCGTTTACATGGTTAGACATCTCGCTAAAGATGTAGTCATCATAGGTCAGCTTGTAGCCGGTGCAGAGAGTGTAGCCAAGATCCATGAAGTGCTTGCTAGCTTGATCTTGGGAACCAGTCTTTGACCCGAGGCACTGAATTACCTGGGTGAAGATGTCTTTCCAGCGAGCAGGTAGTCTTCTCTTTTCCATCTTTGTGATGGATCGGTCAGAAGGGTTCTCCCATTTGTACCCGATAGAGTCCAGAAAATCTACTATTTCTTCCTTGGTAGGCTCAGGTGCCCACTGCTAATTTTTGCCTCTTGAGGGAAGGCGAAGTGCATTCCTTAGCAAACCAGCAGTAAAAGCAAAGGTACCAATAGGGATAATGAACTCAACTGCAGGGAGTTTGTTGCCTTTGTCGGTGGTGAGGAGAGTGTAGTGAGCGGTGTACCAAAGTGCTTGAAAATGAGAAGTGATTACAATGGGGTTGTGGACGAAGATGTACATCAGCGGGCAGGCCTTGATGAAAGTCGCTCCATCCTTGAATTGCGATTTGTCTTCAGGGATCTCTATAAGAGCCAGATAGTTGCATGCCTTGAACGTTGCTTGTTTAGGCGTGAAGGTACACGCAGGGGCTCCCTTAAGGGTGACAGAGACAGGAGCATCAGATTGCACATTCTTGATTGAAGTGACCATGTTTGTTTCAAAGATAGGGACACCAAATATAAAAATCATGGCTTAATAAAAAAAGGTGTATAAACCAGAATGTGTTTTGGTACAAAGAATACCAAATTATGGAAAGACTAAGAAAAACAAGTGTTTTGATGAACAAAAATCAAAATACTTGTTATGTTTCAGATTAAACGAAATTTTTTTATTAAAGAATCCTTGGTAAGTAAAACTACCAGAAACAAGTTTCGAGAGTTTAGAATAAAAATTTTGGATTTAAACCAAAAGTTCTTCTGTTAAAAGAAAAAGCTTAGAACATGTTTCTTTTTAACAAAAATTAATTTATAATTTTTAAGACAAATTTTACAGAATGAATCTTTATAACAAGATGTTATAAAAGATTTATTGAAGAGGTAAACAACATTCTAGTTGTTTTTAGAAAAGAAAAAGGGTTAGATCAAACCTTAAAAGTGAAAATGGAAGAAAAACGCACAAGCGCGTGTTCTTGGTGAAACTTGAAGATTCGAGAGTAATTCTTGCTTTTGGAAAGATTTGAGCGCGTAAAATTAAATGAAGAAGAATATTTCATTTATAGAAGGAGGAGAATTAGGAGAGAGAGAGAATGCTAAACGACGGTTTTAGATTTTTAAAAGGTAATGATGACCAACCGCACGTCCCTAGGGTTTGATAGGAAGGAAATGTCGTTGTCCGTCGTGTGTCAGATAAAGGTCTGACGCGTTCTTTTCTTATTTGAAAATGTGAATAAGATTTATCATTTAAAAAAGATGTTAATCATTATCCTTAAAATTCCTTCATCATTTAACAATAAAGGATTGTCAGTGATGGGTTTTGAATTTTTTGAGATTCATTCTCTGAATAAGAAAACATTTAGAGAGTAAGAGTTTAGAAGTCATTCCTGAGTAATATCTTTCTAGAGTTAAGCGAATGACTTACGAATTTGAAATTCATTTTGTAATCACTGATGGTGTAAAACACTGAAAAAGTTATTCTTCCATGTTTAACATTCCTAGTTCGTTGATTAACATGTTAAATCTTGATTCTTCAAGAGGTTTTGTAAAAAGATCAGCGAGCTGAAAATCAGTGGGGATAAAATGAAGTTCAATTTCACCATTCATAATGTGATCTCTGATAAAATGATATCTGATCTCAATATGTTTGGTTTTAGAGTGAAGTACAGGGTTGTTAGCTATTGCGATAGCACTAGTGCTGTCACAATATATAGGGATTTTAGATAGCTGAATATCATAATCAGCAGCTGATTTCTCATCCAAAGAATTTGGGCACATCAACTCCCTGCTGCGACATATTCAACTTCAGCAGTTGATGTGGAAACTGAATTTTGCTTTTTACTTGTCCAGCTAATCAACTTTCCACAAATAAGCTGACACCCACCTGTGGTGCTCTTCCTATCTGTTTTGCATCCTGCAAAATCACTATCTAAATAACCCATTAAATCGAACCCTGACTCTCTAGGATACCAGAGACCACCCTTTCAGATACCTGAATATGTGTTTTACAGCGATAAGATGGGATTCTTTAGGTTCGGATTGATATCTAGCACATAAGCAAGTAGCATACATGATATCAGGTCTACTAGCAGTTAGATAAAGTAAAGAACCTATCATTCCTCTATAGGCAGTGACATTGACAGGTTTACCATCACGGTCCTTATTTAAAGTCAGAGGAGGAGCCATAGGAGTTTTCATTGAAGAGCTTTGAGTTAAATCAAATTTCTTCAACATGTCTTTAACATATTTACTTTGTCAAATAAAAATACCTTTTTCAGATTGTTTTACTTGAAGACCAAGGAAATATGTTAGTTCACCCATCATGCTCATTTTATATTCCTTTTTCATGCGTTTTGCAAAACGAGTGCAAAGTTTAGGATTCGTAGAACCAAAGATAATGTCATCTACATATATCTGACCAAGAATGATATGTTCCTTACGTTTTCTAAGAAATAGGGTTTGATCAATCTTACCACGAACAAACGTTTCAGCGAGGAGGTATTTAAAGAGAGTGTCATACCATGCACGGGGAGCTTGTTTCAACCCATAGAGAGCCTTGTCTAGCTTATAGACGTATTTGGGATGTCTTGTATCAGCGAAGCCAGGAGGTTGTTCAACATAAACTTCCTCTATAGCTTGCCGTTCAAAATAGCACTTTTGACATCCATCTGATAGACATTGAAATTTTTGTGAGCAGCGAAGGCTAGGAACAATCTGATTGCTTCTAATCTTTCCACAGGAGTAAAAGTTTCATCGTAGTCTATTCCTTCCTCTTGTCTGTATCCCTGAGCAACAAGTCGAGCCTTGTTGCGAGTTACAGTGTTGTTTTCATCTAACTTGTTACAAAACACCCATTTGGTGCCTATAACGGTTTTGTCAGAGGGTCTGGGAACAAGCTTCCATACTTTGTTTCTTTTAGACTCAGAGAGTTCTTCTTGCATGGCTATAATCCAATCTTGATCTAGGATTGCTTCATCGATCTTCTTAGGTTCTATAACGGAAATAAAATTTACATAGAGACATATGTTAGCCATACTTCTTCTTGTTTGAACACCTATAAAGGGATCACCACTTATTTGATCGATGGGATGATTTTGAGTCCATCTCTGAGCTGGTAGCTGAGGATTTAGATGAAGATTCAGCGGCCTGTTCATGAGAGGATGTTAGATCAGCGTAACGATCTTCATTTTCTCTAATTATCTCAGGAGGAGATCCTGAGGGAATTTCATTTCCTGGAGAAGAGGAAGATATTTGATTATTCACTAAAGAATTATCAATAGAAGGACTGGATGGAGGAATCTGATTTAATGGAGTAACATTCATTCCTGATGATGAATTATTACTATTCATCGAAGTGGGAATAAGAGTAGGACCATCATCATCATTATTTTCAGTGACAGGAGGTGTACTAAAAAAAGATTCGGGTTCCCCATAGTGAGATTTCATCCAGTTGTTTAATTCTTCATCTCTTCAGGGATGGGATAGGAATTTGAAGGTCTGGATTCATCAAAGTTGATGTTGAAGGTTTCTTCGACATGTTGTCTTCGTTTATTGAAGACTCTGAATGTCTTGGATACTGAAGAGTACCCAAGAAATATACCATCATCAACTTTGGGATCGAACTTTCCCAAATGATCTCTGTCATTCAAGATGTAACAATTACTTCCGAAGATATGTAAATGTTCTATTGAGGGTGATTTCTCACGAAATAATTCATAAGCAGTCTTCTTGAATCTTTTTACAATCAGGGATCCATTCTGAGTGTAGCATGCAGTTTTAACTGCTTCAGCCCATAACTGAGTTGGAAGATAAGATTCGCTGAGCATTGAGCGAGCAGCTTTGATAATGGTTCGATTTCTTCTTTCAGCAACACCATTTTGCTGAGAAGTCCTCACTGACGAAAAGTTATGAGTGATGCCTTTTTCTTCAAAGAAGTTTACCAGGGTACTGTTTTTGAATTCAGTGCCATGATCACTTCTTTTGGAATGAACAAGAACATTATTCAGCTACTCGATCTTCTTGATGAAAGAAATTATTTCATCAGGGGTATCACTCTTATATCGTAGAAAGAATACCCATGTATATCTGGAATACTCATCTACTATCACAAGAGTATATTTCTTCCCTGGTATGGATTGGACATTGACAGGTCCAAAAAGATCCATATGGAGTAAGTGAAGAGGACAAGTTATTGAGGATACTTGCTTAGATCTGAACGTAGCCCTTGTTAGCTTGCCTTTTTCACATGCTGAGCAAAGAGATTCCTTTGCAAAGATGTTTGGGTAGGCCTCTGACAAGTTCCTTTCTTGATAGGTCATTTATCGTTTTGAAGTTAAGATGAGAGAGTCTCTTATGCCAAAGCCAGTTGACATCAGAGGAGGCTCTTGATAGAAAGCACACGTGACCTACTGAAGGAGTAGAAAAATTCTTCTTTTGTTCCTGAAAATTCTTGATTGTAGGAGCATGATCAAGGAACTTGTCTTTGATCACCTTCTTTGAATCTTTAGAATTAGATTTAAGAGACCTTTTCTTAGAGATAGGGGTTTTCTGAGAAGAAGGATCAGGGATAAAAGACACAAACATTCTGAATTTTAACATGGAACGGTTTGTCTCTGATTCTTCTTTGTCAAAGGTATCCCTAAACCACTTTTGACATTTTTAGGAATTTGGGCATTGATAATCTCACTGATTTCAGAAGCCTTACACCATCCTTCGATGGTTGCCTTTTCAGCCTTGAGATCAGCGATGGCCTTTTCCTTTTCAGTGATAACTTGTTGACTTTCAATGCTGATAGTTTGATTTACAAAGACTTGGTCTTTAAGATTTTCTTCAATCTTAGTAAGTTCTTTGATTTTTAAATGCCAATTTTTTAATTGTTCAGATAGATCAATGTTAATTTTTTCAGCTTTGATCTTGCCATTTAAAGCATTGTAAAATTCAACAGTCATATAGTCGAGAGCCGACAAGCTATCATTTTCAGGTAGAGAAGAGTTAGAAGAAGTGAATACATGTGTTGATGGACACTATGAAGAAGATGTGTCAGATGCCTCTTCAGCCTCTTCAAGTCTGGCCATAAGACATATTAAGGCTGTGTCTTCTTCATCTGATTCAGATTCATTAGTGGTATTAGCCCAATCGTCTTCTTGATCCCACTCTGCCTCTTCAGCAACAAGTCCTTTTCCTTTTCGTTGATTATTTCTTAGATTCTGATATTTCTCTTTTAACTTGGAATATTTTTCCTTTTTAGATTTATCAGAGATCTGAGAAGTTGTTGGTGCAACGACTTTCTTGGATCTACACTCGCTTACGAAGTGACCCTTGCACTGACAGTTATAGCAGATTGATGAGGATTTATCAGCAGGAAGAACCTTCGACTTATCAAAGTCAGTGATAGCCGGTATTTTTCTAAACTTACTCTTGTTAGCAAATCTCCTAAAATTGTTAGTAAGAAGTGCCAGAGAGTCATTAAACTCAGAGATGTTAGCATTTGTGAATTCTTCTGAGTCAGCTTGATTTAACTCAGTGATAGTTGATCTAACTCAGTGATAGAGGTGATGGAAGAGGAGACGCGTTTGGAGGGTTCCACCTCTGAAGTCACTAGTGCCAAAGAAGTACTTTTGGCACTCTTGATATCCTTTATGAGGTTTCTTTTTAAGGCTTTGGATTGTTCTTCATTGAGCAACATTCCATATAAAGCACTTAAAGAAAGAGTTTCAAGATTCTTTGACAATCAACTGCTTCAGAGAGACAATCGGGAAAGGGTACGGATTAGATCAAATAGGAAAGAAAAGTATGTAATAGATAGCAATTTCGCTATTTTTTATTTCAAACATGTAGTGTAGACTCCCCATTGTTCAGGTAGTGCCTCCATTAATTTTGTCAGTATTTTAGCATTAGAATATTCTATCTTAACAGTTTTCATATCTATTAATAGACAGTTGAATCTTTGGTGAATTTGAGAAAGTGTTTCATTTTTAGTGCACATCAAGCTTTCATACTGTCTTACCAGATTTATACTTTCAGCGATTTGAACTTCATCAGTTCCTTCATATTGGATACAAAGAGTATCCCACATGGTTTTTGAAGTTCTCATTTTCATCACTGAGTGATAAACTTCATCAGGAAGGGACATGGCTATCTATAGCCTTAGCATCAACAGCTAGTTCCTTTTTTGTCTTCCTCACTCCATTGAACTGGAGTTTTGACAATTCATTTCTCAGGGATAGCAGGAGAGGTAGCAGTAGCAGGAACTGCAGGAGCCAGAACTATAGGAACAAATGGTCCATTCTTTAGATAATAGGGGATCTTAGGATCTGACCCTTCTAGGAATAGAGTCATTCTTTCTTTCCAAAGAGGGAAATTATCACGGCTAAATCTTGGAGGTTTAGCTAAAGATCCATTATCTATGTAGTTGGTGTTTGTGTTAGCCATTTTAAAATAACTTGATTAAGAAGTTTTTTTAAAGATAAGTAAGCAGAAAGCACTGCTCTGATACCACTTGTTGGTCCCAAAGATGTCTACAAGAGTTCAAAGGATATAGAACAGTTTGTAGAAGGGGGAGTTGAATACAAACACAAGTAGATTTTGGTTTCTAAATTAGTTTATATAAATAACAAAATTTACAGTTACAAGCGGAACAATAACAAGTATAAAACCTATTCTATTGTAACTAAAGAAATCACAAAGTTGTTGCACAAGAAATAGGAAAGAAAAGAAGTAGAGGTTTGAGGAGATAGAAAGTAGCATGTATGCATAAGAATGAAGAAGGGATCTTCATCTATTTATACACGTCGCAATAAATGCGAGACAAAAGGTATATGCCACGTGTCAAGCATTCATTGGAGGCTTGTCCTTTGTTCAAAAGCAACCATGCTTTTGGCTGTATATGAACAGTACGATATCAGATTTGATGGGGACATAAGAGATAATCCGTACATCCTTTTTCTGACATAGTATAAGGTTTTGACTTTTGTGCATCGAGGATAAGATCAACATTAATCTTGTCGAAGGCTTCACTTGATCGCCGATCCTGAGACTTCAAGGATGAAGTCACTGAGGTATCACTGAGGCCATGCAGGATTTCACACTTTTGTTTAGATGAACTTTCCTATCACTGAACCGCTTCAGATCACTAGTTTTTCATCTCTATCTTCAGCTTGGTCTTTGACTGTCGCTGAATGGACTTATGGTGTGACAGTTGTTCTTCAGATCTTCAGAGATAAGTTAGAAGTTCCTGATGTTCAGTGATCGCTGAGTGCAATCAGCGTATGCTATCACTAAGCCTGAACTTTAACTTATACATTGGAATTTTCACTAAGTATAGAGAGGAATCATATTCAAATCACTTAAAGAAGTTTTGGATCAACAGATAAAGCTTAGGACATACCTTTTGTCGCTATTCGAGGATGGTTTGATCGGACCGCAGATATCCGAGTGCACTAGCTAAAGTTGCTTTGATGATTTCCATATACTCCTTTTAGGTATAGGCTCTCTGTGTTGTTTTCCGCTCAAACATGTGATGCACATTTCCTCTGAGATCTTCAGATCTGGTAACCCAAAAACCATCTTATTATTGGAGAGCGTTCTCAAACCCTTGTGATTCAAGTGGCCAAAATGGCAATGCCACATGTGAGATTCTTTCTTTAATACGTTTTTGGCTTAAACACATAGTATTCTTTGGTGCTGCAGAAACAGTTAGATAAAACCTTCTGTTTGTACTCATGTTGGTTTGCATAATCAGTCCCCTTCTAGGATGAAAAACTTTACAAGTTCCATCCCTTATCAAGATCGCCACACCCTTTTCTTGAAGCTGTCCTAAACTTAATAAATTGTTTTTAAGTTCAAAAATATAATAGACATTAGAGATCACCTGGGTAATGCCATTTATTTGCACTCGTATGATTCCCTTGGCCACGACATCCATTCTCGCATTATTTCCGAGTTTCACCTTTTGACTCAATTCTTCCTCCAACAACGAGAACCATTCCTTGTTCCCCATCAGGTGATTACTGCATCATGAATCAAGAAAAAACACTTATTCCCCATGCGTTTGATGAAGCTCTACTACTTGAGCCATCAATAACAGCTCCCCTTCGTCTTCCTTCAATTCAGTGTAGTTTGTTGTTGTTTCCCAGTCGAACACTCGTATTGAAAACGTCCTAACTTATGACATTTGTAACATTTAACAATGTCTCTACTCAGAGGTTGTCTGCCTCTACCTCTACCACGTCCTCCTCTCATCAAGCCTCGACCCTGTCCTCTACTTGGTCATTCTTCCCGAGCCACTTTGTGCACATGTTCCTCCTCCCGGTGATCTTGCATTCTTTGATCATGAATAAGCAAGCTTCCATGCAATTCATCAGTACTCAGTGTACCCAGGTCATTTGACTCTTCGATTGAACATACGACATAAACGAATTTGGTTGTCAAAGACCTGAGTAACTTACTTACAACCGTGCTCTGCTCCATTGTCTCACCATTTGACTTCATTTTTTCACCACGGTCAAGGTTCTCCCCAAGAAACTATCTACCCTCTCCCCTCCTTTCATGTCCAGCAACTCAAACTCCCTTCTTAGTGCCTGAAGTTGTGCCCTTCTTACCTTTGTGGAGCCTTGATACTTTTGTTTCATGGATTCCCAGATTGTCTTGGACGTCCTTTTATCAAAAATCGTTTCCATAATCTCTCTATCAATTGCCTGGAACAAGTAGTTCTTTACCTTATGTCTTTGAGTTTGGCATCCTTCGCTAGCTTCCTCTGGGTCTCATTTGCTGCTGACGTCCCCACTACTGGTTCCAGGATTCCTTCCTCCACTAATCTCCACATCTCCCTGCTTCTTAAGATGTTCTCCATCGCCATTGACAAATAATAGTAATGGCCATCAAACTTCGGAATCTCCGGTTGTACAAACTTGTCTGATGTCGATATTGGCATTCTGATCTCACACACTCACTCAGGTATTTTAAATAGCTCTGATACCAAATGTTGATATGCAGAACACTAAAGAATGGCTGAAAGAATGTATTTATTCAAGTAGAGCATATGGCTATTTATAGCCTTACAAAATAGAGAAACGTAAACAAAAAATCAAAAAGATCCTATCCTTTCCTGAAGAATAGCACCTCCTAAAGACTAGGACTTTATTTGAAAAACAAACAGAGACTAGTTCAAACTTAAATAAAAGAACCAAATCCTAACACTTAATACCCGGATTTACAAAAAAAATTGACATCCCAACGCATTGCATGGTGCATGGGTACCTAAACTAGTATATCTATATCTATCTACACTACATTAATAACCTTTTGAACCAAATGTCTTAATTACCATTTACAGTGCATTAGGTACAATCTTTTTATGCATAAAACTTGAAAAGTTCTTAATTACAATCTATAAAGCATGATGTACAACTAACAATGCAGTCTTGACTTTTTTAGAATTTGTGTTCTCAAATGTTTCACGAATTTATCCTTTCACGTTTAACCTGCTCTTACAATCTTTCCCTAAATAAATAAATATCCACATCCATATTCAAATTCAAATTCAAATTCAAAATCAAAATAGGTTGAAATCTCAGACTTCGTTGGTCTCTCTCTGACTCTCTCCACGAAAGGATTCAGGCCTCCTTTTGTCAATGATAGTTTTTCTCATCTTCAATTTCATGTCTAATTTGGCCTTTTCTTGCAAGGTGTATTGATAGTTTATAACTTCAAGTAGTCAGGTTTGATCTTCTTCCTTCTCCACAAACTAAATCAAGAACACGTCCGAGAGTACTCTCATGAACTCTCATCACAAAAAGGATTGAGGTAATCTTTTGTTTTTTATTTTCGGTTTTGTGTGATTTGGGTCATGAATATCTGATGCTTCACTCTTCGGCAAACGATTTGGATTCGGATCACTTTCTCCATATCCAGCTCGATCGAATTGTATAAGGTAAATCCCGAATTCATCCATTAATTTCTGAAAGAGTAAACTACGATTTCCGTCCCCGTGGTTTGGTGTTTATAACGATTTTCGTCCCTGGTCTTTAAAACCTACTTTTTTCGTCCTTGTGGTTTGCATTTCATTTCGATTTTCGTCCTTCTGACAAACTCTTGACTAACTCTGTTAGAAAAGTCCATTAAGTCAGGGATAATTTTGTCTTTTTAACTTATATCTTTTTTATTTTCCCAATTAAGAATATATTATATTATATCATTTTGTATTTTAAACTATATTTTATTAACCTAGAACAATATTGGAACCATCTCCGTCTGCTGTCAACGTCTCTGGCTAACATCAACGTCTCTGGTAAGCTGGTGTCCATCCCCATCAAATCTAAAATAACAGAAAATATAAGTAAAATTTCGATTCAAACACAAACTCAACATCAATGTTTTGATTTTTCGATTCGGGTGGTGGGGCGTTTGATTGTCGTTGTTGATGATTGAAGAAGGGATTTTCGAAGTGAAAGTCCACCGTCGGCAACACCCATTTGGGCGACGAGGACTTTGATAATCTTCTGGTGAATCACTTTGATAAACGTCTCTAGTAAGTCGGTGTCCATCCCCATCCTCTGGCGACAACTATTCGAAGTGATAATCGTCTGGTGAATCACCACCATTTTCGTTAACACAAAGAACTTCAAGTCTTCACCCAGGAACTAGACATCACATTTGGCGATACCCATTTGAGCGACACTATTAAATCCTATCTACAAAAACACAATAAACCCCCTAATTTGACCAAGTAAATTAGGGTTTTGCTCTATCCACAATATGCAATCTTCCAGAAAAAATCTTAGTCCATTACGAATAATGGAAACACATCATGGGAGGTTTTAAGTAGCAAGAAAAGAAGAAAATTGTTCTAATACCTGATTTATTAATCAAAGTGAACCAAAAATCCACATTTGTGGTTTTTGGAAACAAGAGTGAGAATTAATGTAGTGAGTAAACAAGAGAACCAAAACACATCTTTGAAGAACATCAACCAACAGTGGTTTCAAACCAGAATTTGAAATCTAGGTTTTTTTTTGTCACCTTTAAAATCAAAATCAAAATCAAAATCAAAAGCAATAAACCTCTAAAAATTAAGAACCTTAAAAAAATTCAAACATGCAAAATCTCATCAAATCAAAGAAACAAAATCTGGGTGTAGGTAATCAACCCAGATCTAATGGTGAGTTTTCAAAATTCAGATGGACAAAGAAGATTGACGAAGAAGTAGTTACTTTCCTTAGATTGGACAAATCAAAAGTAGGCAGGGGTTGGAGATTGAAGGTGTTGCATCGGTGGCACAAATACTTTCTTGAATGCAAGAACAGAGGGTATTGAGATGGGGATTAAGATGATGATGGTGGTTGGATTTGGGTACCTGTGTGGAGTAATAATATATATTATTTATATATATATGCAGTTAAAGTTTTATAAAATATGAAATATATATTATTGTATATATAATATAATATTTTATTGTTATTAATTTATTTTGTAAAAGGCAAAATGACAGAATCACCCTTAACTTAAAAGAATATTTTAAAAGAATTAAATTCAGAGACGAAAAACAAAATGAACTGCAAACCACGGGGATGAAAAAAGCAGTTTTTAAAGACCAGGGATGAAAATCGTTATAAACATCAAACCACAGGGACGAAAATCGTAGTTTACTCTTTCTGAAATTTACAAATCGCCTCAATAGTTTATCATCAAAATCATTGATAAATATTAGTATTCAGTTCCTGAACTTAAAACCTAAAATGGTTTTGTGGTAAATATGCAAGAATGCAAAATAAATCACAGTCTGAAGAGTTTATCATCTCTTTGTTGCTAGCAAACCCATGAACAATAGTGATTACTATTATGTAATTTGATAGATTCTTGGGGACTCCTCTTTCTGGTGATAGTAAATCACATTCTGAAGGTACTAGTCTTGTTCGTTGATAACTATTCTTTGACAACTCATTCCCAAGCAATCCATCATGATCCCCACCACTCTCCTCAATGTAGATGCTTCAAAGATTTATCTTCTACTGGCTCTCTACTTCAATATATTTTAATGTCTTTCAGTCTCTTGAAGAATGTTACAGGTTGGAAGAATATCACATTATCTAATGTTTATGTTTTATGCAGTTCTATGGAGAGATTAAACCCCACATTTTTTGGTTATTTGAATTGTAGGTATAATTTACTTTGTGAAAATATTTATACAATAAAATATATCTACTAACCCGACATTTTTTGCTCTGGTGACCATGTGATAAATGATCACTATAAGTCAAACTCAATAAATGATCAGTAGCTGGTCCGAGAGGATGATCAGCCACACTGGGACTGAGACACGGCCCAGACTCCTACGGGAGGCAGCAGTGGGGAACTTTCCGCAATGGGCAAAAGCCTGACGGAGCAATGCCGCGTGGAGGTAGAAGGCCCACGGGTCGTGAACTTCTTTTCCCGAAGAAGAAACAATGACAGTATCTGGGGAATAAACGGGTTGAGCGGCAGGTTGGATGGGGGGTTGGGGCAGAGGGATGTCCGGGGGGTTAGGAAGATGGTTGGACATCGTGTTGGGTAGCAGGATGTACGGGGGGCTGGGCAGCTGGTTGGGCAACGGGATGAACGGTGGGTTGGGCAGCTGGTTGGGCAACGTGATGGACGATGGATTGGGTTGCGGTTTGGACGGGGCGTTGGGCACCGGGTTGGATAGTAGGTGAGGGTTCGAATGGAAAAGCTAAAGTTGGTATTACCGAGGTGATTGGGTGCATAGAGGATAGTTAATTTCTTATATTGTTAGGATCCTACAGAGATAAAAAAGATAAATGACCCAAATAGGGGAATACTTGCTCTTCAAACCGAACATGCCTGGAGGTATAAACCCGATAAATTGGCGGGTGAAAGCCCAAATAACCCTTACAAGAAGAACAATAACTAATAAAGACACAAGGGAGAGATCTAGGGGCAAGTTTGTTAGGAGTGTAAGGTCGCAAGTACGGATAGCACAAGGAACTGAATACTCGTAAACGAGTGTAGTTTGGCTTGGTTCCAAACAAGAGTTCGAGGAACGAATTTTCGTTATTTAACATTGAAGGTAACCTATTGATAAGATAACATGTTGTGAGAAAGCATTCAACCCAAAATTTGAGTGGAATAGCGGCATGAGATATCATACAAAGTCTGGTTTCAACCAGATGTCTATGATGACGCTCACCAAGACCATTTTGTTCAGATGCATACGAACAAGAAAATCGACGAATAATACCCTCTTTTTCAAGATATGAGGTGAAATTTTTTTACTCACCACCATTATCAAATTGAAAATTTTTGATCTTCCGAGTTAGAAAATTTTCAATATTTCGTTTGAAAGTGATAAATATTGGTAAGGTGTCAGACTTTATTATTAGAGGATATATCCATGTGTAACGTGAATAAACATCCATGAGAAGTATGTAATATCGAAAACTTTATTTTGATAGTTCAGGAGAAGGCTCTCATAAATCAGAGGTTCATGATATTGAGTCAAACTCGTTCAAAAAAGAAGCTCGCAACTTTTGCTCACATGACACGAGTTACAAAATGACACAACCTTACTAGACACTGACAAATGATTCTTCCTAACAATTTTATTGACTGTTTGAAGCATAGGATGACCTAGATGTTGATGCCAAACCGGAATGGAAGCAGAGAGAAAAGCATAATTGGATGACTGTGGGTTTATCTCTATACTTTCATTGTCGAATTGATAAAGTCTTCCCCTATTCGTTCCTTTTAGAAGAACCTTTGATGTGCTGCAATCCTTCACAACAAAAGATTTTGGGTGAAATTCAAAATACACATTATTGTCGTTGGAAAATTGAGACACATAAAGTAGGTTGGCAGAATATCTGGAACATGGCAAAGTCTTTTAAGATAGAATTTTCTAGAATTGTGAACAAAAGAGGTATTACCGATATTTTCAATAAGGAGGTTGGTGCCATTACCCACACGAATCAAGTCTGGACCGTCATAGGCCGTACCCGCATTAAGATTACTGAAATCTAGGGTGAGATAATGTGTGGCCCCGGTATCGGGAATCCAATTGGCATCTATGTTGGATATGGCATCTATGCTGGATCTGGCATCTATGGTGGATCCAGGAGTGGCAATGTATGTTGTTGGCACATAGGAGATGAAATTGATGGATTAGAGGGTTTATCATATCGATACCAGCAATCTGCAACCACGTGATTTCTTCTGCCACATAACTAACATGGTCCAGATGCATTATGTGGGGGTTGAGAACGATTTGAAATATTAGGCCTACGTGATCGAGTTGGTGGTCCGGTGAAACGACCACAATTGGAATTATTCTAAAATTTTGACGGATTACTCCGTTGTTGGGAGGCAACAAGTGCAACTGGTTGTTGTTGCTGTAGGAGTGTCATCTGTGCTTCAAGTCTCATGTCAAATACATGCAAGTGTGCATACAAATCATCCATGGATATGTCAACCAAAGTGGCGGTCAGGGTTGTAACGATTGTATCGTAAGTATTATCAAGACCTACAAGTAGTATTTGCTGGAACTGAACTTGAAATTTGGTTACCTGATGTGGACAGGCTGTCTGCCAATTGTTCGGCGTACGAGAAATATTGTTGCATCGTCTTTGTACCTTTCTTAATGGTGTGAAGTTCACTGATAACTCTATATTTTAGAGTTATTACATGCCTTTTATTTACATTTTATTTAAGTAATTTCGGCCATTTTGTTTCCAAAATCCCCATTTTTGGTCTAAAACATTTTCTTGAGCCATTTGTGAGTGTTTTCATATCTTAGAACCATTTAAGGCGTTTTTATGCCTAAAAGACGAGTTTTCATCAAACTGGTATCCGGAGTGTCCACTCCGAGTGACGAACAGCTGATTCATTAAGCCAAACGGCTGGAGGCCAAGATGGTGCTGACTGGGGAACACAAAAGCAGGATTAGGAAGCTCCTTTGCATGCTTTCTGCTGGTGGTTGAAAAGCAAAAGTAAAAGAATGGCTATAAATGTTATTTTATTCCTTAGCCCCATTTTAGGGAAAAGCTTCATTATCCAAGGGATCTTTGTGCTTTCTCCATGGTTTTTACCCTCAAGGTGGTGTGTTTCTCCTTGGTCCTTACCTTCCAGATTCAGTGCTCCCTCCTAGACCTTGCCTTGAAAACATTACATGGATGACCCATGGCCTTCTATATAAAGGCCAAGGCATTCATATCATTCAACAACCAAGTAGAGATAGAATTTCTTAGAGAGCATAATTTAGTTCTTAGCATTTATTTTCATGTTCTTAGCTAGAAGCATTTAATTTTCATTAGTTAGCATTTAATTTTCTGCAGTAGTTAATTTTACTTTCGGTATTGTATTCCGGTGAACACGACACTGGGCACTGTTCTTGCAGTAAGTAAATCTTTCGGTATGTTTTCTTGCAAACTTTTAATTTCCGTTTTCTACTCCTTCTTAGATATGAACTAAACTCTTTTTGAGATGTAGAAAATGAGAAGTACCCGGACTTTATGCAAAATTCTTGAGTAGTTTTTATGTATACATTTTTACCCCTTTGTGATTTGGTCATTCATTGTTCGATAATGCCAATGATGTGGACAAGCTAATAAGTTGAAAGTGTTTACTGTCTAGTTCGAGACCTAGACCTGGGCGGAACGTAGTGACACAAGCTTGGATGATGCTAGGAATTTGAAAGAATTCTTTACATAGTAAGTTTTCACCATATGGAGTAGGAGCAACCATTTGGGCATTAAAAATACTTATGGCTTTTTGCTTACTGCGTAGACACCATCGAAACTCGACCGAGTTCAGAAAACTTACTAACAAATCAAAGAAGGTTAAATATATATATATATATATATATATATAAAGCTTTAGTTAGAAAAGATGCGAGTGCTAGATGAGCCGGCATTATGGACAGAGAGTGGCCACTGCTCCAGTACCATGACCATTTGTATAAATCAAGTATTTAATGTAAAATCCGGGGAAAATCACAACTACATCTCTCCTTTTAATTATTAGAACTTTGTTAAATTACTTTCAACAAACCAACTCAAAATATTGCTTCCTCTCTAATCGAAACCTGTAAAAGGAAGTTCATGAAATAATAGTGTCTTGATTTAAGTTCCAGTCCTTGAGGATACGATAATTGGTTCTTACCACTTTATTACATGGTAAATGATCATAGTGACCAGTGTATACTTGCGCTGTCCACTATGGACTGAGTTGCTAACCTTACTGCGATTACATACTTCGACATCACGTTTCGCACGTACCAAGTTTTTGGCGCCGCTGCCGGGGACTGGCGTTATTTTCATTTCAAGACATTAGTTTTCAATCGAGCCCGAGTAACTTGTTTTTCTAAGCTTTTTGTTTGCGTGTTGTATGCCCAAGGCTACAACACGGACCACCTTTTACACCCGATCCCAAAATTGAACAAACTTTTAGGAGAAGGCGTAGAGGTAGAAACGTTAATCGGACAACTCAATTACCTCAAACTCCGATCGAGAACATCGCGGATGCAAATCCTCCTCCACCTCCGGAGAACACGGTACATGTTGCCGATGACAAAAATCATAAAATACGGGATTATGCAACTCCGGGACTTAATCAATTACTCTCCAGAATTACTCCTCCCAACATTACCGCAACAAATTTTGAACTTAAACCGGTGATGTTCCAAATGATCCAAACCATTGGTCAATTTGGAGGTCTACCGTCCGAAGATCCACATTCTCACTTAAAGTCATTTTTGGAGATTGTGGATGCTTTTTCATTTAATGGTGTACCCGAAGAAGCCTTAAGGCTGAAACTCTTCCCTTTTTCATTAAGGGATAGAGCCAAAGCTTGGCTAA